>JANFOE010001429.1:0-196290 GCA_025667525.1 Glebionis coronaria | reverse complement strand
CCGCCACCTACTAATCACCATAAAGGGGTGATTTTGATCTTGAATCTTGTGGATCTAGTAATTGTTCGTGTTTGTTCTTCACCCTTTTGATCCACGAATACGGTAAAACCTTTTTACTTGTTTCTTTTTAATCAATCTTTTATTAATTAAGAACACATGATGTTTTTCATAAAAACATATTAATTAAACCTAGATCTAACATGTTATGATCATTAATTAATCAATGGGATCGATCTATGGGGCGTTTGTTTTGGGCCGCAGGTAAAACCGACCCCAAGAGGGGTTCGGTTTGTTTTTAGCCGACCACCACCAAGACATTTTTGGTCTTGGTTGGTGCGTGTGGGTCCCACGGCAGCAAGGGGGTACCCCGAATTGGTTCGGGGTACGGTGTTTGTTAAGATCCGGTGCATGTTTTTAAGCCTAGATCCGGATCATGATTATGTTAAATGTTTATGTTATAAACTTAGGTTAAGAATTAAATTAATAAGATATAATTAATTTAATAACATGAACTTAGGTTAACTAATTATTATAAACATGAATTATTTTAACCTAAGTATTTTTATTATTAAGACTTATAGTTAATTAATTATTTTAAAACCATGGATATAATTAATTAATTAAACATGACTTAGGTTATATTATTAGTATTTAATAATACATATTTTTAACCTAAGTATTTAATATATTTAATTAAAACATGTCATACTTTAATTAAATATTATAACCTATAGTTTAATTAAATTACATGAAATAATTATTAAACTATATAATATATCATATGACTTAGAAAATAATCATGAAAATACGTAGGCTTATTTACTTAGCTTATTTAACCAGCTTATTTCTAATTATGGAAACTTTCTATTTTTAGAAACTTAATTAAATAAGGTAGCTATTTTATTTATGGAAACCAGCTATTTTTAGAAACTTATTTATTTAAGGCAGCTAATCTATTTATGGAAACTTATTTAATTATGGCAGCTAATCTATTTATGGAAACTTTCTATTTTTAGAAACTTATCTATTTTAAGCAGTAAATCTATTTTTGGAAACTTTCTATTTTTGGAAACTTTCTATTTTTGGAAACTTTCTATTTTTGGAAACTTTCTATTTTTGGTAACTTTCTATTTTTGGAAACTTTCTATTTTTGGAAACTTTCTATATAAGGAAACTTTCTACTTAAGGAAACCTGCATTTTTTGGAAAGTTACTTAATATTACACAGTAAGTATAATAACACATGAAATATCAGAAATACTTAATCAGAATGAACAGAATATAGGATTTAACACAGTTTAAGGCTTTAAACAGTGTAAATGGTAAGAACACATAAATAAGCTAAGACATGATATAAAACCAGCTATGTATGTAGTAAGCAGATACTTATTTCATGTACGTATGTATGTAGCGTTAGTGATTCAGAAGTAGGATTCTCGCAGTTCATCGTTCTCGTTCACTGGACATAAGGTACGGATTCCCGTCCTTTCAGTATGGACATTCTTTCCTTATTTAGGATTCCCCGTATGTAGCCAACTGTTTTCCCGTAGTATAAGTATGAGTTTGATAGCTTATGTTTAAATATGATTAATAGCCATTTACATGCATGACCAGTTTCACCTAGTTACGGAGGTACCATAACCATAACATTAGAGGCACTGATGTTATGACTTCACCACGGCGGAGTGATTGCTCGTGGCGTCCCTTCAGATTTTGGCCATTTATTTATATTTATCATATGGGGCGTATGGGTGCATCCTAGTTACACGTTTTTATTCAGGATTTCATGGTGAATGTGGTGTGTGCCTTGCATCCTTCACAAGGAGCTGATCCCTCCTACCCATAAAACCAGTATATTAAATTAGAGGCAGCCCCTCTAATTTGCATGATGAGGTCACCCCTCCAATTATTCATGCACGGTGGATATTCATGACCTATATTGGCTAAATGGTAAAATATGACAAACAGTTTTTATAAGATAAACATAAGACTTTCAAACTATAAAACCAGTTTTATTAAGACTTAACCGGGTTACTCGGGACTTAGTTTCTTCCGCTGTTATTATGTTATATGCTTATCCTATTCATGCTTTATTGTACATCCGTGCACTGAGCGTATTGCTCAGCCGTTTTCCTTTTCTATGTTCCCAAAACGGCAGGTACTCAGGGACGCTCGTAGACGATAAGAGTACGTGCATATGGACTGGAAGCTGTCTAGCCTTCTTTACATTATGCATTTCCTTTCTTTATGATACTTATGCTTTGGACATTGTTTCGTCCATTTCCTTTACTATACTATGTTTGTGTGTGGTGAGCTTTACTTTTGGACTACCGATGTTTGATTCCGGTATTTTCCTTTATATGGTCAAGTAATGTTTTAGACATTTTACCTTGTATGCTTTGATGACACGCCATAATTACTGTGATATTTCCATTTCCAAAATGGGGTGTTACAAAACATTTCTCCAAGATTGATCTAAGGTCGGGCTATCATCAGTTACGGGTTAAAGAGCAGGACATCGCAAGACTGTTTTCCGTACACGTTATGGGCACTACGAATTTATAGTCATGCCATTTGGCCTTACCAATGCTCTAGCTGTTTTCATGGATTTGATGAACCGTATTTTTCATGAGTTCCTGGACAAGTTCGTCATTGTCTTCATTGACGAAATTCTGATTTTCTCAAAGTCAAAGGAGGAACACGAAGACCATCTTCGTATTGTACTACAAATACTTCGCCAGAAGCAGCTGTATGCTAAATTCTCCAAGTGTGAGTTCTGGTTAGACAAGGTGGCGTTCCTAGGCCACATTGTATCAGCAGAAGGAATAACCATGGATCCAGCAAAGGTTGAGGCTATTACAAAGTGGTCAAGACTGACATCAACGACTGAAGTTCGCAGTTTCTTAGGCTTAGCTGGTTACTACCGTAGGTTCGTAGAAAACTTTTCCCGTTTAGCACTGCCATTGACCAAACTGATGCGAAAAGGGGAGAAATGCGTCTGGACTGAAGAAAGAGAGAATTTCTTTGAAGACCTAAAGCAGAGGCTGGTATCTACACCGATTCTTACTCTCCTATCTGGTACAGGTGGATTTCAAATCTATAGTGGTGCTTCAGGGAAGGGACTTGGTTGTGTTCTCATGCAACATAGGAAGGTGATCGCGTACGCTTCACGGCAGCTTAAGACTTATGAGGAGAACTACCCTACGCATGACTTGGAACTTGTAGCAGTCGTGTTTGCATTAAAGATATGGAGGCACTACTTGTATGGAGAATCATGTGATATCTTCACAGATCATAAGAGCCTGAAATACATCTTCACTCAACGTGAACTGAACATGAGACAAAGAAGATGGTTAGAGCTGTTGAAGGATTATGACACTAATCTATAGCATCATCCCGGAAAGGCGAATGCAGTGGTAGATACACTTAGTAGTAAGTCCGGTATGATAAACGGCATTAAGATTGAGGAACAGATTATAAGAGACTTGGAGCGACTAGACATTGAGATCATGGTACATGGACAGCACGGTTACTGGGCTAATATTAGAGTGGAACCTGAATTACTCTCTAGGATTAAGGAAGCTCAGAAGGATGATGGTGAAATTTGGGCGATCATTCAGAACTTAGATCAGCAGACGGAGTTTCGGTTGGATGACGACGGTATCTTATGGCAAGGCACCAGACTTTGTGTTCCTGATGATCTTAGACTCAGGAAAGCATTATTAGCTAAAGCTCATAGCTCCCCATTCTCCATCCATCCTGGTTCGACCAAGATGTACCACGACATCAAGTTGTACTTTTGGTGGAGTGTTATGAAATAGGATGTTGCTACTTATGTCTCCAAATGTCTTACCTGCCAGCAGGTTAAGATCGAGCATCAGCGTTCTAGTGGTCTACTACAACTGTTAGACATTCCAGAGTGGAAATAGGACAAGATCACCATGGATTTTGTTACCGGTCTTTCGTAGACAAAGCAGAGGCATGATGCAATTTGGGTTATCGTTGATCGACTTACTAAAACAGCTCATTTCTTACCGTTCGCAAGGAAGATCCGGTCAGCAAACTCGCTGATACTTACAAGAAGGAGATCATGAGACTTCATGGTGCTCCATCCAGTATCATCTCGGACAGAGATCCTCGGTTCACTTCGCAATTTTGGAGAAGTCTGCAGAAAGCTTGGGGTACAAAACTTAATCTTAGCACGGCTTTTCATCCTCAAACAGACGAACAATCAGACCGAACTATTCAGACATTGGAAGACATGCTCCGAGCATGTGCATTGGAGTGGACAGGAGATTGGGATGATTATATCTGTTTAGTAGAGTTTGCATACAACAACAGTTCGCACGCCAGCATTAAGTGTGCAGCGTTCGAGATGTTGTATGGCAGAAAGTGTCGCGCCCCAATCTGCTAGGATCAGGTTGGTGAGCAAACACTAGAAGGACCGGAGATGATAGAGTTGACTAACGAGAAGGTCGCTGTAGCTAAGCAGAAATTACAAGAATCTCGCGCACGTCAGAGGAGTTATTCCGACAAGCATAGTAGGGACTTACATTTCAACGTTGGGGATCATGTCTTTCTTAAGGTATCACCGACACGTGGCGTTAGACGTTTTGGAATCAAAGGGAAACCCAGTCCTCGATTCAGCGGACCGTTTGATATCATCAAGCGAGTCGGTGAAGTATGTTATCACTTAGCATTACCTCCGCAGCTTTCTCACGTTCATGACGTTATCCATGTGTCCTTACTTAGAGGGTACAATTATCATCCCCTTCACATGGTTCAGTATCCACTGGAACAAATTCGTGAAGATCTTACCTTAGTAGAAGAACCTGAGCGAGTTCTTGACAAGCAAGAACGAGTCATGAGGAAGAAGACGATTCCTTTCGTCAAAATCCTTTGGAGGGATCATACCGAGCGGGAAGCCACTGGGAAACAGAGGAGTCTATCCGGGCTTCTTACCCTCACTTCAAGTTTTGAATTCGGGTATGTTACTCTTTCAGTTTACTTTATCTATAATTCGGGGACGAGTTATTCTTTTTAGGGGGAAGAGTTGTAAAACCCGCATGCTTTTACCATGAACAGTAGACTTAGTAAACGTAAGTAAATATAAAAACTTTCCTTTTATAGCATGAACACGTGTCACGTTTATTAATTACAAGAATTACGTACGTGTTATTACATGATAAGTATTAGGTACGTGATAGTACACGATAATTATTAACAGTAATAATTATAATCACGAACATGAAATCATGAACGTAAAAAATCACGAACATGTAATTACGTACTTACGTATTATAATACGGTAAATACCGTTACGAACAAGTATTTATCTATAACACGAATAATTAAGTATAACATAACACGAAAACGCAAACATACGAACACATAAAATATTAGAAACGGGAAAAACTTCGGGTTTCCCCTTGTGGGCCCCACATGCCGCGGACACCAAGGACAAGAGGGCCAAGCCCACTTTTGGTTTTTTACTAAATAAACAAAAAAGGTTTCACTCTTTTCATTTAACAGAGTTTTTCTTAAAATTACAAAACCCTAGCCTCTCCTTTTTGCTCTTTTGGCTGCCGGATATAACACCACCAAGGGGTTTTTTTGATTTTTTTTTATTAGTTCGAGTGATTGTGTTCGTATTTTTGTCCTCCATTTGTTTCACGCATTCGGTAATCCGTAATCTCTTTTCTTTGATTCTTTTATTTAATTAAGAACACATGAACAAGGGTTTATAAAAACAAGTAACTAAAACATGTTAGATAATCATGTATTAAATAAAAGAAGGATTTGTGTTTTGGTTTGGTTCGGCCGGCGCAAGGGAACCGAGAGCCGAAGCTCTCGGTGGTCTTCGAATCACCACCAACCGAGACCCCATGGTCTCGGTGGGGCTTTGGTGGTCACGGCAGCAAGGAACCAAGGGACCCCGACTTGTGTCGGGGTACCGTTTGATTTATATGGGTCTCGGCAGCAACAACCACCACCACCGGCTTAAGCGGGTGGCGGTTTTGGTCTAGCAGGGGAACGCAGCAGCAACAGGGGAACCACCGGCTCACAGCCGGTGGGAACCTTTCTGAGGCAGCGGCTAGCCGAGGCTAACTAGTGGGAACCACTGGCTACGCCGGTGGTCAATTCGCAAGAACAGTGGCAACCGGCTGAGCCGTTTAGCCACTGTTAAGGGGGTGTTTGTTTTGGTCCGGTTCATGGGAAATTCGGTCCGGTTCACATATGTCTAAATTAAAAAGTCACGGGTCCGGTTCATGACTAACTTTTACAAGTATTTATGCATTCATATATTTATTACAACCGAACCATCTTTTCTTTCCCTAGTTTAGTGGCATTGAAGCTTAGAGATAACTCTTTTGTGACAACACATTGGTAAAGTCATCATGCAAGATTTATCAATTTCAACATGAGCAAACAATGTATCAACAACTAGTTTAAAATTGTTTATGACCCAGCAAATGACAGCTTGTTGAAGTCCCTTTTGATCTATAGATTCTATGGTGTCTAAAGTGTTCTGACTCGTCGCCTTCCCTTGGTCATATAAACATTTTTTTGCACAGATTTACTGTATGTTTACACGAAACAAAACGAGGATGTTGGCTATCTGTTTCACGTTTTACATGAAAAGATGCAAAGGAAAGCAGATTATGGCTTGATATGTCAACTTTAACATGTACAAGTCAGAAGTTGAGGTCTAAATATATCAAATTATCAAATTGGAGAAATTTCGATGCATGTAGAAACATCATAATTTCCAGTGTAGTTATAAGCAAGCACCTACGCTACTTAGTCTCTCCAGCCACCGCATAAGAATTCTAGACATTGTGTACATATTGATAAAGCGTTTTCCTCTACTATTCAAAATATTAATCGTTCTGATATCAATTGACTAAACAGGCATATCAGATGTAGCAGAAGCTTACACGGCAGTTATAAAATCTAATGCTTCCGATTCTCCATATGTTAAACTACAAAAATCTTTTCAAGACAAAGTGAAACCATTCTCTGAGGATCTACGTTTTAATCGAACCACGGCTGTTGGTAAAATTCGGACGGTCTACATTTCTTGGCATATGTTGTCCTTTCAACCTTGATGCTTGCTGTTTAGGTAAATGTGACTTAGATTTCGTAAAATCGTTGTCCGTGTACCTTGAACACGATCCTTTATATACACAAACCTCATGATTTCTTCCTGGTTGACTTAACCAGTCTATTTTTTGTTCTATGTGTCTTTAGTCTACACAGTGCTAGTCCTAACATGAGGCAACAAAACCACATTTTCAAGACCAAACAGCTCCTCAGGCACCTCAGTTTCATTCTCGAACACATCAAGACCTGCACCAGCTATCCGCCCTTCAAAAAGAGCAGATACCAATTCAGGTTCATCCACTAGTGCACCCCTCCAATGTTGATAAGAACCCCCTTGGGACCTAATGCATCAATCACTTCACAATTAATTATGTGACGAATTTCTTCTGTTAGAGGGAATGCAACAACCAGAATTTCATTGTTTGAAGCAAATTCAACTACTGCGGGAAAGTACTTGTATTCCAATTCTGGTTTCTGCGTTCTGGAATACTACAGTAACTAATGGGACAGTTAAACACTTAAGCTCTCTTAGCAAATGCTCTCCCAATTTTTCCTAAACCTAGTCCAAATTGGATAAACATAAGATGATTACATACGTATCGTTCTACTTTGATGATGGTGTTCAACAAGTATCCTCAGTAATATATCTATTAGTTCTCCACTTTAACTTTCTATTATGAGTAATCTGCTCACTTACATGCGCTGGGGTCACTAAATTTGATTTTCATGTTTAGTGGATCACTTATAACATATTATTAGCAACAGATAGTTTTTGGCTCTATTCATCGTTATACTGTAAAGAACTAGTACACTTAGTTAACTTGCATTTCTGCTAACTAGTTCGCTGGTTAGCAAAAGTCAACATTATTGAGCATAAGTAAATCAAACTATGATTAACAAAAGTGGACAGTATTACATATAGTAGTCAATTTCAAGTTACTTTTCTTCTAAGACCCACTCAAAACGATCACACTCGCAAATCCCTCTCAATGTAGCCAACATCAACCCAATAGCTAAATTAGTCACATCATTTGGTCAAAACATCAGGTGAATCAGTACCTTAATACCCTTCTCCTTACGATACTCCAAATCAACTTTATCCAACCCCAACACAAAAACTCGACACAATCTCCAGACCCGATAATGAATAGATGAGTTATTGGTCTGCACCAATGGACATGTTTCTGACAATGGCTCGAGTGGAAGTGGAGTGTTGTTTGAGGAAGGTGGGTCTGTTTAAGATGGTCAATAGGCGAAAGAGGTTGTAACGGTTTACGAGTTGTCGTTCCAAGTATGAGGACATTGGGTATGTTAGAAGTATATTTGATGTTTTTCATGATTGATTGATTAAAGGTTGTTGGTTTGATGGCTAGTGAGTAACTGATGTCCGAGGGTTAAGGTTAGACAATGTGTTTTAGCAGTTGGTACATATATTAGCGCCCATATGGGTTTCATTTTAACCATTACTCATTAAGTATTTTTAATTAGGGTTAATTACTCAAATAGACCAAGTGTCTTGTCCATTTGTCAAACTGTCCCATTTTACTTAAAACTTCCAAAAATAGACCATGCGACTAAGCTGCCTTATACTACCTTATACTACCTATGCAACTTTAACAAAACTACCAAAATGTCCCTATGTACCAATGTGTAAGATGCAAGTACAAGTTGTGTAAGAATGTGTAAGTGTACTTTTTATGCGACTTTTATTTCTTTAAATAATTTTTTTTCTTATACTTTATGATTAATATTTAAATTATTTTTTATACGACTTTTTTGTGTTAAATGATTGAACAAATTAATTTTTTATTGTCTTTTTTTACATACATTTTTTTCACTATCATGTTTTCTCTCAATTTTTTTATCTAAGCTAATATTTTCTGTCAAATAATCTTTCACACACAATATATTAATTTGTTTTCTATCTCTAGTCACAGCCACCATACATCGTATCCTCACCACCCACCACCACCGATTTGCAGCGTGACTATACAACCTCGCAAAATAGATCGGTGGTTCCGGATCCATATACAGATCCTGCCAGATCTTTAAATTAACCATCTCTTTCGCTGGATCTGCTGTGGTATGTTTCGTCACAAACGCCAACTGTTGCAAACCACCCACCACCACCGATTTGCGCTTCTGATCCGGTGGTGTTTTGTGCTTCGAATCCGGTGGTGCTTTGTGCTTCAAAACCGGTGTTACTTATTACTGTATAGTAATATCACTGATTTTTCCTCAAAGAAGAAATGTATCCTCTTCATCTTCTTCCCATAACCTTACTGCAAGCGGAAGTGAGGGTCATTATTGTAAATCTGGTAAAAAGTTCTCTACTTCTTCAATGCACATAACACCACGGGTAAGAGTATATTGTGCTAGTATGGCTTTCTCTCAGAATATAAATCCTAAGAGTATATTGTGCTAGTATGATTCACACGAAAAGTTTCAAAACATTCGATTAAAGGTTTTGTTTTAATTAATTATATAGATGTTGTTTTTATGTTATACTAATTGTTATGTCATATTTTTTATCATAATTAGGGGGTCTTTGTTTAAGATTATAGGTGGCTGCTTATGCGTTTTTTTGTTTTTTGGTTTTTCGGTTTATATTTCATAAGCCCCAATTTTCTGGTTTATTTTTAGACTTGTGGGCTTAGGGGAATAGGGGGTGTTTGTTTCTGCTTATATAGTCGGCTTAAGGCTTATTTTCAGATTTAGTCTTATAATTGTGGTCTTGGAGATGAATCAATGTTATAGTTAGTGCTTAATGATTGTTGTTTTTAGTTAGAAAGATTGATAGTGTAATGCGGTTTTATGGTCCTGGCCCTTGGGTTCAATCACATGTGCGAAAGAACTGGAAAGTATTTTGCTAGCGAAAATAGGATGTTTTTCAGATATATTCTACCGTTCTTATTTGTTGGTAACCCCCCCCCCCCCCCCCAACACACACACACACACTCCCACCCCCACCCCAAGTTGAGATCATGACTCTGCCCCTGGTTTTATAATGATTATGTAAGTAACAACTTCTTATTCTGTTAAATCTGATGGTAGTTAATCAGGGGAGCATTTCGTTTGTGAGAGCATTTTAGGGACTATGGAGTTGAAAAATAGGCATGATTTAATTGCCAGGTTGTATAATATGGTTGTGACGTGTAAGGATGAGGTTACATTTGATGTTTATATGAATGATGATGCGATGGATTGTGTGGTGTTTGCGTTGGCCAAGAATTTCAGTTTGCTTGCACCACGTCCTGGCTACACCTGTGGCCCCGCCACAATTGTTCCATCTATTGTCTATCTTACTCCTGATCTCAGACGAAAGACTCAAGCTTTGAGTAATTTTCTATCCTTTTATTTAAATGCATAGTATAAAAGACTACCAAACTAGCTTGTTAGAGATAGAGATAAACCATGGAAACTACATGACTGTTAAAAGTTTTATGAGCCTATCTTTCTCTGGGATCTATATTCTTAACCTGGTGGCTTACATTACAGATGCATAAAAGACCAAAAGTGAGTAGTTTTTACCAATACTCGATTTAAGATAACAAGCTTTGTTTAAACTTGTAAAAATCCTTGAACCTTCTTAACGCTTTGATTCATCATTCAGTAACAGGACTTTTTATTTCCACATGAGCACCATTGCACGTGTGGAGACAAGAGTCAACTTTTGACCTTGCAAGGTTGTTCTTACCTTAAATGGATAGACTTGAAAGTTGATAAGTGTTTATGAGTACCTGAAATCATAGATGATTCCTTGAGATAGTTAGTTCATACCAAAGTTAGTTAGATACTTAGATCTTATCCTAACTTGTTTAGTCATAATGTGGGTGTTATCAAATGTAGTGACATGGAACATTACATGCACGTACTCACAGTTTTTGGTATCCAAGAATCCGAGGTGCTGTGTATCATTTTCTTCTTTGTACAACCAAACTATCACTCCTTGCCCCACTTGTTCATGTGGTTGCCATAACAAAGACAGATGCATCAAGTAAGTTTATTATCAAATGCACCGCTTTTGAAATGGTTTATTGTAGGGTTTAAATGTAGGAGTGATTCAAAGAAGCTCAGCACGGTGGGGATAAACACGCCAAAAAAAGATAATGAGCCACTACTACAATGTACTCATCATATGTGCCCCATACGTGTTTACTGGCACGTGAAGCAAAGTTATAAAGACTATTGGCGCGTAAAGATGGCTGTAACTAACTTTAATTACAGACAGTTAACTCTAAGCTAGAAGCTCCACAGGTGTGCGATTCAAGTTATCTTTCTAAATGTATCTATTGCTCATATGTGGCCCGTCACTTTTTTATATTATTATTTCTTTTGGAAGACAGTGATTTATTTTATTATCTGTTTCAATATTCCATTCTTGTTTTAGGAAGCGCTAAGGTTGAGCATGGAAGCTTAGGTTATTCCTGCCTTGAAGATGTCTTGTAGGACAATGTTTGAACAAGTTGATGCTACTTTTCAAAAGGGAATAGTTGAACATACAAATTCAACTCAGCAGAAAGTTGAGTCAACACATTCACCATTGGCGTTTGCTTTGACGGTAAGAAAACACGACCATGGCTAGAAAATATACTTCAACTTTTTACTTTTAAGTATACAAAGAAAAGTATTGGTGGGTGAGTCAACCCTCTTTGACATGATATTTCTAAAATGTTTTATAAATTTCTATCCAAAGTATATAGTTTGTATTATTACCTAAAGATCGCTATAAACTGAAACTCCTAGCAGTATTTTATTCTGAAAATTAGGTATGACGTATTTTGGCCGCGTTATGTTGATTTTCATTGTACTGGATTGACTTCTTATTACATAAGTTATAATCGGATTTCCAATTACATTTAACAATGATATTGCTCCCTAAATCTGGTTTTCCACCATTCCTATTCAGAAATAATAATATAAGGAGTTATTTTGTTTTAACATATCTATACCTCAGATTCTTTTAGTTTTTGCTGAAGATATATATAATATGAAAAAGCTTATGCATCTGTGACTGTTTGATTCACATTTTTCCTCTTGTTTTCTCACATCACTCATTATGCTAATACAAGTACTTGCTTCCATGGCATGCACAGGAAGCGTGCAATAGATCTATATCGGCTTGAAGGAAGAAGAATGAAGGGAGAAGAAAAAAAACTCAGTTCCTGCATTTGAGTGTGGTTTTAGTTACCACGTTACTAGTTTTTTTTGTTTTAGTACCAATGTTGTGATTAAAAAAAGGCAAGATCTTTTGTTTTTATTTCTTATTTTTAGTAGTTTTTTATTTTGTCTTTCATGATGTAAATTGGAAAATTCATCTACATGGAAAATAAAATTGACTTTTTAAATGCTTCTATGGTTTCTGACTTTCTGTTTGTATATGATTATCAAAGTAAAGAATGTTGTCTTGTATGACTAAAATTTGATCTAATGTTAGCTCGGATACAAATGAATAAAGCCTGACTCGAAAAAACGTGACCCGAGAAAACCCGACCCGCAAAACCCAACCAGAAATTCCGGTATAAAACAACTCTAATAATTGTGTGTGCATACCCTGTTTTAAAAAAAAAATAAAGTCGCATAAATAGTAGTTTAAATATATTAATTATAAAAGTATTTTTTATTAAAAATTATTAAAAAAAAATAAAAGTCGCATAAAAAGTACACTTACACATTCTTACACAAGTTGTACTTGTGTCGTACACATTTATGATGAATAAGGACATTTTGGTAAATTTGTTAGAAGTTGCATAAGGTAGCATAAGGTAGAATAAGGTAGTTTAAGGTAGCATAAGGTAGTTTAAGGTAGTCTAAGGTAGTATAAGGTAGCATAAGGTAGCTTGGTCTATTTTTGGAAGTTTGAAGTAGCATGGGGTATTTTAACAAAGGGACAAAGCACTTAGTCTATTTGAGTAATTAGCCCTTTTAATTATAGGAAATAATAATCTTATATCAGTTTCTATCAAATATGCATAACCGACTTAAACACAAATACGACACAAAAAATATATTTGAAAAACCGACCTCGTGGCCCGGTGGGTACGGAGCGAGACACCACTAGCCGAAGTCCAGTGTCATGTTAGCACCGTGGTACCAGCGAAAGGAACCATGCCCTCATAGTATATCATAAAGTTAAATGATGTCGAACGTGATGGAAACTGTGGATTTCGTTTGGTTGCGGTTGGCCTTATGGAATAAGATATTTGATATACTCTATGATATACTCATGAAAGATATTTGGAATAAGATCGAGTAAAGTGTTTGTCTCGGGTTCCTCGTTTAAATCCACAAACATACTTTGGCTCACGGGCACCTCATGTGAATCCACAAACATGCTCGGCTCTTCATTTAAATATCTTAGATAATAGTTGTACTCTTCTTTTATGTTACGGATTCCAAGCTCCGTTATACAAAATTCACTTTTATCACACTCATTTCGAACCCATTCAACAACTTTCCAGCCTCTCCTATGACCGATTGGCTCTATTCTATGGGCCTTATGGGACATCCAAGAAAACCTATTTACAAAAGAAAACATCCAATCGGTGATTACTATAGGTTTTGTGTTTTTCCCTTTAGTTTTTGGCATCATAGCTAAACTCAACACTCGGAACAAGGGGTTGGACCTCGTGGCCTCTAATACCGTCACGCAGATGATTAAGAAGCTCTCCCCACCCTTCGCGAAACTGTATTTAGTTCATGATAACCCACATTCAAACCTACTAATATCTTCACACCCTCTATATTCTTACTCATAGATGTATAAGTTCTTTCTATCCCGATGTAATGTGAACCATTCAACTTCCGCTTTTCTTTATCTTTGTTCAATCTCCCAAATTCCAACAATACTCCATTATTTACACCTAGAAGGTAACCGTTGTATACTAATATAATACCTTCTAAACACTTATCGAGTTCGGTGGGAAATAATTGGAGCTTCAGGATTGATTCTAATAGTACATATTCATTAAAAATCAGTCGAAACTTCTCTATGAACGAATCATAATCGTCACTCTCAAGATTAAATTGTATTATCTGAATTAGTTTGCTCTCAGTATCGCGAAGTGGTTCTAATCTGTCCTCCTGCTCATGTATACTGGATTGGAATCTCGTATCGGTTACTATTTGTGGGTCGTTTCCGTCATCTCTAACTCTAACCAACCAAATTTCATCTTCTACCATTTTTTCTTTTAGGCTACACGAAATAAATAGAAACAAAATCACAAAGACTCTATGTATAACCAACTTCATTTAGCCAACTTTTCCTCGCACTCCGATGTGGGATACCAACCAAAATCCATTTCAAAACTAATATTTAGCATTTACATTCAATAGTGTCGATCTGTAAGAACATCCAACTAGCCAAGTGAAGTAAAGATATGGTGCAAAGCATCTAACAACAATTCATCGAGTATTTGGCAATGTTTTCGAAGCCCAATCGGAAATCATACCTGGGTAACGTCATGAGTCATGTTTACGTAATACGGAGTATGTGATTTAGATTTATAAAATTGACGTGGTAAGTCTTTAACTAATTAATTGTGATTCGATTTTACTTGTTAAAGTTAAAAACCCACAAAGTGAAACAAGTTTGTCCCACATCGCTCCAAGGAAGAATATGAATAAAAGGAAAGAGTCTATAAAAAGGCTCCAATCCTTGCACTGACTAACCAATAGGCCTTATGAAATCTTTTAACACAATTAACACAATTAATAGTTTAATATTTTTAATCTTTGGTTTTTATGTTTGAGTTTATAAAAATAAACTTTTACACATTAGCTAATGATAAAAGTGTATAATGTTATCTTTTTTAAAGCTGTTAATGTATTAATACTATTTTTACAAGTAAGTAAAATGTTTTATCTTTGGCACATTGATATTTATTTTTTATTTGGCTATGTTTGGCAAGAGGTAAAGTTTTTTAAAAGTTGTTAGCTTTTTTATTAAAAAAATAATCTAATAGTTTTATATGGTACATAAGGCTTTTTCAAAAGTTGTTAACTTTTTTGTTGTGTTGCTAAAAAGTTGGTTTTCTGGAGATGTGTTGCTTATACGATTTTTTTTGTTTTTTTGTTTCAGGGTTGCTTCTATGATATCTGCGGTCTTTGTGTCACATTTAGATACATTGCATCCCGGGGCTTTACTATATGACATGAAACAGTTTGGACTTACTGCTCCACCAATTTTTAGTGGTCATGTAGAGATGGCAAAAAACTCCAAACCCGACGGAGAATCCGATACCCGAATCCGATTTCACCGGGGATTCCCCGAGTTGAACGGGTATGGGGATGGGGGTGGGGATTCCCCGATAATAAAAAGCGGGTATGGAGGCGGGGATGGTAATACCCTTGGTTCCCCAAATCCGTCCCCGAACCCGCCCCCAAATATCTATATTCTACATATACATTTATTTATCTTGTATGTTTCAAATATCTATTAGATATTTGATACAATATCAATCGATGGTTAATATCTCCTTTGACACTAACCTTCTAGGATGAACTCTTGTGTGTTAATTTTGTTATTTTTAATACTGAGCATGCATAAATATTAATTTCGTTAATGTTGTTTGATATTACCGTATTGTGTTATTCGTAATGGTTGTGTCATTTGAAACATAGTCTAAATGTTAATTGTGTAAGGGGGAAAAAATCCCCGATTGATGGGGATGGTATGTAGCTTGTAATCCCGATGGGGATGGGGACGGGGATGGGGATAGATATTTAACTTTGTTGATGGGGATAAATATTTAACTTTGGGGATGGGGATGGTAGCAACCATTCCCCGCAAACCCAGCCCCGTTTCCATCTCTATGGTCATGGTTAGTTAACTAGACTGCAATTGAGACGACAAGCATGTGTACATGGCGGCCATATGAGTTTGCTCGTCATCTCCATATATGAATCGTAAAGATGTCGTATTTCGCAAACCTTTTGGGAACATTGATCGGGAGGCAAAGTAATTATGATGAATTTCTTTTTGCACTAAATCACCTTACTTGCTTAAAACAAACTATCGTTAAACTCGACCTTCTACACCCTCATTGCCAAGATTAACGAAGTAAGCGTTTCATCCAAAACGAAAAAAACCGTTTTAATCCAAAACGAGTAAAATAGATAAGACTCATAAACATATAAATCCTTTTGGTTTGTTCATCTATAGCCATATGAGTGGTTTTGAAATACATGTATAGCATACCTGCATTTTGATACTACTAGTATAACACAAGGCTCAAAAGTGACTAGCATTCGAACCAAAAACATTCTAAGCGTTCTCTGGATTATGTACTGATGTGCCCACACTTTCATCACTGCTGCAAGATACAAAATACACTTGTTTTACTCACTCATCTCTTTTGTTTTGAGTCGTAACGGAGAGCATTTTATGTCGGAAAACAAGAACACGTTTTTTATACCTTATTTTGTGTGTGTGTGTGTGTTTTTTTTTGGTCTCTTTCTAGTTTCATAGTGTTTAGTCATTAATTCATTATTGTTTGTTTATTTTGATGAGAGGTTCTTGCAATGAATCTGACAGGTTTTATATACTCAAAAAGAAGCAAAACTGCTTCTTGACTTGTTATCACTCAAACCCTCCCCATCCCACCCAACCGCCATCCTTAAACCCACAGATAACCCATCACCCGTATAAACATCGTTTGTTGCTATTCCTAGCACTACTTAGTGGTCACTTTTGGTATTTTAAGATAGGTATTTGATCGTGTGATATGGATTTTTTATAACCTGGTCATAGGCATTTCCTTTATCGTATTCAGTGATCCTGTATTTACATGTCAACTCCAGCATATAGTTTTATCTTCTGGTCCGTAACCCATCATTGCAAAGGTATACTGCAGAAAAGACCAATTTGACCCGTTCACTTATGATTGGGTCGATATGGGAAAGGTTTTATCTATGACTGGTCAACGTGTAATTTCAATACTTGAACATGAAAAGGAATTACCTTAAATTTAGGACACTCTCGTTTGTGCTCAAGCTCAATAACAAAAGCCTAAAATAATACCAAAATCATCAATCACAAATATTCATATCATTACATGTTTAGGAAAGATTACATGAAACTTGAAAAATCGATGTACTTATAAAAACTCACACCTTCTTATAGAAAGCGGTCCAGTTGAATATGACTAAGCCACCTCTTGTAGCGGACTTATCAACAATACACTTTTTACAACCAAACTGCAAGCCCGGGCTTTTGTACATGCCCATAAACATGGAACAAATCACGTTTTAGGAATGCAGGCTGTAGACGAAGTTACATGTGATAAGAGAATTATACAAAAGGTAAAGAAAGACAAGTTTTCGGTTTACTTAAATCAATTATACAAAATATAAACACAATTGAAGGATAATCAGAACAAACTATACATAGGCAAAACCAGAGATTTTCTTTTATTATTTAATAGCTTCAAAAAAGAATAAAAACGTGTCTCGTATCTCTTTTTTATTAAATTGTTGCGCATTAAAAAAATAAACCCTTAGAATCGGGTATAAAATAACTTTTATACCCGATAATAAAAGTAAATTTAAATTCATTTCTACAGTTCAAGTATATAAAGATCTCAGTATTTCTACGTCCTAGCGATGTGGGACAAGTTGTGTAAACTTAGTTATCAAGCTGATACAATAACAAAGCATCATGAAAAGTATGGAGAACATACTGATTTTATGCATTCATATATTTATTACAACCGAACCATCTTTGTCTTTCCCTAGTCTAGTTGCATTGAAGCTTAGGGATAACTCTTTTGTGACAGACAGCACATTGGTAAAGCCATCATGCAAGATTTATCGATTTCAACATGAGCAAACAATGTATCAACAACTAGTTTAAAACTGTTTATGACCCAACAAATGACAGTTTGTTGAAGTCCCTTTTAATCTATAGATTCTCTGGTGTCTAAAGAGTTCTCACTCGTCGCCTTCCCTTGGTCATATAGACATTTTTATGCACAGATTTACTGTATGTTTACACTAAACGATACGAGGATGTTGGCTTTCAGTCTCACGTTTTACATGAGAGGTTGCAAACGAAAGCAGATTATGGCTTGATATGTCAACTTTAACAACTGACATGTTGGGAGTTGTTTATTATACCAACTATGTGCAAGTCGGAAGTTGAGGTCTATATCAAATTATCAAATTGGAGGAATTTAGATACATGTAAAAACATCACAATTAACGTGTTATTTAATTTCCAGTGTAGTTATAGGCAAGCACCTACGCTACTTAGTCTCTCCGACCACCGCATAAGAATTCTAGACATTGTGTACATATTGATAAAGCGATTTCCTCTACTATTCAAGATATTAATCTTTCTGATAGCAATTGACTAAACAGGCATATCTAGCAGAAGCTTACACGGAAGTTATAAAATCTAATGCTTCCAATTCTCCAGATGTTAAACTACAAAAATCAGTTCAAGACAAAGTGAAACCATTCTCTGAGGATCTACGTTTTAATCGGACCATAGGTGTTGGTAAAATTGGGACGGTCTACATTTCTTGGCATATGTTGTCCTTTCAACCTTGATGCTTGCTGTTTAGGTAGATGTGACTGTTAGATTTCTTAAAATCCTCGTGTTGTATACAACTTTTGTTAAAAAAGTTCATCTAGCTGAACTTGTTGGGTTATTTCTATTATAATCTGAACAAGCCTACATCTAGCTTAACTTGTTAGATTTCTTAGAACCCTCTCTTCCGCCCACAACAACCTCGTCTCCAAACTTCTGATTGACCGCCTTTTTCTGGTGCACAAGCGCCTGGAGGATCAGCTTCGGCTGTGATGCCCAAAAGCTTATCACCTGCAGATCCATATTCGGGCCACGGGTCGTTAATGCATTATCCTTCTGAGAGCAAAAACAGTCGCAGCCTTGAGGAAGGCTCTTGTATGGAGTCTGGTGGAAGTGCACAACTTAATCCAACTCAGTTCTGTTTAAAAGCTCAGTATTTTGAACATATATCGGTGTACCTTGAACACGATCCTTTATATACACAATCCTTTAAACCTCATGATTTCTTCCTGGTTCATTTAACCAGTCAAAAGTGTAATATTTTTTGTTCTATGTGTCTTCAGTCTACACAGTGCTAGTCCCAACATGAGGCAACAAAACCACATTGTCAAGACCAAACGGCTCCTCAGGTACCTCAGTTTCATTCTCGAACACATCAAGACCTGCACCAGCTATCCGCCCTTCAAAAAGAGCTGATACCAATTCAGGTTCATCCACTAGTTCATCCCTCCAATGTTGATAAGAACCCCCTTGGGACCTAATGCATCAATCACTTCACGATTAATTACGTGACGAGTTTCTTCTGTTAGAGGGAATGCAACAACCAGAATTTCATTGTTTGAAGCAAATTAATTACGTGACGAGCTGATACCAATTCGGGAAAGTACTAAATCAAACTATGATTAACAAAAGTGGACAGTATTACGTATAATTTCTAAATCAGACCATTGTTGAACCTTAGTAGTCAATTTCAAGTCACTTTTCTTCCAAGACCCACTCTGCACAAAACGATCACACTCGCAAATCTCTCTTAACGTAGCCAACATCAACCCAATAGCTAAATCAGTCACATCATTTGGTCAAAACATCAGGTGAATCAGTAACCTTAATACCCTTCTCCATACGATACTCCAAATCAACTTTATCCAACCCAACACAATCTCCAGACCCGATAACGAGTGGATGACTTATTGGTCTGCACCAATGGACATGTTTGTGACAATGGCTCAAGTGGAAGTGGAGTGTTGTTTGAGGAAGGTGGGTCTGTTTGGGATGGTCTATAGGCGAAAGAGATTGTAACGGTTTACGAGTTGTCGTTCCAGGTATGAGGACATTGGATATGTTAGAAGTACATTTGATGTCTTTCATGATTGATTGATTAAAGGTTGTTGGTTTGATGGCTAGTGAGTAACTGATGTCCGAGGTTTAAGGTTGGAAAATGTGTTTTGGCAGTTGGTACATATATGTTTAACATGTCGTTCTAACTAATCTTGTTGATTTTAAGTCGAATAGTTGTGTGCATATAGTTTATATATGGATACTTGTAGTTGTAGGTGTTATCGTGGTCGGGTTATGGGTTACTGTGTGTTCTCTGGTTTTAAACACTCACCCCGTCACTCGCAACGCGACCCGACAAGGTATGTGGTAATCGGTGGTATTCGAATAGGGTTATGACGGGTCAACACAGCCCGAATTTTTCATAATCCGACCTGACAATCATTATCGGGTCAACCCGATCCTACTGACACTCTCTGATCGTAATTCTTTAAATTCTTTTTGCATGCATGCATAATGATACGGAAAATTATAAGTCGTTTATTTATGAATAAACTTCAGTCTTGCCTCTTGCTTATTTTACAAAGTTTACTCTGTGTAATGGTAGTTATAAGCTTGTGAATCATAGAATTGTTTAGATATTGGTAGTAACCGATACTAGATTCCAATCCAGTTTTTTTTATTGTTTACATATGTAAATATTTGTACTTTATTGTCTGTCTTGTTCGTTGGATAGTATCATTAGATGGATTGTGATTTTGTTTCTATGTGTTTCGTGTAGCCTAAAAGAAAAAATGGTAGAAGATGAAATTTGGTTGGTTAGAGTTAGAGATGACGGAAACGACCCACAAATAGTAACCGATACCAGATTCCAATCCAGTATACATGAGCAGGAGGACAGATTAGAACCACTCACGATACTGAGAGCAAACTAATTTAGATAATACAATTTAATCTTGAGAGTGACGATTATGATTTGTTCATAGAGAAGTTTCGACTGATTTTTAATGAATATGTAGTATTAGAATCAATCCCACTCCTGAAGCTCCAATTATTTCCCACTGAACTCGATAAGTGTTTAGGAGGTATTATATTAGTATCCAACGGTTACCTTCTAGGTGTAAATAATGGAGTATTGTTGGAATTTGGGGGATTGAACAAAGATAAAGAAAAGCGGAAGTTGAATGGTTCATATTACATCGGGATAGAAAGAACTTATACATCTATGAGTAAGGATATAGAGGGTGTGAAGATATTAGTAGGTTTGAATGTGGGTTATTATAAACTAAATGGCGCAATTGAAAACATCCTCCGCAATTCCCATATTCCCACTTGGGAGAACATACAGTTTCGCGAAGCGTGGGGGGAGAGCTTCTTAATCATCTGCGTGGCGGTATTAGAGGCCACGAGGTCCAACCCCTTGTTCTTAATCATCTCCGCAATTCCCATAGTTTAGCTATGATGCCAAAAACTAAAGGGAAAAACACAAAACCTATAGTAATCACCGACTGGATGTTTTCTTTTGTAAATAGGTTTTCTTGGATGTCCCATAAGGCCCATAGAATAGAGCCAATCGGTCATAGGAGAGGCAGGAAAGTTGTTGAATGGGTTCGAAATGAGTGTGATAAAAGTGAATTTTGTATAACGGAGCTTGGAATCCGTAACAGAAAAGAAGAGTACAACTATTATGTAAGATATTTAAAGGAAGAGTCGAGCATATTTGTGGATTCACATGAGGTGCCCGTGAGCCAAAGTATGTTTGTGGATTTAAACGAGGAACCCGAGACAAACACTTTACTCGATCTTATTCCAAATATCTTTCATGAGTATATCAAATATCAAATATACTCATGAAATATACTTGGAATAAGATCGAGTAAAGTGTTTGTCTCGGATTCCTCGTTTAAATCCACAAACATACTTTGGCTCGCGGGCACCTCATGTGAATCCACAAACATGCTCGGCTCTTCATTTAAATATCTTACATAATAGTTGTACTCTTCTTTTCTATTTACAAAATTCACTTTTATCACACTCATTTCGAACCCATTCAACAACTTTTCTACCTCTCCTATGACAGATTGGCTATATTTCATCGGCCATATGGGATATCCAAGAAAACCTATTTACAAAAGAAAACATCCAGTCGGTGATTACTATAGGTTTTGTGTTTTTCCCTTTAGTTTTTGGCATCATAGCTAAACTTAACACTCGGAACAAGGGTTGGACCTTGTGGCCTCTAATACCGCCACGCAGATGATTAAGAAGCTCTTCCCCACCCTTCGCAAAACCGTATGTTCTCCCAAGTAGGAATATGGGAATTGCGGAGGATGTTTTCAATTGCGCCATTTAGTTCATGATAACCCACATTCAAACCTACTAATATCTTCACACCCTCTATATCCTTACTCATAGAGGTATAAGTTCTTTCTATCCCGATATAATGTGAACCATTCAACTTCCGCTTTTCTTTATCTTTGTTCAATCCCCCAAATTCCAACAATACTCCATTATTTACACCTAGAAGGTAACCGTTGGATACTAATATAATACCTTCTAAACACTTACCGAGTTCAGTGGGAAATAATTGGAGCTTCAGGAGTGGGATTGATTCTAATACTACATATTCATTAAAAATCAGTCGAAACTTCTCTATGAACAAATCATAATCGTCACTCTCAAGATTAAATTGTATTATCTGAATTAGTTTGCTCTCAGTATCGCGAAGTGATTCTAATCTGTCCTCCTGCTCATGTATACTGGATTGGAATCTGGTATCGGTTACTGTTTGTGGGTCGTTTCCGTCATCTCTAACTCTAACCAACCAAATTTCATCTTCTACCATTTTTTTCTTTTAGGATACACGAAACAAATAGAAAGAAAATCACAATCCATCTAATGATACTATCCAACGAACAAGACATACAATAAAGTACAAATATTTACATATGTAAACAATAAAAACTGGATTGGAATCTAGTAGCGGTTACTACCAATATCTAAACAATTCTATGATTCACATGCTTATAACTACCGTAATTTATTAAACAGAGCAAACTTTGTAAAATAAGCAAGAGGCAAGACTGAAGTTTATTCATAAATAAACGACTTATAATTTTCTGTATCATTATGCATGCATGCAAAAAGAATTTAAAGAATTACGATCAGAGAGTGTTAGTAGGCTCGGGTTGACCCGATAAAGATTGTCAGGTCGGGTTACGAAAAATTCGGATTGTGTTGACCCGTCGTAACCCTATTCGAATACCACCGATTACGACATACCTTGTCGGGTCGGGTTGCGAGTGACGGCGTGAGTGTTTAAAACTAGAGAACACACCATAACCCATAACCCGACCGCGATAACACCTACAACTACAAGTGTCCATATATAAACTATATGCACACAACTATTCGACTTAAAATCAACAAGATTAGTTAGAACGACATGTTAAACATATAGGGCAGAGAATGTCTATTTTGTTGCATGATAAGCACAACAGTACTTCCATCTAGGCCTTATGACATCTTTTTACACATTTAATAGTTTAATATTTTTAATCTTTGGTTTTTATGTTTGAGTTTATAAAAATAAACTTTTACACATTAGCTAATGATAAAAGTGTATAATGTTATCTTTTATAAAGCTGTTAATGTATTAATACTATTTTTACAAGTAAGTAAAATATTTTATCTTTGGCACATTGATATTTATTTTCTATTTGGCTATGATTGGCAAAAGGTGAAGCTTTTCAAAAGTTGTTAGCTTTTTTTTATTAAAAAAATAATCTAACGGTTTTATATAAAACATAAGGCTTTTTCAAAAGTTGTTAGCTTTTTTGTTAAAAAAATAATCTAATAGTTTTATATGGTACATAAGGCTTTTAAAATTGTTAAGAGTTGTTAAAGTTATAAATTACTTATATACCCTTCAATTATATTATAATTTATATTAACATGTCTTTTTATGTCATTTTACATGTTAATTTTATATTCAACAGCTAATATACCAAACACTTTTATTAAAAATTATTTAATGCATCTTTAAAAGTTACTCAACAATAATCCAAACTCATCGAAAAATGTATAAATCTATACAATTCAACTAAAGTAAACAAATCACAATCAAAATAATAAACTAACTTGATGCTCTCTCTTCATCCTAACATAACTGTTTTTCAAAAAAGATAAACTGCGATTTCTATTCGTGTTGTATGTAAATTGCAAACTAAACCTTTGTAAGTGATGGGCTACTAATATCTTTCGACCTTGGTAGTCAATTGCTTTCGGATTTGGGGGCATTTCCTAATGCTAATGATTATCTGCTATTTGAAACTTTTTTAGAGTTATTAACTTTTTTGTTAAAAAAGATTTAGTAGCTGTGTTTGGCACAACAATTTTTTGGAGCTGTTATCCTTTTATTTTAAACAAGTGACTTTTAAATAAAAAGAAGATAAATAAAGTTTTTTAAATTGTCAAGATTTGTTTAAAGTTATAAATTACTGATATACCCTTCAACCATATTAGTATAATTTATTTATATATGTCTTTTTAAGTCATTTTACATCTTAATTTTACAGTTAACAATTAATATATCAAACACTTTTATTAAAAAAATACCGCTTTTGGCTCATGTTAACAACATGTTATTAAAAAACTTACATATATGATTAGTTGTTCGAGGCTTGCATACTGCCCAATTGGATGTTACTGTAAGCTCGAATCACTAACTACTAACTTGCCGTTAAAAAAAAATTAAAGACCTGTCAACATTTATAAAAACAAAATAGAAAACTGCTTAATATAGTTAGAAACTTGTCGAAATTTGAAAAACAAAACAAAAAACATCACACTTAAAAACTTAGAAACATTTTAAATGTAAAGAATACTGTTTGGATACATTTAAAAAATTTCAATCAAACTTATTTTATAGGAAAATTAATTAAGCACTCTTTAAATTTATTTGCACACTCAAAAGTAGTGTTGGTATAAATGTCAAAACATACTTTTTTATAATACAAATCAATTTGAAAAGTTACAAATTACCTACCTAATTATATAAGGCTCTCCTCTTCCAATTTATAATCAACTTACCCTGTTTAACTTTCTTCCCACTCTGATGTGGGATACCAAATCGATTTCTTACACTATGACTATGTCACTTCGGCTTAAAACCTAAACACACGTTATATGTTGAGTGTAAGTGATTCGTTACTTATCTAGTGTTCATGAATTCGAATCGCAATTGGAAAATCACGTGTGTAAACTTGGAAATGTAGTGTCATATAAATATGGGGACTTGCTCATCAAAACCTATGGAGTATGTGACAACTTGTTATAGTTGGATTCTAAGCTTTAAGAACGATCATGACAGTCATAATCAAAACATAAGCTTAGCTAAAACATTTTACCTTCTTATCAAAAGCTAATACAAACATATCAAGAAAGCTTAGTGACTTGTCCGTGTAAGCTAACGAGGCGGTGCAACAAATTTTTTTATATAGTTAAGCAAATGAATTTTTAGTTTAAGAACCCAAAAACACTTGTTCCTTGGTTAAACCGACCGAAATGAATGTGTTTTAGTTTGGTTCTCAGCCCACCCTGTTAATCATCTTCCATTCTTGATCTAGTCTGGTCTTAAGCATGACCGGGCATTATGCTTTATGAGACCGGACCGACCCACGAACAAACTTTTTGCTTTGATCATCAATCTTGTGTTTTGGGCCATATTTGTTTTGATCATTGAGGCCTGGTTTTCAAACCATGCTCGCCCCTACCTAAGACCCGCCTTCCTATATTTTACTAACTTAATTCAGCTGGTTGTCTTCAAATTCTGATGTGTGAAGAGAAAATCGATTTGAAAATTTATTAAACAGTAAGTTTGTAAAACCCGAATGTTTTTACCATGAACAGTACACTTATTAAACGTACGTACATATAAAAACTTTCTTTTTATAGCATGAACACGTGTCACGATTATTAATTACAAGAATTATGTACGTGTTATTACATGATAAGTATTAGGTACGTGATAGTACACGATAATTATTAACAATAATAATCATAATCACGAACATGAAATCATGAACGTAAAAAAAATCACGAATATTAAATTACATAGTTACGTATTATAATACGATAAATACCGTTACGAACAAGTATTTATCTATAACATGAATAATTAAGTATAACATAACACGAAAACGTGAACATACGAACACATAAAATATTAGACACAGGGAAAACTTCGGGTTTCCCCTTGTGGGCCCCACATGCCACGGACACCAAGGACAAGAGGGCCAAGCCCACTTTTGGTTTTTTACTAAATAAACAAAAAGGGTTTCAACCTTTTCATTTAACATAGTTTTTCTTAAAATTACAAAACCCTAGCCTCTTCTTTTTGCTCCTTTGGCCGCCGGATATAACACTACCAAGGGGTGCTTGTTGATTGATTTTGGTTGATTAATTCAAGTGATTGTGTTCGTGTTTTTGTCCTCTATTTGTTTCACGCATTCGGTAATCTGTAATCCTTTTTCTTTTATTCTTTTTATTTAATTAAGAACACATGAACAAGGGTTTATAAAAACAAGTAATTAAAACATGTTAGATAATCGTGGATTAAAAAAAAGAAGGATTTGTGTGTTGGTTTGGTTCGACCGACGCAAGGGAACCCAGAGCCGAAGCTCTCGGTGGTCTTCGAATCACCACCAACCGAGACCCCATGGTCTCGGTGGCGCTGTGGTGATCTCGGAAGCAAGGAATCAAGGGACCCCCGACTTGTGTTGGGATACCGTTTGGTTTATATAGGTCTCGACAGTAGCAACCACCACCACCAGCTTATGCCGGTGGCGGTTTTGGTCTAGCATAGGGAACGCATCAGCAACAGGGGGAACGCAGCAGCAGCAGGGGGAAACACCGGCTCACAGCCGGTGGGAACCTTGTTGAGGCAACGGCTAGCCGAGGCTAACCAGTGGGAACCACCGGCTGCGCCGGTGGTGAATTCGCAAGAACAGTGGCAACCAGCTGAGTCGGGTTAGCCACTGTTAAGGGGTGTTTGTTTTGGTCCGGTTCATGGGAAATTCGGTCCGGTTCACATGTGTCTAAATTAAAAACTCACGGGTCCGGTTCATGACTAACTTTTACAAGTATTTATTTTTACATGTATATTATTTTAACAAGAGAATCAAATTAATTAAGACATGACAAATAATTAATTTAATTTAACATGAACTTAGGTTAATTATTATTTATGAAATAATACATGTTTTAGCTTAAGTATTTTATTTATTAATTTAGACTATAGTATTAATTAATTATTTAAACATGGACCATAATTAATTAATAAACGTGACTTAGGTTATAATTTGTGATAACCCGAACCTGTGGTCATTATTTAATATTATATAATATTATTTTACGAATAATTTTGAAATTTTCGATGAGTTTGAATGATATGACGGTTGATGGTTTTATTTAAAACCGACGCTGGAAGTCTTATTTTTACCTTTTTACTAATAAGCGAGGATTATTAGTGATCACGATATCGACGGATGCCCGAGATTTTATGTTTTAATATTTGTTGTCTCGATGTTTATATTTTTGACGTTTTTATTTTAAGTTCGTATTAAGTCGAACCGGAATCATATTATTATCATATTTTGAGTGCGTTTTAACTTTTGAAAAGTATTTTTACGAAACCCGAGCCTCGTAAATATTTTCAAAATTGACAATTTACATTTTCAACCTTGTAAACTATTTAAATGCATTTTGGACAAAAACTATTGCAAATTGGCAATTTCTACCCACCACCACTATAAATAATTTCTACACTATCCTAAAATACATACAAATCATTTTAAAAATAAAAATCCACCCACCCCACCCCTTGTTCTTGTTCTTGTTCTTGCCGTCCACTCCCTCAACCAAAATCACCATGATCATTGGTTTTTACTTTGAATCATGAAAAACTAAAGCATATCACATCTAGGAAATTTGATGGTGATCATTTTGGTGTTATTTTTACACACATGCAACAACTTTTCAAATTTTGATGAAGAAAAAGGTTGTTTGATCTTTTTTTTATGCTTGTATGTGGTGTTAATATTATTATATTTACAATTTTAGTGCTTGCATGTATGGAATTTTTTAGTGGGTAAAATTTTGAATGATTATACAAGGGTGTTATGGGTTAGCTAAGTTGTTTGTGATGATATTTGGATTATATTAGGCATATGAGATTCATTAAAATGGGTTGAAAAATTCATTTAGCATGATTTTTAAAAAGGTAATTTAGATCAGTAGGTTCAAGGCCAATTTTGTAAAACTTACTGTTTGAAAATTAACAAACTAATAAGATGACGTTGTATAGAATTCTCTTAGCTTCGATTGGATATAAGGTAGAGCTTCTAGCTCCAAACGAGCGAAAAGTTATGATGATTTGATTATTCGTGTACCGGGAGCCGAGTATCGACACAATCCGAAGTTGTTGTCGATATTTGGATTGAATCTCAGGGACTATAGAATGAGTTGTGAAAATAGTCAAGGTCTGATGTTAGGTTATAATCTTAGGGTTGTGAGTCTATTTTCAAACCCAAGTGTCGGATTTGTAAACGGGATTGTTTAGAATGGTCCAAAATGGTTGTATGATTCGGTGACGTAAAACTGTCCGGTTTTTGTAGTTCAAAGATGTGTCGGGCAGGGAACTTTAAAAGTAAAATCTTTTGATGGGCTTTTAACAGGTCTTTCTATATATAATAAGTGATATCTCTGAGTAGTATCATAAGTATTTGACGTGTTTAAGTGGGGTAAATGTGCTCGTACATTTGGTGTGTACCGGCAGATTTTTATCGAAAGAATTAACTAATAGAATAAACATATAGAAGGAAGTAATAGTATCACTTGTATTGTTTTTATTTTGGTTTTGTTGTGATTTCATGATTTTGAGTTTGATGTTATTAAGTATGGATTGTATTCGAGTTTATTATTAATGAATGCGCCTTATTTGATAGGTTGCATTTTTTGTGTTTATCGGGCATCAACAATCGTCGAAGGTCATCTTACTACTGCTATTACTCAAGGTGAGTCTATAGCCTCGCTTTTGTAATTGTTTTGAATGATTTTAAAACCCGTGAGGGGGATACATGCTATTTGAAAGTAAAATGAACACAAGTCATAATTGATTGTTTGGACCCGAATGTTGCCTTATGATGCCTGTTGTTGCCTTGAATTGTATAAGTACCTAAATTGCAAAAGTCCCTAAATTCATGAGCCGTTAACTATCTTCTGACTTGATGTTGTGAGTTAGGAATAGCCGCTTGTTCTAATGATAGTACTATTGGGCTGACGACCCTATCCGAGACCAGGGCTTTACGCTGAGTAACCTCTGGGAAGGAAAATTTTACGAGAATGAGAATGTGGTATACTTGCAATTGATACCCTAGTAGGGACACTGGAATCCATCTAGTCATGCCGGCTTTAGGCGTAGGTGACTAAGTTAAGGGGTCGGTGTCATGAGCTTAATACAATTCTATAGCTATTGCTATATACCAGAATGCATGATCAATAGATTGTGACGACAATTCTATTAAATAATTATGATTGATTTTTCTCTTGTGTTCGAATGATGATTTGGAAAACCTATAGACTCGCTCAACCGTTGTGTTGATGATTTTAAGCATGTACTTCAGGTGATTGAAGTTGATGAATTGCGGAGCTTGCTGGAGAAGGATTGCGGGTTGCTTTTGTGATGATTGGTCTAAAACAGATTTTTTTTCCCTTTTGTCATAAAAATAATAATGTACGGTCATGTACTTTGTTAAATTTTCTGTTGATTGAATGAAATCTTTGGGGGACCTAAATGTTGCTCTGATATTTCTAAATTGTTTTACTTGGGATCGAAGGTTTTAGACAATGATTAAATTAGGGATGAGCTCGGTACCGGTCCCGTCCCGAACCCGTCCCGAATTAGTGGTACCGATTATTTCCCGAGCATAAATTTATGGTACCGGTACCGTACCGAACGGGATTCGGGTATCGGTACCGGTACGGGAATCGGTACCGGTACCGGGAAATCGGGATTTTCCCGTTCTTTTTCGGGAATTTCCCGATTTGGTACCGGTCCCGTCCCGAATTAGTGGTCCCGAATTTTTTTTCACCTTATTTCGTAGTCCCGGTACCGTACCGAACGGGATTCGGGTATCGGGAATCGGTACGGTTCCGGGAACGGTTCGGGTTCAATTCGGGATTCGGGTCCAAATGCTCATCCCTAGATTAAATTATATCCTTTTATATTTCAAATGTATCATTTTAAGATTGTTCAAAGTGTCTTGTGTAATGATGTTTGTGTTTAGCACCCAAATGTGTATTTCCGCTGCGCTATGTAATTTGGAGGTGTTAAAGATTGGTAATCAGAGCTTTTTAGTTATAGCGAATTAGGTCGATTTTGAAAAATGTCCTAAACTATAACTTTGGTGTCGAAAATATTTCACAAAAGCACGCAACTTCTCCGCAAGGCTCCGGTAAGATTATTTGTTTTGTATTGTTTTATAGTTAGATGTATCCCTTAAAATTGAAATGATTTTTAGAGTATTTATTAAGTAAATACTATGATGATGTATTAATGATGTATTGATGTTGCTGAAAGTACGTTGAGTACTTCTTATCGTAATTTTCTTTATGTAATACGTATGTATATTTATTTTAAATAATGACCTTATATACTGCCGAGGGTCTAGGACAGTAGACCAGATGTTGAACAATTTTACAACTGATTTCTTGCGACTTGTATCGGGTATAAGGAAGTTTGATTAGCTGATGTATGCTAGATATGTGGTTGAAATTGGTGTGATTAGAAGGTTGATTTGAAAGAAAAGTTGTTTTAAAGGTTGTATTTGTTATGTGGAGACTTGAGTGGTTAGGACTTGGAAGATGGATGAGATTGCTAGTCTTGGAACGATTGTGATGAATTTGTGTGCTTGAATTGAAAGGTTTAAAGAGAAGTAGGTAAGTTTTGAAAGGATGAGTGAGTGGGAGCCTCATGTGAGATCAATTCTGAGTCAAGCTTGGAAGTTTAGAAATGTTAAAATTCGTACTGAGATTTGCCTGGTGATTAATCTGCCGTGTATGAGTGAGTATTTAAATTATGAGAGTGAGCTGCCATCATGTTAGGGATTCGACTTTGAAGTGTGAAAAGGGAAATAGACGAGTGTGATGAAGCTGACAACAATGATAAGGAGGATGAGGAACTGGTGTCTAAGGAACTAATCGCGTAATGGATTTCTTTGTATCTTATTTTCTTTTTAAGATCGAACCTATTTAAACCTTGTGTCGTAGCATTGTGATGGAACTTATTATCTTTTAAGTTTGTTCGGTAGATGATTGTAGTGACAGACATTGTCACTATTCTGTTGAATCCTCAACGCAATCTGAATTACCCTCATGATCTATGATGTGCCTTTATTAACTCTTTTGAGTTTTGGTTGATGAACCATTGTAGTTATGTTGTTCGTGCATGTAGTATCCAGGAGACATCCTGATAAAAAATTTCTTCTTTTATCTTGGTGTGTATACTTATCATGTTTCTTTCTTATGTGATGATGGAAGAATGAGTAAGGGAATCATATTTTTGTCATTAGTAGATCGCTACGTGACTAAGTTTCTTGAAATATGTCGCCAAAGCTAACAACTGCTACTGTGAACACTATGATCGAACAAGTTATTTCTAGAGCACATGAAGCTGATCGTGCTGTAAGGAATCAAGATGCTGGAGTTAGTTTTGCTGGAAATAATGGTAGGGTTAAGTCCGTATATTAGAAACGTACTTTTCAACTTTTACATATCTAGGTAATCAAGTTAACATATTACTAATATGATCATTTAAACCGGCTAATCTTTTGCAATATAGGTAAGATGACTGGTTGATTGTGCCAACTAAATAATATTTTCCACTTGGAGTTTTTATTATCTAATTTTTTAATTCACCTACTAAAACGTGTTTAGATCTGCTTATATATCTTGGTTGATAGTTACCTTATCTAAAGAACATCAATCTCTTGGAATCTATTCATCATCCATTTCCAACAAAATTCTAACATATTTATCCTTCAATACAAATCAGACCAAATCACCATTTTCATACTTTTATCATCTTACCAACAAATTTTAGAAACCATTTTATAAGACCATTCCTTAAGACCCATATACCTTAAAATCAAAACATAGAACGAATCGTAACCTTCGCCACCCCATAGCTATTGAATCACCAGTTTATATTGTGGCTAAGTCACTGAAGCTGCGAACGAAGAACATGGCGGAGACAATGGTGATCAATATTGTGATGATGATGATTTTTAAGGATTGATGGATATCCATGAATCGGATGCGATTGGAATAACTGTTGTTTGAATAATCCCTGATTGAAATTAGGTTTCAAAGATGTTTATATTCAATCATGCTTCTAATGATCGAAGATATGATTTTTGTTTAGTTGGTATGATTTTGTAGAAGATTGGTTTTGATTTCAAAGTGACTGGATAGAAAAATTTGTATAACTGTTGTACACGTAAGCTATTAAAAAATGTCCATATCCTACGTGTAATTTTTATGTCACAATAAAAAATAATTAGTGACGTGGCAGTTAAATTTTGGTTACAACCGGTAATCAATCTGTCATGTTAGCTATATTTCAAAAATTTAGTCAGTAAATGACTATATTAGTAATATATTGAATTGGTTACCTAGATATGTAAAAATTGGAAAGTATGTTAGTAATATATGGACTTAACCCATAATGGTACTGCATTTGATGTTGTTGAGAATAATGATGATGCTGCTGAGAATAATGAGGATGCTGCTGATCCAGATGGGAGTGTTGCTGCTGTTCTATAAGTTCAAGAGAATGTACTTATGTTAGTTTTTGGAAGTGTGGTTCTGCGCAGTTTTGTAGTATTAGTGATGCATTAGAATTGCATATATGGATTGATAAGATAGAGAGTACTTTTGAGATTATTAGGTGTTCAGAAATTAATAAAGTGAAATTTGCTGCTGCTACATTTCAAGATGGTACACCAAGATGGTGGAATAACCAAGTGACTACTTTAGGATTGGTTGTGGCTAATGGTAAGACATGGACCGTGATGGAAGGACTATTGACTGCTAGGTTTTGTCCTGAGTAGAAACTAGGACATTTGTAATCCGAATTGAGATAATTAGTGCTAATGGACGATGTTATTACTGCTTACTGGGAAATTTTCTGAGCTATATTTGTTATGTCCTGATACTTTTGTGAATGACTATAAGGCAAGGAAGCAGTACATTAGAGGATTGTCTAGTGATATCAAGGGTGAGATTACTTCTTCAAAAGTTGGATCTTTCGATGAAGCTGTTCAGATGGCGCATGATTTAATGGAAGTAAAAGTGCAAGATAGGAAGGATAGTATTGTTGAAAACAATAAGAGAAAGTGGGAATCTGCTCAGTTCAACCAGAATCGAGGTTAGAATGGTGGGGATTACATAAATAACAATAACCAAAGACAGAACCGAAATCAGTAGCTAAACCATGGAAGGAATGATGGGATTCGTGCTGCCACTGTGTCTAGAAGTGATAAAATAAATCTCAAGTGTGTTTGCTGTACTCTATACCATGTAGGTAATTTTCCACATTTGCGACTAGCGTTAGGACAACCTGGTCATAAAGCTGCTAAGAATAGGACAAGAGGATTAGTCACTGGAATTAGTACCCCTGGAGTTGTGATATGATTTAGCCGTGGCGAGAAAGGACATAAGCAAGGGAATTGTCCAAGGAAAGGAAATTGACAAGATAGGAATGCTGCGGCTCTAGCTTACATTTGAATGATGCTGACAAACCTTAAGGTCTGACCGTTGTAAATGGTATATTCTTACTTGAGGTTCTTTATGTCAGTATGTTGTTTGATTTCAGATCGGGTAAAAACTATAGAAATGTAAAGATTCAGTTGTTTTACCAATGGAGAATTAGTAAGATTAACAATTAACTATGATGTGGAATTAACCGATGGAAAGGTTCTATACTGAGACTGTTCCTTGAATTTAGGAAGGTAGGTGTTTAGTATCAACTTGAGACTCATAGAGTTGGGATATTTGGACGAAGTTTATGAGCATAAGTTGGTTAGCGGTGCGTAGTGCTGATGCTTGAGATTGAACCGATCTTCACCATAAATTGATAGCAAATGATTTAGATTTTTGCCGGGAAACTGAGTGTTTACTATGAAAGGTGATGAGTGAACTTTCCTTTTGAGAAGTATCTTGTTTGAAGATGAGGAAGTATGTGGAAGAAGGATATGATGTATTTCTAGCTCAGTTAATTAGTGATAGGGTAGTTGAGGAGAAGTTGGGATATCTGTTAATGATTCGAGAGTATTATGAGGTTTCCCTAAAGTATTTCCGAATTGCTGTCGTCTTGTGAAGAGGGATTCGTTTCGATTGAGTGTTGTAAGCGATAGGTGTAGTGCTTTTGCGTTTTGTTGAGTAGTATTTGTATGCCTTATCATTTGGCACCGTCAGAATGGAATGAGTTATCCAGTCAACTGCGAGAAGTGATGGATAAGGGATGTATTAGATTAAGTTTCGTTACAATGGTGATCACCTGTGTTTTTTGTCAAGAAGGATGGATTGTTTCGGATGTGTATTGATTATCGAGAGCTTAACAAATTGACAGTCAAGAATCGGTATCCATTACCGAGGATTGATGATTCGTTTGAAACCTGCAACTTGTCTGGATCCAGTGTGTACTCAAAGATCGCTTTGAGTTTTGGTTATCATTAACTGAGAGTTATGGAAGAAGATATTCCTATAGTTGTTTTTCGTACTTGATGTGGGTACTTTAAGTTTCAAGTGATGTTTTTGGAATGGACGAACGCGTCTGCCATATTCATGAACCTGGTGAATCATGTGTGTGAGTTGTATTAGGATGAGTTAGTCATTGTATCTACTGACGATATTCAATGTTAGTCCAAGAGGAAAGGAGGAACATAAGTAGCATATGAGGATAATTTTAGGGATGGTTGGAAAAAGAGAAATTATATGTAAAGATCCCTGTGTGTGAATGTTAGTTGAAATATTTGCGTTTTCTAAGGCAATTGATTGACAACAAAGGTATTCGTGAAGATCTTAGCAAGATTGAAACGATTAAGGATTGGTCGGTACCAACGACGCCGACGGAAATCTGTTAAATCCTTGGTCTAAGCAGGGAATAATCGGAGGTTTATCGAAAGGTTTTCACTGATTGTTAATCCATTGATTAAAGCTGACTAAGAAGAATTGGATGTATGAGTCCCACTTATACATCTAAATTTTATGTTTCGAGATCTGATCCTTATCAGATGGGGAAGCTGTATTATGAACACTGAAGGGTAAGTTGTGTTCTACATCGATGTTGTCATTGTTGGAAGAATTTGAAGGACTAATAGTTTGTTGTGATGTGTTTCGTAAGGGTTATGTAGTTGTGGTGTTTGCTTTTAGATTGTAGGAAATATTACTTGTATGGAATCAAATATGTACTAATCTAGGCTCATAAGAGTTTGCTTCATAATTAATTTCCTGGGATGATAAAGGAAATGAATAGAGGATTATCAGTTATATATTTCGAGTACTTGAGTATGTTGATGGTTATGACTGTGAGTGATTCTGACTACGAGATTCCTGGAAAGGCGAATGTGGTAGTTAATGCACTTATCAGGAAGAAAAAGGGGAAAAGCTTCTAAGGTTTGAGTTTTGATAATGACAAGAAGTGTAGACTTGATAGAAAGGATATTGAAATTTTAAGCTGATGGTCTGATTTGAGAAATGTCAAGGTAAGTGATTTCAACATTATGTCAAACTTATGGAAAGGATTTTGTTGAAAATTCAAGTGAGACGTGGTATATTGAGCACTCCTAACATATCTGAGTTGAGAGTGTAAGACTTAGTGATGAAGGAATCTCACAAGTCAAGTAATCGATACGTTTTGGTTTGGGTAAAGGTAAAATTTGAGTTGAGTACTGTGTGTTATACAGAGAATGATGGACAGGGTGAAAGAACGATTCGAACATTGGGCGGTATACTTGTGCGTGCGTGATTGACATAGGAATTGTTGGAATTTTATATGACGATGACTATCATGCTAGTAATGAGGCTGTACTATTGATGGTACATAAAGAACTTTAATTTGTGAAGGTTAAAGATCGTGAGTTATGGACGTAAGTTAGGTTTTTGGTGCATTGCAGAGATGTTGGTGGAATGAAATGACTGAACAAGAACTGATGTTGGAAAATATTTATAAGATTGTATAGGTTAAGGATCGTTTATTAGTAACAAGGAGTTTTCAGAAGAGTTATGTTGGTATTCGAAGGAAATCGATGGAGTTTGAAATTGGGAAATGTGGTTATGCTTAAGGTGTCGTTATGAAGGGTGAAATTTGTTTTGGGAACAACAAGGAAAGAATTCAACTTGAAGATAAGTTGATTTTCATAGAGAAAGAACTATGAAGAGTTCTTATGAGGTTGAAACATGGTAAGGATTATATTGCGAAGATACAAGAATTCCAGGAGTGGAATCTGAAATTCTGAAGGAAGCATGAGGATTTCTATAAGGTAAAGAGTTCTCTTTTGTTCTCTAGGTATGGAATGTGAGTATAAGAGGGGCCGAGCGCCGGGACGTCGCTCTCTTTTAGGAGGGTAGGATGTGATAACCCAAACCCGTGGTCATTATTTAATATTATATAATATTATTTTACGAATAATTTTGAAATTTTTGATGAGTTTAAATGATATGACGGTTGATGGTTTTATTTAAAACCGACGTTGGAAGTCTTATTTTTACCTTTTTACTAATAAGCGATGATTATTAGTGATCACGATATCGACGGATGCCCGAGATTTTATGTTTTCATATTTGTTGTCTTGATATTTATATTTTTGACGTTTTTATTTTAAGTTCATATTAAGTCGAACAGGAATCATATTATTATCATATTTTGAGTGCGTTTTAACTTTTGAAAAGTATTTTTACGAAACCCGAGCCTCGTAAATATTTTCAAAATTGACAATTTACATTTTCAACCTTGTAAACTATTTAATTGCATTTTGACCAAAACTATTGCAAATTGGCAATTTCTACCCACCACCACCACTATAAATATTTTTTACACTATCCTAAAATACATACAGATCATTTTAAAATAAAAATCCACCCACCCCACCCTTGTTCTTGTTCTTGCCGTCCACTCCCTCAACCAAAATCACCATGATCATTGATTTTTACTTTGAATCATGAAAAACTAAAGCATATCCCATTTAGGAAATTTGATGGTGATCATTTTGGTGTAATTTTTACACACATGCAACAACTTTTCAAATTTTGATGAAGAACAAGGTTGTTTGATCTTTTTTTATGCGTGTATGTGGTGTTAATATTATTATATTTACAAATTTGAGTGCTTGCATGTATGGATTTTTGAGTGGGTAAAATTTTGAATGATTATAAAAGGGTGTTATGGGTTAGCTAAGTTGTTTGTGATGATATTTGGGTTATATTAGGCATATGAGATTGATTAAATGGGTTGAAAATTTGATTTAACATGATTTTTAAAGAGATAATTTAGATCAGTAGGTTTAAGGCCAATTTTGGAAAACTTACTGTTTGAAAAAGAACAAACTAATAAGATGATGTTGTAGAGAATTCTCTTAGCTTAGATTTGATATAAGGTAGAGCTTCTAGCTCCAAACGAGCGAAAAGTTATGATTATTTGATTATTCGTGTACCGGGAGACGAGTATCGACACAATCCGAAATTGTTGTCGATATTTGGATCGAATCTCGGGGACTATAGAATGAGTTGTGAAAATGGTCAAGGTCTGATGTTAGGTTCTAAACTTAGGGTTGTGAGTCTATTTTCAAACCCAAGTGTCGGATTTGTAAACGGGATTGTTTGAATGGTCCAAAATGGTTGTATGATTCGGTGACGTAAAACTGTCCGGTTTTTGTAGTTCAAAGATGTGTCGGGCGGGGAACTTTAAAAGTAAAATCTTTTGATGGGCTTTTAACAGTTCTTTCTATATATAGTAAGTGATATCTCTGAGTAGTATCATAAGTATTTGACGTGTTTAAGTGGGGTAAATGAGCTCGTACATTTGGTGTGTACCGACAGATTTTTATCGAAATAATTAACTAATAGAATAAACATATAGTAGGAAGTAATAGTATCACTTGTATTGTTTTTATTTTGGGTTTGTTGTGATTTCATGTTTTGAGTTTGATGTTCATAAGTATGGATTGTATTCGAGTTTATTATTAATGAATGTGTCTTATTTGATAGGTTGCGGTTTTTGTGTTTATCGGGCATCAACAATCGTCGAAGGTCGTCTTACTACTGCTATTACTCAAGGTGAGTCTATAGCCTCGCTTTTGTAATAGTTTTGAATGATTTTAAAACCCGCGAGGGGGATACATGCTATTTGAAAGTAAAATGAATACAAGTCATGATTGATTGTTTGGACCCGAATGTTGCCTTATGATGCTTGTTGTTGCCTTGAATTGTATAAGTACCTAAATTGCAAAAGTACCTAAATTCATGAGCCGTTAACTATCTTCTGACTTGATGTTGTGAGTTGGGAATAGACGCTTATTCAAATGATAGTACTATTGAGCTGATGACCCTATCCGAGACTAGGGTTTTACGCTGAGTAACCTCTGGGAAGGATAATTTTACGAGAATGAGAATGTGGTATACTTGCAATTGATACCCTAGTAGGGGCACTGGAATTCATCTAGTCATGCCGGCTTTAGGCGTGGGTGACTAAGTTAAGGGGTCGGTGTCATGAGCTTAATACAATTCTATAGCTATTGCTATATACCAGAATGCCTGATCAATAGATTGTGACGACAATTCTATTAAATAATTATGTTTGATTTTTCTCTTGTGTTCAAATGATGATTTGGAAAACCTATAGACTCGCTCAACCGTTGTGTTGATGATTTTAAGCATGTATTTCAGGTGATTGAAGTTGATGAATTGCCGAGCTTGCTGGAGAAGGATTGCGGGTTGCTTTTGTGATGATTGGTCTAAAACATATTTCTTTCCCTTTTGTCATAAAAATAATAATGTACGGTCATGTACTTTGGTAAATTGTCTGTTGATTGAATGGAATCTTTTGGGGACCTAAATGTTGCTCTGATATTTCTAAAATTGTTTTACTTGGGATCGAAGGTTTTAGACAATGATTAAATTATATCCTTTTATATTTCAAATGTATCATTTTAAGATTGTTCAAAGTGTCTTGTGTAACGATGTTTGTGTTTAGCACCCAAATGTGTATTTCCGCTGCGCACTGTAATTTGGGGGTGTTAAATAATTAATATAATATTAATACATGTATAACCTAAGTATTTTATACACTTTAATTTAATTAAATCATGCTTATATTTAATTAAATCATATAACCTATAGTTTATTTAATTAACACGATATTATTAATAAACTATATTAATAATCACATGACCTATGATATTTAACCAGTAAACTTAAGCTTATATTATTAGCTTATTAATCCAGGTTATTTCTAAATATGGAAACTTTCTAATTCAGGAAACTTACTATTTTTGGAAACTTTCTATTTTTAGAAACTGGTCTATTTTAAAGAAGTTAATCTATTTTTGGAAACTTTCTATTTTAGGAAACCTGCTATTTTTAGAAAGTTACTTATTACTACACAACAAGTATAATAATACAAGAAATACAAGTAATACTTAATCAGAATACATAGAATATATGATAAACACAGCATAACCTTAAAATCAGTAAAACAAGACAAGAACATATAAAACAAGCTAGGACATGATATAATCAGTTACGTACTCAGTAAACAGAATACTTATACATGTCCCCTATTTTATGTAGCATTAGTGAGATCGAAGTAGGACTTTCATTCTCTCGTCTTCTTCGTTCACTGGACATAAGGTACAGATTTCTCGTCCCTTCAGTATGGACATTCTTTCCTTATTAGGATTCCTTGTTTGCAGCCAACTGTTTTCTTAGTATTGTTTTATATGTTTGATTACTTATGTTAGTTTAAGAGCCTAAGCCATATACATGCATGACCAGTGTCACCTAGTTATGGAGGTACCATAACCATAACACTAGAGGCACCAGTGTTATGACTTCCCCACGGCGAAGTGATTGCTCGTGGCGTCCCTTTACAGTTTTGGCCATTATATTATATTATCATGTGGGGCGTATGGGTGCATCCTAGTTACATGTTTACCAGTCATACCAGAGTGAATGCGATGTGTGCCTTGCATCCTTCACTAGGAGTTGATCCCTCATACCTAGACTATTTAATTAGAGACAACCCCTCTAATTGCATGACGAGGTATCCACTCCAAGTATTCATGCACGGTGGAAACTCATGACCTATATGGGCTATTGGCTAATTAATACAGATTTTACCTAAAAACATAAGTCTTTTCAAACTATAAAACCAGTTTTATGAACATGTTCTAGGTTACTTAGGACTTATACATTTCTGCTGCTATTTGTCTTTTATGCTTATATTATTCCATGCTATACTTGTATATTCGTGCACTGAGCGTTATGCTCAGCCGTTTTCCTTTCATGTTTCCAAACGGCAGGTACTCAAGGGCGCTCGTAGACTTTAAGCGTACGTGCATATGGATTGGAAGCTATCTAGCCTTCCCTACTTTATGCATTTCATCATACATTTTGCTACTTATTTCTTTGGACATTGTTTAGTCCTTTTCCTTTACAGTACTTATGCTGGTGTGTGATGAGCTTATACTTGGACTACCCATGTTTATTAATGTTTTTAAGACATTTACCTTGTATGCTTTGATGACATGCCATAATCACGCGTGACATCCTATTTACCAAAATAGGGTGTTACAATTATGGTATCAGAGCCAACGCTTCGACCTGTAGGCTCTCAAAACATGACCTATGATTAGTGGGTAGTCACTATGGTCTTCCTAGAACTGACAGTCGGTTTTCATGCATTCATTCATTTCCATTGTTATTTCATGCATTCATATCATTGTCGCAGGTTTATGACTAAGTAATAGTTGGTACAGGACTGGCCCTATTTAGTCGTATGTGCTCTTATCGAAACTTTTAACTTTGGGACCGACCCATAGGCGTCCCCTCGATATGACTTTTGTTTTGGGTGAACTGACCATAGGTGTTTACCCTCGCGCATATAAAAGTTTTTATAAACTACATCATGCATTCATACATCGTTTTCATGCATAAATTTTTTCTCATGATTTATTGGCATAATTTTTTTTCATGTATATATATTATGTTTTATCAGTTTAATCTTGCATTTTGTGTTTATACTGTCAGATGGTTCTCACACGCGAGCAGGAACAACTCAATGCATCAGTTCAACATGCGATGCAGGCCATGCTTCCTCAGCTGAGGAACGAAATCAGGGCCGAGGTGCAAGCTGCCAACAATCAGCACCAGCACCAGCATCCTAATCCTCCTCCTCCTCCTCCAGCAACACTGATCACATGGCTGGAACGATTCAACAAGCAACGTCCTTGATCCTTCGAGAAGACTGACAGCCCCAATGAGGCTGAGAGTTGGCTAGCTCATATCAAGAAAATATTTGATGCAATGGGTGGTGACCCTGTCTTCAAGGCAAGGTTGGCTTGTTACAAGTTCGAATGTGACGTGCTGGGATGGTGGAAGTCAGTGAAGCAGTCTGAGGGAGGTGACAATTGGGTGGCTGGCTTGACTTGGGCTCAGTTCAGGGAGTTAGTGATGGGATAGTTCTTCCCCAAGGCTAAGCAAGACAAGCTGAAGAGGGAGTACCACGGGATCAGGCAGAGAGCTGGGGAGAACAGCAACGAGTTCATGTAGTACTTTCTTCGTTTGGCTGGTTTCTTGGCGCAACAGCAGGTACTGCCGAAGAGCAAGCATACCACTTTCGTTGGGCTCTTCGTACATCGGTCGCCAATAACTTGGTGTGTGCTACCTTCAACACGGTGGCACAAGTAGCCGATGCAGCACGTAAGATGGAGATGCTGCAGGAGAGAAGTAAATTCGGTGAGGCAGAGAGACCCGAGAAGAGGTATATTTTCGTCACTCAGTGATGATCATTTCAATTCATTCAGTACTATCCAAATAATTATCTTTCTTTATAAATTGCATCTTTCAGGCAGAAGACTGGGGACCGGTCTCAACCGGCTACTCAGTAGCAGCCTACTCAGCCCAAGGGTAACGGTCAGACCCAAGACCGTTCTGCTACGGATAGGCGTGGCGGTAATGATAATTACCGTAACAACGCTGGCAACTCCAACAGCAGCAGGTCCCTAAACTTAATCATTTTCCTTAAGTTACATGTTTATAATTCATAATTCTGACACTTCAGCATCTTCTACCAGGAATCATGGCAATGGAAGGGAGCAGGACCATAGAGGTTCACAGCCTAACCGTACAGCTATCACTGGTATTATGTCTTACGATTTTCTGCATTGTCCTATTTATACCCATAAACCATGTCTCATGTATACTTTTCTGAACAGGCTCCCAGCCAGCAAGGGCACCTGTTGGAGGGTATACTCACCCTCTCTGCACTACTTGCAACCGTAGGAACCCAGGGCCATGTCGCCGTGACAGCGATGCTTGCTTCAAGTGTAGCCTGACTGGTCATCACATGAAGGACTGCCGCAAGGGTGAGACAGAGGGCACATCTGGACATGCCGACTCCAAGCCACCTCCTACTACTAGGCGGGTGTACACGACCTCTCGTGATCAGGCCAACAAGTCTACAGGTACCATCACTGGAATCTTGTATATGTATGATCAAGCTGCATGTGTTTTATTTGACATTGGTGCTACTCATTCGGTCATTTCTACTGCCTATGCCCAGAATGTTAGGATATCCCCTATGCCATTAGAGAATGTATTAAACATTTCCACGCCCTTAAGAGACTCTGTACGTATAACCCATGGGTACAAGAGCATTCCCCTAGATTTTGACGACAAGATTCGTCCAGTTGACGCACTTCCACTGGATATGTGCGATTTTGACATGATATTGGGCATGAACTGGCTATCCAAACATCACGCCACCATTGATTGCCATTCATATCGGGTCATCTTCGGTGATGTAAATGCACCAGAGTACATTCACAACGGTTTCGTACCCGGAAGGTCTGTGCAAATAATTTCAACCTTACAAGCACGTGCACTATTGTCACATGGTTGCGAGGGATATCTTGCTACTGTTCATGATCTGGAGGCTGAATCTCCATCTATCCGGAATCAGCCGATCGTGTCATAATTCCCATACGTGTTTCCAGAAGAACTCCCGGGCATACCACCTGCTCGTGAGGTGGAGTTTAATATTGACCTCATCCCAGGAGCAGAGCCAATTTCTAAGGCTCCTTATCGCATGGCTCCCATAGAGTTGAGGGAGTTAAAGGAACAACTGTATGAACTGTTGGAAAGCGGTTTCATTCGACCTAGTGCTTCTCCATGGGGCGCACCTGTTCTATTCGTAAAGAAGAAAGATGGCAGTATGCGTCTCTGCATAGATTATCGTGAGCTTAACTAGATCACCATCGAGAATAGATATTCGTTTCCATGCATTGATGACTTGTTTGACCAACTCCAAGGGGCCAAACATTTCTCCAAGATTGATCTAAGGTCGGGCTATCATCAGTTACGGGTTAAAGAGCAGGACATCGCAAGACTGTTTTCCGTACACGTTATGGGCACTACGAATTTATAGTCATGCCATTTGGCCTTACCAATGCTCTAGCTGTTTTCATGGATTTGATGAACCGTATTTTTCATGAGTTCCTGGACAAGTTCGTCATTGTCTTCATTGACGAAATTCTGATTTTCTCAAAGTCAAAGGAGGAACACGAAGACCATCTTCGTATTGTACTACAAATACTTCGCCAGAAGCAGCTGTATGCTAAATTCTCCAAGTGTGAGTTCTGGTTAGACAAGGTGGCGTTCCTAGGCCACATTGTATCAGCAGAAGGAATAACCATGGATCCAGCAAAGGTTGAGGCTATTACAAAGTGGCCAAGACTGACATCAACGACTGAAGTTCGCAGTTTCTTAGGCTTAGCTGGTTACTACCGTAGGTTCGTAGAAAACTTTTCCCGTTTAGCACTGCCATTGACCAAACTGATCCGAAAAGGGGAGAAATGCGTCTGGACTGAAGAAAGAGAGAATTTCTTTGAAGACCTAAAGCAGAGGCTGGTATCTACACCGATTCTTACTCTCCTATCTGGTACAGGTGGATTTCAAATCTACAGTGGTGCTTCAGGGAAGGGACTTGGTTGTGTTCTCATGCAACATAGGAAGGTGATCGCGTACGCTTCACGGCAGCTTAAGACTTATGAGGAGAACTACCCTACGCATGACTTGGAACTTGCAGCAGTCGTGTTTGCATTAAAGATATGGAGGCACTACTTGTATGGAGAATCATGTGATATCTTCACAGATCATAAGAGCCTGAAATACATCTTCACTCAACGTGAACTGAACATGAGACAAAGAAGATGGTTAGAGCTGTTGAAGGATTATGACACTAATCTGTAGCATCATCCCGGAAAGGCGAATGCAGTGGTAGATACACTTAGTAGTAAGTCCGGTATGATAAACGGCATTAAGATTGAGGAATAGATTATAAGAGACTTGGAGCGACTAGACATTGAGATCATGGTACGTGGACAGCACGGTTACTGGGCTAATCTTAGAGTGGAACCTGAATTACTCTCTAGGATCAAGGAAGCTCAGAAGGATGATGGTGAAATTTGGGCGATCATTCAGAACTTAGATCAGCAGACGGAGTTTCGGTTGGATGACGACGGTATCTTATGGCAGGGCACCAGACTTTGTGTTCCTGATGATCTTACACTCAGGAAAGCATTATTAGCTAAAGCTCATAGCTCCCCATTCTCCATCCATCCTGGTTCGACCAAGATGTACCACGACATCAAGCAGTACTTTTGGTGGAGTGTTATGAAACAGGATGTTGCTACTTATGTCTCCAAATGTCTTACCTGTCAGCAGGTTAAGATCGAGCATCAGCGTTCTAGTGGTCTACTACAACTGTTAGACATTCCAGAGTGGAAATAGGACAAGATCACCATGGATTTTGTTACCGGTCTTTCGTAGACAAAGCAGAGGCATGATGCAATTTGGGTTATCGTTGATCGACTTACTAAATCAACTCATTTCTTACCGTTCGCAAGGATGATCCGGTCAGCAAACTCGCTGATACTTACAAGAAGGAGATCATGAGACTTCATGGTGCTCCATCCAGTATCATCTCAGACAGAGATCCTCGGTTCACTTCGCGATTTTGGAGAAGTCTGCAGAAAGCTTGGGGTACAAAACTTAAGCTTAGCACGACTTTTCATCCTCAAACAGACGAACAATCAGACCGAACTATTCAGACATTGGAAGACATGCTCCGAGCATGTGCATTGGAGTGGACAGGAGATTGGGATGATTATATTTGTTTAGTAGAGTTTGCATACAACAACAGTTCGCACGCCAGCATTAAGTGTGCAGCGTTCGAGATGTTGTATGGCAGAAAGTGTTGCGCCCCAATCTGCTGGGATCAGGTTGGTGAGCAAACACTAGAAGGACCGGAGATGATAGAGTTGACTAACGAGAAGGTCGCTGTAGCTAAGCAGAAATTACAAGAATCTCGCGCACGTCAGAGGAGTTATTCCGACAAGCATAGTAGGAACTTACATTTCAACGTTGGGGATCATGTCTTTCTTAAGGTATCACCGACACGTGGCGTTAGACGTTTTGGAATCAAAGGGAAACTCAGTCCTCGATTCAGCGGACCGTTTGATATCATCAAGCGAGTCGTTGAAGTATGTTATCACTTAGCATTACCTCCGCAGCTTTCTCACGTTCATGACGTTATCGATGTGTCCTTACTTAGAGGGTACAATTATCATCCCCTTCACATGGTTCAGTATCCACTGGAACAAATTCGTGAAGATCTTACCTTAGTAGAAGAACCTGAGCGAGTTCTTGACAAGCAAGAACGAGTCATGAGGAAGAAGACGATTCCTTTCGTCAAAATCCTTTGGAGGGATCATACCGAGCGGGAAGCCACTGGGAAACAGAGGAGTCTATCCGGGCTTCTTACCCTCACTTCAAGTTTTGAATTCGGGTATGTTACTCTTTCAGTTTACTTTATCTATAATTCGGGGACGAGTTATTCTTTTTAGGGGGAAGAGTTGTAAAACCCGCATGCTTTTACCATGAACAGTAGACTTAGTAAACGTAAGTACATATAAAAACTTTCCTTTTATAGCATGAACACGTGTCACGATTATTAATTACAAGAATTATGTACGTGTTATTACATGATAAGTATTAGGTACGTGATAGTACACGATAATTATTAACAATAATAATTATAATCACGAACATGAAATCATGAACGTAAAAAATCACGAACATGTAATTACGTACTTACGTATTATAATACGGTAAATATCGTTACGAACAAGTATTTATCTATAACACGAATAATTAAGTATAACATAACACGAAAACGCGAACATACGAACACATAAAATATTAGAAACGGGAAAAACTTCGGGTTTCCCCTTGTGGGCCCCACATGCCGCGGACACCAAGGACAAGAGGGCCAAGCCCACTTTTGGTTTTTTACTAAATAAACAAAAAGGGTTTCACTCTTTTCATTTAACAAAGTTTTTCTTAAAATTACAAAACCCTAGCCTCTCCTTTTTGCTCTTTTGGCTGCCGGATATAACACCACCAAGGGGTGTTTGTTGATTTTTTTTTATTAGTTCGAGTGATTGTGTTCGTATTTTTGTCCTCCATTTGTTTCACGCATTCGGTAATCCGTAATCTCTTTTCTTTGATTCTTTTATTTAATTAAGAACACATGAACAAGGGTTTATAAAAACAAGTAATTAAAACATGTTAGATAATCATGGATTAAATAAAAGAAGGATTTGTGTTTTGGTTTGGTTCGGCCGGCGCAAGGGAACCGAGATCCGAAGCTCTCGGTGGTCTTCGAATCACCACCAACCGAGACCCTATGGTCTCGGTGGGGCTTTGGTGGTCACGGCAGCAAGGAACCAAGGGACCCCGACTTGTGTCGGGGTACTGTTTGATTTATATGGGTCTCGGCAGCAACAACCACCACCACCGGCTTAAGCTGGTGGCGGTTTTGGTCTAGCATGGGGAACGCAGCAGCAGCAGGGGAACCACCGGCTCACAGCCGGTGGGAACCTTTCTGAGGCAGCGGCTAGCCGAGGCTAACTAGTGGGAACCACTGGCTACGCCGGTGGTCAATTCGTAAGAACAGTGGCAACCGGCTGAGCCGTTTAGCCACTGTTAAGGGGGTGTTTGTTTTGGTCCGGTTCATGGGAAATTCGGTCCGGTTCACATGTGTCTAAATTAAAAAGTCACGGGTCTGGTTCATGACTAACTTTTACAAGTATTTATGCATTCATATATTTATTACAACCGAACCATCTTTTCTTTCCCTAGTTTAGTGGCATTGAAGCTTAGAGATAACTCTTTTGTGACAACACATTGGTAAAGTCATCATGCAAGATTTATCGATTTCAACATGAGCAAACAATGTATCAACAACTAGTTTAAAATTGTTTATGACCCAACAAATGACAGCTTGTTGAAGTCCCTTTTGATCTATAGATTCTATGGTGTCTAAAGTGTTCTGACTCGTCGCCTTCCCTTGGTCATATAAACATTTTTTTGCACAGATTTACTGTATGTTTACACGAAACTAAACGAGGATGTTGGCTTTCTGTTTCACGTTTTACATGACAAGATGCAAAGGAAAGCAGATTATGGCTTGATATGTCAACTTTAACATGTACAAGTCAGAAGTTGAGGTCTATATATATCAAATTATCAAATTGGAGAAATTTCGATGCATGTAGAAACATCATAATTTCCAGTGTAGTTATAAGCAAGCACCTACGCTACTTAGTCTCTCCAGCCACCGCATAAGAATTCTAGAAATTGTGTACATATTGATAAAGCGATTTCCTCTACTATTCAAGATATTAATCGTTCTGATATCAATTGACTAAACAGGCATATCAGATGTAGCAGAAGCTTACACGACAGTTATAAAACCTAATGCTTCCGATTCTCCAGATGTTAAACTACAAAAATCTGTTCAAGACAAAGTGAAACCATTCTCTGAGGATCTACGTTTTAATCGAACCACGACTGTTGGTAAAATTCGGACGGTCTACATTTCTTGGCATATGTTGTCCTTTCAACCTTGATGCTTGCTGTTTAGGTAAATGTGACTTAGATTTCGTAAAATCGTTGTCCGTGTACCTTGAACACGATCCTTTATATACACAAACCTCATGATTTCTTCCTAGTTCACTTAACCAGTCTATTTTTTGTTCTATGTGTCTTCAGTCTACACAGTGCTAGTCCTAACATGAGGCAACAAAACCACATTTTCAAGACCAAACAGCTCCTCAGGCACCTCAGTTTCATTCTCGAACACATCAAGACCTGCACCAGCTATCCGCCCTTCAAAAAGAGCAGATACCAATTCAGGTTCATCCACTAGTGCACCCCTCCAATGTTGATAAGAACCCCCTTGGGACCTAATGCATCAATCACTTCACAATTAATTATGTGACGAATTTCTTCTGTTAGAGGGAATGCAACAACCAGAATTTCATTGTTTGAAGCAAATTCAACTACTGCGGGAAAGTACTTGTATTCCAATTCTGGTTTCTGCGTTCTGGAATACTACAGTAACTAATGGGACAGTTAAACACTTAAGCTCTCTTAGCAAATGCTCTCCCAATTTTTCCTAAACCTAGTCCAAATTGGATAAACATAAGATGATTACATACGTATCGTTCTACTTTGATGATGGTGTTCAACAAGTATCCTCAGTAATATATCTATTTGTTCTCCACTTTAACTTTCTATTATGAGTAATCTGCTCACTTACATGCGCTGGGGTCACTAAATTTGATTTTCATGTTTAGTGGATCACTTATAACATATTATTAGCAACATATAGTTTTTGGTCTGCACCAATGGACATGTTTCTGACAATGGCTCGAGTGGAAGTGGAGTGTTGTTTGAGGAAGGTGGGTCTGTTTAAGATGGTCAATAGGCGAAAGAGGTTGTAACGGTTTACGAGTTGTCGTTCCAGGTATGAGGACATTGGGTATGTTAGAAGTACATTTGATGTTTTTCATGATGGATTGATTAAAGGTTGTTGGTTTGATGGCTAGTGAGTAACTGATGTCCGAGGGTTAAGGTTAGACAATGTGTTTTGGCAGTTGGTACATATATTAGCGCCCATATGGGTTTCATTTTAACCATTACTCATTAAGTATTTTTAATTAGGGTTAATTACTCAAATAGACCAAGTGTCTTGTCCATTTGTCAAACTTCCCCATTTTACTTAAAACTTCCAAAAATAGACCATGCGACTAAGCTACCTTATACTACCTTATGCTACCTATGCAACTTTAACAAAATTACCAAAATGTCCCTATGTACCAATGTGTAAGATGCAAGTACAAGTTGTGTAAGAATGTGTAAGTGTACTTTTTATGCGACTTTTATTTTTTTAAATAATTTTTTTTCTTATACTTTATGATTAATATTTAAATTATTTAAATGCGACTTTTTTGTGTTAAATGATTGAACGAATTACTTTTTTATTGTCTTTTTTTTACATACATTTTTTTCACGATCATGTTTTCTCTTAAATTTTTTTATCTAAGCTAATATTTTCTGTCAAATAATCTTTCACACACAATATATTAATTTGTTTTCTATCTCTAGTCACAGTCACCATAACTTCGTATCCTCACCACCCACCACCACCGATTTGCAGCGTGACTATACAACCTCGCAAAATAGATCGGTGGTTCCGGATCTATATACAGATCCTGCCAGATCTTTAAATTAACCAGCTCTTTCGCTGGATCTGCTGTGGTATGTTTCGTCACAAACGCCAACTGTTGCAAACCACCCACCACCACCGATTTGCGCTTCTGATCCGGTGGTGTTTTGTGCTTCGAATCCGGTGGTGTTTTGTGCTTCAAAACCGGTGTTACTTATTACTGTATAGTAATATCACTGATTTTTCCTCAAAGAAGAAATGTATCCTCTTCATCTTCTTCCCATAACCTTACTGCAACCGGAAGTGAGGGTCATTATTGTAAATCTGGTAAAAAGTTCTCTACTTCTTCAATGCACATAACACCACGGGTAAGAGTATATTGTGCTAGTATGGCTTTCTCTCAGAATATAAATCCTAAGAGTATATTGTGCTAGTATGATTCACACGAAAAGTTTCAAAACATTCGATTAAAGGTTTTGTTTTAATTAATTATATAGATGTTGTTTTTATGTTATACTAATTGTTATGTCATATTTTTTTATCATAATTAGGGGGTCTTTGTTTAAGATTATAGGTGGCTGCTTATGAGTTTTTTCGTTTTTTGGTTTTTCGGTTTATATTTCATAAGCCCCAATTTTCTGGTTTATTTTCAGACTTGTGGGCTTAGGGGAATAGGGGGTGTTTGTTTCTGCTTATATAGTCGGCTTAAGGCTTCTTTTCAGATTTAGTCTTATAATTGTGGTCTTGGAGATGAATAAATGTTATAGTTAGTGCTTAATGATTGTTGTTTTTAGTTAGAAAGATTGATAGTGTAATGCGGTTTTATGGTCCTGGCCCTTGGGTTCAATCACATGTGCGAAAGAACTGGAAAGTATTTGCTAGCGAAAATAGGATGTTTTTCAGATATATTCTACCGTTCTTATTTGTTGGTAAACCCCCCCCCCCCCCCAACACACACACACACTCCCACCCCCACCCCAAGTTGAGATCATGACTCTGCCCCTGGTTTTATAATGATTATGTAAGTAACAACTTCTTATTCTGTTAAATCTGATGGTAGTTAATCAGGGGAGCATTTCGTTTGTGAGAGCGTTTTAGGGACTATGGAGTTGAAAAATAGGCATGATTTAATTTCCAGGTTGTATAATATGGTTGTGACGTGTAAGGATGAGGTTACATTTGATGTTTATATGAATGATGATGCGATGGATTGTGTGGTGTTTGCGTTGGCCAAGAATTTCAGTTTGCTTGCACCAGGTCCTGGCTACACCTGTGGCCCCGCTACAATTGTTCCATCTATTGTCTATCTTACTCCTGATCTCAGACGAAAGACTCAAGCTTTGAGTAATTTTCTATCCTTTTATTTAAATGCATAGTATAAAAGACTACCAAACTAGCTTGTTAGAGATAGAGATAAACCATGGAAACTACATGACTGTTAAAAGTTTTATGAGCCTATCTTTCTCTGAGATCTATATTCTTAACCTGGTGGCTTACATTACAGATGCATAAAAGACCAAAAGTGAGTAGTTTTTACCAATACTCGATTGAAGATAACAAGCTTTGTTTAAACTTGTAAAAATCCTTGAACCTTCTTAACGCTTTGATTCATCATTCAGTAACAGGTCTTTTTATTTCCACATGAGCACCATTGCACGTGTGGAGACAAGAGTCAACTTTTGACCTTGCAAGGTTGTTCTTACCTTAAATGGATAGACTTGAAAGTTGATAAGTGTTTATGAGTACCTGAAATCATAGATGATTCTTGAAATAGTTAGTTCATACCAAAGTTAGTTAGATATCTATACCTCAGATTCTTTTAGTTTTTGCTGAAGATATATATAATATGAAAAAGCTTATGCATCTGTGACTATTTGATTCACATTTTTCCTCTTGTTTTCTCACATCACTCATTATGCTAATACAAGTACTTGCTTCCATGGCATGCACAGGCAGCGTGCAATAGATCTATATCGGCTTGAAGGAAGAAGAATGAAGGGAGAAGAAAAAAAACTCAGTTCCTACATTTGAGTGTGGTTTTAGTTACCACGTTATAAGTTTTTTTTGTTTTAGTACCAATGTTGTGATTAAAAAAAGGCAAGATCTTTTGTTTTTATTTCTTATTTTTAGTAGTTTTTTATTTTGTCTTTCATGATGTAAATTGGAAAATTCATCTACATGGAAAATAAAATTGACTTTTTAAATGCTTCTATGGTTTCTGACTTTCTGTTTGTATATGATTATCAAAGTAAAGAATGTTGTCTTGTATGACTAAAATTTGATCTAATGTTAGCTCGGATACAAATGAATAAAGCCTGACTCGAAAAAACGTGACCCGAGAAAACCCGACCCGCAAAACCCAACCAGAAATTCCGGTATAAAACAACTCTAATAATTGTGTGTGCATACCCTGTTTTTAAAAAAAATAAAGTCGCATAAATGGTAGTTTAAATATATTAATTATAAAAGTATTTTTTAATAAAAATTATTAAAAAAAGTAAAAGTCGCATAAAAAGTACACTTACACATTCTTACACAAGTTGTACTTGTGTCGTACACATTTATGATGAATAAGGACATTTTGGTAAATTTGTTAGAAGTTGCATAAGGTAGCATAAGGTAGAATAAGGTAGTTTAAGGTAGCATAAGGTAGTTTAAGGTAGTATAAGGTAGCATAAGGTAGCTTGGTCTATTTTTGGAAGTTTGAAGTAGCATGGGGTATTTTAACAAAGGGACAAAGCACTTGGTCTATTTGAGTAATTAGCCCTTTTAATTATAGGAAATAATAATCTTATATCAGTTTCTATCAAGTATGCATAACCGACTTAAACACAAATACGACACAAAAAAATATTTGAAAAACCGACCTCGTGGCCCGGTGGGTACGGAGCGAGACACCACTAGCCGAAGTCCAGTGTCATGTTAGCACCGTGGTACCAGCGAAGGGAACCATGCCCTCATAGTATATCATAAAGTTAAATGATGTCGAACGTGATGGAAACTGTGGATTTCGTTTGGTTGCGGTTGGCCTTATGGAATAAGATATTTGATATACTCTATGATATACTCATGAAAGATATTTGGAATAAGATCGAGTAAAGTGTTTATCTCGGGTTCCTCGTTTAAATCCACAAACATACTTTGGCTCACGGGCACCTCATGTGAATCCCCAAACATGCTCGGCTCTTCATTTAAATATCTTAGATAATAGTTGTACTCTTCTTTTATGTTACGGATTCCAAGCTCCGTTATACAAAATTCACTTTTATCACACTCATTTCGAACCCATTCAACAACTTTCCTGCCTCTCCTATGACCGATTGGCTCTATTCTATGGGCCTTATGGGACATCCAAGAAAACCTATTTACAAAAGAAAACATCCAGTCGGTGATTACTATAGGTTTTGTGTTTTTCCCTTTAGTTTTTGGCATCATAGCTAAACTCAACACTCGGAACAAGGGGTTGGACCTCGTGGCCTCTAATACCGTCACGCAGATGATTAAGAAGCTCTCCCCCACCCTTCGCGAAACTGTATTTAGTTCATGATAACCCACATTCAAACCTACTAATATCTTCACACCCTCTATATTCTTACTCATAGATGTATAAGTTCTTTCTATCCCGATGTAATGTGAACCATTCAACTTCCGCTTTTCTTTATCTTTGTTCAATCTCCCAAATTTCAACAATACTCCATTATTTACACCTAGAAGGTAACCTTGGATACTAATATAATACCTTCTAAACACTTATCGAGTTCAGTGGGAAATAATTGGAGCTTCAGGATTGATTCTAATAGTACATATTCATTAAAAATCAGTCGAAACTTCTCTATGAACGAATCATAATCTTCACTCTCAAGATTAAATTGTATTATCTGAATTAGTTTGCTCTCAGTATCGCGAAGTGGTTCTAATCTGTCCTCCTGCTCATGTATACTGGATTGGAATCTCGTATAGGTTACTATTTGTGGGTCGTTTCCGTCATCTCTAACTCTAACCAACCAAATTTCATCTTCTACCATTTTTTCTTTTAGGCTACACGAAACAAATAGAAACAAAATCACAAAGACTCTATGTATAACCAACTTCATTTAGCCAACTTTTCCTCGCACTCCGATGTGGGATACCAACCAAAATCTATTTCAAAACTAATATTTAGCATTTACATTCAATAGTGTCGATCTGTAAGAACATCCAACTAGCCAAGTGAAGTAAAGATATGGTGCAAAGCATCTAACAACAATTCATCGAGTATTTGGCATGTGTACATGGCGGCCATATGAGTTTGCCCGTCATCTCCATATACGAATCGTGGTTTTGACATATAAATCCTTTTGGTTTGTTATTTTATAGCCATCTGAGTGGTTTTGACATACATGTATAGCATACCTGCATTTTGATACTACTAGTATAACACAAGGCTCAAAAGCGACTAGCATTCGAACCAAAAACATTCTAATCGTTCTCTGGATTATGTACTGATGTGTTCACACTTTCATCACTGCTGCAAGATACAAAATACACTTGTTTTACTCGCTCATCTCTTTTGTTTTCAGTCGTAACGGTTAGCATTTTATGTTGGAAAACAGGAACACGTTTTTTATACCTTATTTTGTGTGTGTGTGTGTGTGTGTTTTCGGTCTCTTTCTAGTTTCATAGTGTTTAGTCATTATTGTTTGTTTATGATGTTAAATGATCAACTCTTTGTATGCAAACATCGTTTGTTGCTATTCCTATCTGTTAATAATCACAACTTAGTGGTCAATTTTGGCATTTTATGATAGGTATTTGATCGTGTGAAATGGATATTTATAACCTGGTCATAGGCATTTACTTTATCGTATTGAGTATGTCAACTCCAGCATACAGTTTTATCTTCTGGTCCGTAACCCATCATTGCAAAGGTATACTGCAAAAAAGACCAATTTGACCCGTTTACTTATGATTGAGTCGATACGAAAGGTTCTATCTGTAACTGGTCAACGTGTAATTTCAATACTTGAACATGAAAACGAATTACCTTAAATTTAGGACAATCTCGTTTGTGCTCAAGCTCCATAACAAACGCCTAAAATAACACCAAAATCAGCAATCACAAATATTCAAATCATTACATGTTTAGGAAAGATTACATGAAACTTGAAAAATCGATGTACTTATAAAACTCACACCTTCTTATAGAAAGCGGTCCGGTTGAATATGACTAAACCACCTCTTGTAGCGGACTTATCAACAATACACTTTTTACAACCAAACTGCAAGCCCGGGCTTTCGTACATGCCCATAAACATGGAACAAATAACGTTTTAGGAATGCAGGCTGTAGACGAAGTTACATGTGATAAGAGAATTATACAAAAGGTAAAGAAAGACAAGTTTTCGGTTTACCTAAATCAATTATACAAAATATAAACACCATTGAAGGATAATCAGAACAAACTATACATAGGCAAAACCAGAGATTTTCTTTTATTATTTAATAGCTTCAAAAAAGAATAAAAACGTGTCCCGTATCTCTTTTTTATTAAATTGTTGCGCATTAAAAAAATAAACCCTTAGAATCGGGTATAAAATAACTTTTATACCCGATAATAATAGTAAATTTAAATTCATTTCTACAGTTCAAGTATATAAAGATCTCAGTATTTCTACGTCCTAGCGATGTGGTACAAGTTGTGTAAACTTAGTTATCAAGCTGATACAATAACAAAGCATCATGAAAAGTATGGAGAACATACTGATTTTATGCATTCATATATTTATTACAACCGAACCATCTTTGTCTTTCCCTAGTCTAGTTGCATTGAAGCTTAGGGATAACTCTTTTGTGACAGACAGCACATTGGTAAAGCCATCATGCAAGATTTATCGATTTCAACATGAGCAAACAATGTATCAACAACTAGTTTAAAACTGTTTATGACCCAACAAATGACAGTTTGTTGAAGTCCCTTTTAATCTATAGATTCTCTGGTGTCTAAAGAGTTCTCACTCGTCGCCTTCCCTTGGTCATATAGACATTTTTATGCACAGATTTACTGTATGTTTACACTAAACGATACGAGGATGTTGGCTTTCAGTCTCACGTTTTACATGAGAGGTTGCAAACGAAAGCAGATTATGGCTTGATATGTCAACTTTAACAACTGACATGTTGGGAGTTGTTTATTATACCAACTATGTGCAAGTCGGAAGTTGAGGTCTATATCAAATTATCAAATTGGAGGAATTTAGATACATGTAAAAACATCACAATTAACGTGTTATTTAATTTCCAGTGTAGTTATAGGCAAGCACCTACGCTACTTAGTCTCTCCGACCACCGCATAAGAATTCTAGACATTGTGTACATATTGATAAAGCGATTTCCTCTACTATTCAAGATATTAATCTTTCTGATAGCAATTGACTAAACAGGCATATCTAGCAGAAGCTTACACGGAAGTTATAAAATCTAATGCTTCCAATTCTCCAGATGTTAAACTACAAAAATCAGTTCAAGACAAAGTGAAACCATTCTCTGAGGATCTACGTTTTAATCGGACCATAGGTGTTGGTAAAATTGGGACGGTCTACATTTCTTGGCATATGTTGTCCTTTCAACCTTGATGCTTGCTGTTTAGGTAGATGTGACTGTTAGATTTCTTAAAATCCTCGTGTTGTATACAACTTTTGTTAAAAAAGTTCATCTAGCTGAACTTGTTGGGTTATTTCTATTATAATCTGAACAAGCCTACATCTAGCTTAACTTGTTAGATTTCTTAGAACCCTCTCTTCCGCCCACAACAACCTCGTCTCCAAACTTCTGATTGACCGCCTTTTTCTGGTGCACAAGCGCCTGGAGGATCAGCTTCGGCTGTGATGCCCAAAAGCTTATCACCTGCAGATCCATATTCGGGCCACGGGTCGTTAATGCATTATCCTTCTGAATCGTTGTCTGAGGTGTGGAAAATATGAGAGCAAAAACAGTCGCAGCCTTGAGGAAGGCTCTTGTATGGAGTCTGGTGGAAGTGCACAACTTAATCCAACTCAGTTCTGTTTAAAAGCTCAGTATTTTGAACATATGTCCGTGTACCTTGAGCACGATCCTTTATATACACAAACCTCATGATTTCTTCCTAGTTCATTTAACCAGTCATATATTTTTACCTTAGCCATTAAAATTCTAAAAACTATGATAACTACTTCTTGGAACTACAAGATCAGCCATAGCGTCTTAAGTCTACACAGTGCTAGTCCCAACATGAGGCAACAAAACCACATTGTCAAGACCAAACGGCTCCTCAGGCACCTCAGTTTCATTCTCGAACACATCAAGACCTGCACCAGCTATCCGCCCTTCAAAAAGAGCAGATACCAATTCAGGTTCATCCACTAGTGCACCCCTCCAATGTTGATAAGAACCCCCTTGGACCTAATGCATCAATCACTTCACGATTAACTATGTGACGAGTTTCTTCTGTTAGAGGGAATGCAACAACCAGAATTTCATTGTTTGAAGCAAATTCAACTACAGCGGGAAAGTACTTGTATTCCAAATCTGGTCTCTGCGTTCTGGTCATCGTTATAATGTCAAAAAAAAGTGAGAGTAGAGAAGTAGTACACTCAGTTAACTTGCATTTCTGCTAACTAGTTCGCTGGTTAGCAAAAGTTAACATTATTGGGCATAATTACTAAATCAAACTACAATTAACAAAAGTGGACAGTATTACGTATAATTGCTAAATCAGACCATTGTTGAACCTTAGTAGTCAATTTCAAGTCACTTTTCTTCCAAGACCCACTCTGCACAAAACGATCACACTCGCAAATCTCTCTTAACGTAGCCAACATCCACCCAATAGCTAAATCAGTCACATCATTAGTCAAAACATCAGGTGTATCAGTAACCTTAATACCCTTCTCCATACGATACTCCAAATCAACTTTATCCAACCCAACACTAAAACTCGACACAATCTCCAGACCCGATAACGAGTGGATGAGTTATTGGTCTGCACCAATGGACATGTTTGTGACAATGGCTCAAGTGGAAGTGGAGTGTTGTTTGAGGAAGGTGGGTCTGTTTGGGATGGTCTATAGGCGAAAGAGATTGTAACGGTTTACGAGTTGTCGTTCCAGGTATGAGGACATTGGATATGTTAGAAGTACATTTGATGTCTTTCATGATTGATTGATTAAAGGTTGTTGGTTTGATGGCTAGTGAGTAACTGATGTCCGAGGTTTAAGGTTGGAAAATGTGTTTTGGCAGTTGGTACATATATTAGCGCCCATATCGGTTTCATTTTAACCATTACTCATTAAGTAGTTTTAATTATACGAGATAATAATCTTATATCAGTTTCTATCAAATATGCATAACCGACTAAAACACAAATACAACACAAAAAAAAATATATGAAAAACCGACCAGCCGAAGTCAGGTGTCATGTTAGCGAAGGGAACCATGCCCTCTTTAGTGAAAATTGAAGATAGAGGGTGGGTGTTGGGTTTATCCTACATCGTTTGGGTAGTGGAAGTTGAAAGTGAGGAAGGTTGTATATAAAGAACAAGCTGAACACTAAGAAAATCACGCAGCCAATCAATTAGCACAAAGCCAACTATTCTTTTGCCTTTAAATGCAGTTCAACATCTCAACAAGTAGTCAATCATGACAGTGACATACAGCCAAATGTAATAAAGGGGACGCATTGTGACCCGGGCTTTAGAGATGAAAACTCAGTCCAGTAATCGTGTTAATGTGACGCGTTTCTTCTGTAAGTGAACATGGTACTGATGAAAAGGCCCTGTGTATGGACAATGGAGAGCATGTCGAGTTGTCGACCTTTTCCTTCATGTATATCTTCCAACTAGGATGATGAGTAACAACAGACATTTCAAATTTACCGAATTAATCTTCTTTTTATTAAATAAGTCTTAAAAACAAACAAGAAAACTCAGTCCGGTAATCCTGTTAAACAAACACTGCCTTAATCATATAATTCACTGTAGAGTGAATAAATGATCAACCCGAGTCACTTGGTGGTCTGATACAGGTCATAAAAAAAATATTATATTGTTTAAACGACAACTGCAGCCTAAATATCAACACATGTATACAGGTCATACCATTATATGTTTTATTACCATATTTATCAGGGGTCGAACTAATAAATTAGTGTAGTTCAATACAGTTTCTATTGTTTACAAAGTTTACTCTGTTTAATAAATTAGTGTAGTTATAAGCTGGTGAATCATAGAATTGTTTAGATATTGGTAGTAACCGATACCAGATTCCAATCCAGTTTTTATTGTTTACATATGTAAATATTTGTACTTTATTGTCTGTCTTGTTCGTTGGATAGTATCATTAGATGGATTGTGATTTTGTTTCTATTTGTTTCGTGTAGCCTAAAAGAAAAAAATGGTAGAAGATGAAATTTGGTTGGTTAGAGTTAGAGATGACGGAAAGGACCCACAAATAGTAACCGATACCAGATTCCAATCCAGTATACATGAACAGGAGGACAGATTAGAACCACTTCGCGATACTGAGAGCAAACTAATTCAGATAATACAATTTAATCTTGAGAGTGACGATTATGATTTGTTCATAGAGAAGTTTCGACTGATTTTTAATGAATATGTACTATTAGAATCAATCCCACTCCTGAAGCTCCAATTATTTCTCACTGAACTCGATAAGTGTTTAGAAGGTATTATATTAGTATCCAACGGTTACCTTCTAGGTGTAAATAATAGAGTATTGTTTGAATTTGGGGGATTGAACAAAGATAAAGAAAAGCGGAAGTTGAATGGTTCACATTACATCGGGAAAGAAAGAACTTATACATCTATGAGTAAGGATATAGAGGTGTGAAGATATTAGTAGGTTTGAATGTGAGTTATCATGAACTAAATGGCGCAATTGAAAACATCCTCCACAATTCCCATATTCCCACTTGGGAGAACATACAGTTTCGTGAAGGGTGGGGAGAGCTTCTTAATCATCTGCGTGGCGGTATTAGAGGCCACGAGGTCTAACCCCTTGTTCCGAGTGTTAAGTTTAGCTATGATGCCAAAAACTAAAGGGAAAAACACAAAACCTATAGTAATCATCGACTGGATGTTTTCTTTTGTAACTAGGTTTTCTTGGATGTCCCATAAGGCCGATGGAATAGAGCCAATCGGTCATAGGAGAGGCAGAAAAGTTGTTAAATGGGTTCGAAATGAGTGTGATAAAAGTGAATTTTGTATAACGGAGCATGGAATCCGTAACAGAAAAGAAGAGTACAACTATTATGTAAGATATTTAAATGAAGAGCCGATCATGTTTGTGGATTCACATGAGGTGCCCGTGAGCTAAAGTATGTTTGTGGATTTAAACGAGGAACCCGAGACAAACACTTTACTCGATCTTATTCCAAATATCTTTCATGAGTATATCATAGAGTATATCAAATATCTTATTCCATACTCATGAAAGATATTTGGAATAAGATCGAGTAAAGTGTTTGTCTCGGGTTCCTCGTTTAAATCCACAAACACACTTTGGCTCACGGGCACCTCATGTGAATCCACAAACATGCTCGGCTCTTCATTTAAATATCTTACATAATAGTTGTACTCTTCTTTTCTGTTACGGATTCCAAGCTCCGTTATACAAAATTCACTTTTATCACACTCATTTCGAACCCATTCAACAACTTTTCTGCCTCTCCTGCCTCTCCTATGACCGATTGGCTCTATTCCATCGACCTTATGGGACATCCAAGAAAACCTATTTACAAAAGAAAACATCCAGTCTGTGATTACTATAGGTTTTGTGTTTTTCCCTTTAGTGTTTGGCATCATAGCTAAACTCAACACTCGGAACAAGGGGTTGGACCTCGTGGCCTCTAATACCGCCACACAGATGATTAAGAAGCTCTCCCCCCACCCTTCGCGAAACTGTATGTTCTCCCAAGTGGGAATATGGGAATTGCAGAGGATGTTTTCAATTGCGCCATTTAGTTCATGATAACCCACATTCAAAACTACTAATATCTTCACACCCTATATATCCTTACTCATAGATGTATAAGTTCTTTCTATCCCGATGTAATGTGAACCATTCAACTTTCGCTTTTCTTTATCTTTGTTCAATCCCCTAAATTCCAACAATACTCTATTGTTTACACCTAGAAGGTAACCGTTGGATAATAATATAATATCTTCTGAACACTTATCGAGTTCAGTGTGGGAAATAAATGGAGCTTCATGAGTGGGATTGATTCTAATAGTACATATTCATTAAAAATCAGTCGAAACTTCTCTATGAACAAATCATAATCGTCACTCTCAAGATTAAATTGTATTATCTGAATTAGTTTGCTCTCAGTATCGCGAAGTGGTTCTAATCTGTCCTCCTGCTCATGTATACTGGGTTGGAATCTGGTATCGGTTACTATTTGTGGGTCGTTTCCGTCATCTCTAACTCTAACCAACCAAATTTCATCTTCTACCATTTTTTTCTTTTAGGCTACACGAAACAAATAGAAACAAAATCACAATCCATCTAATGATACTATCTAACGAACAAGACACACAATAAAGTACAAATATTTACATATGTAAATAATAAAAACTGGATTGGAATCTAGTATCGGTTACTACCAATATCTAAACAATTCTATGATTCACAAGCTTATAATTTATTAAACAGAGTAAACTTTGTAAAATAAGCAAGAGGCAAGACTGAAGTTTATTCATAAATAAACGACTTATAATTTTCCGTATCATTATGCATGCATGCAAAAAGAATTTAAAGAATTACGATCAGAGAGTGTCAGTAGGATCGGGTTGACCCGATAATGATTGTCAGGTCGGATTATGAAAAATTCGGACTGTGTTGACCCGTCATAACCCTATTCGAATACCACCGATTACCACATACCTTGTCGGGTCGCGTTGCGAGTGACGGGGTGAGTGTTTAAAACCAGAGAACACACAGTAACCCATAACCCGACCGCGATAACACCTACAACTACAAGTATCCATATATAAACTGTATGCACACAACTATTCGACTTAAAATCAACAAGATTAGTTAGAACGACATGTTAAACATATAGGGCAGAGAATGTCTATTTTGTTGCATGTTAAGCACAACAGTACTTCCATCTACATTCGTTAAAAGCTAATCGAGTCTCAATATACGTATCCATAATTTGTCAGTTTGTTTATATACAAAACCTAACATGTCTTTGCCTAAATTACAGAATAAAATGTATCCAGCCTACATAACGAACAACACAAACAAGAGTACCAAAATCTATATTATATGGTGAGCACCTAAATCTAGTACAAGCGAGCTGTATATGCATGCTTGTATGTTGATCTTATTACGAAAACACATGCTTTTTTGTATACAAAATAACACAATATCAAGAAAGAAGAAGCAGATCAGATCGATATATTACCTGATGAAAAAAATCGGTTCTTTGCAACGATTGACTTGAGAAAGATAGAATTTAATGGTTTAATGATTCGGTATATATAAGGGGCTTATCTTTGACTCTTCTAGAAAATCATAAAAAAAAAGTATCGTAATAAAACATATAATATGGTAAGAATACCACCATTAGTTTGACCCCTGATAAATATGGTAATAAAACATATAATGGTAAGAAAATCTAATGTAAAAAAGACTTGAGAAATCACGTTTCTGTCAAAAAAAAATTTTTTATATACGTATGGGTTTTAAACAAATTTATATTGGGAAATGATATTTACACGGTGCTTTTTTATCCGTACACGGAAATTAAAGATGAAATGACTTCTGTACCCCTATAAAAATTTATGTTTTACGTTTATTGTCATCATTTCCTATTTTTAACTAAACGTTTTAACTTTAAGCTATTTAATTCAACAATCATGGATTTTACTACCTAAGGGCTAAGATAAATCAAAAGTCATACATTAAGTTACCAAAATTTCATATATCGTATGGTTTTGGTTCATGTTTTCTATTCTCCGGCAGTAAAGCTTTAATCATAGCTTTCTTGAGCTTTTTCTATCTCTTGCATCTCGCCGCCGTTATGCCGAAAACCGCCCGTTAACCGTTGGCTCTTAGTGGTAACTATTAACTAATTGAACCCATCGGGAAATAAGTGGCCAAGTTTTGAAATAGTCTTGCATCGTTTGCTTTTCTCTCTGGATTCATTTTAGGTTGTCGAGGATACCTTAAAATTCAATTGGTAACTTTTAGGTCTTTTTTTTAAAAGTCGTATTTGTATTTCAGTGTAAAGATGAAGACACGAAGAAGTTGAAAAAAATATATTTTTATTGTTACTAACAATCGATACATAATCAATAATATGTTCATGGAGTGTTTACCAGTTTGGAAGACAAGAATTCAGAAGTCGGTACAGCATTAGGGATGGCAACGAGGCGGGTTTGGGGCGGGGCGAGCATCCCCATACCCAAACCCGATTACTAAAGTTATCCCCATACCCGTCCCAATCCCCGTCGGGGATTTAATCAGGGCGCCCCGTCGGGGTGAGATGCTCGCAAAAACCCGTCTCATACTAATCGGAGATCTTATCGGGGTATCGTCTTTGGTAAAATTCTCGACCAATGTCGCACCATTTGATATGTATTATTATTTTTAGAACGTTAACAATAACTTCAAAATTCTAAAACTTATTAATATCAAGTACAAACAAGAATTATTAAGTTTTCAACGATAGTATCATACTAATGATAAATTAAAACAAAAAGAAGTTACAACTTAAAAAAATGACATTTACGTAAGTTTTTTGCAATATTACATGCATAAAAAACTAACAATGTTAGAGAAATATTTTTTCACTACGTATTCATACATAGATATATTTGTGTATGTCTATATATTAATCGGGTTGGGCGGGTCGGGGATGTTATTCCCCACTTTCGACCCAAACCCGATTAAAAATCCCCGTTTAAGCCCCAAACACGCCCCGTAACCCGATAAGCGTGCCCCGCCCCGCCCCATTTATTTCGGGTTTCTGGTTTCCCCGTCGGGTTCGGGTTTTTTTGCCATCCCTATACAGCATCAAAGAGATATGGTGAAATTGAGTAAGGGTACAAAGGACATTTTGCATTAAAATTTTGTGTACATATAAAAAGGTCCAGTGTACATATTACTCCCCATTTATATTTTCAGAAGCGGACCTAGAAAACTAAGCTATTTAAATATCATTTGCCTCATAAAAAATTAAACTTAATTTTGTACATAGAGGAAAGTTGTCAATTTGCTTAATCAACAAAGCATATTGTCAAATAAAAAAAAAAGTCAAAGTTTAAAATATTATTCAAATAGGTATTTTTCACATAAAATAGTAAACTGGGTATAATGGATAATCTGAAAAAGTACATTGGGTATTTTTGACATTTACCCTAAAATGACACTTTATTTAGCCAATGAACATTTGCAACATTAGCTTTTTTTTATACTAAAGTCCGTGCTTATTCATTCAAGAAAAATTAAATTTATAAAATTGTAAACCTAAATTAAATGTTTTAAGTGGGTTTCGAAAGAGCTATTGATTTAAAAAATTTAAATCAGAAAACCTTTCCAAACCTACATAAAAAATTTAAACTAAGCTTATGTTACATTACACACTCCCTTAGATATTTATAACCAACTCTATTCACCCAGCTTTTCTCCACAGCCGATGTGGGATAAGCGCAACTAAAACCCAATATAAAACCTACTTCTTCTTCTTCTTACAACACACTCGGAACTTAAACCCTAAAAACAAATAAATGGGGACATCAGTGCAGGTGACGCCACTTTGCGGAGTATACAACGAGAATCCGTTATCGTAGTTGGTTTCAATTGATGGATTTAATCTTTTTATTGATTGCGGTTGGAACGATCACTTCGATCCCGAGCTCCTGATACCTCTTTCCAGGTCTAATTCGTTTATTAGGGATCAATTAATTGAACTGTATTGTATTTATGGGGTGTTTGGATGTCTGTTTTAATAAATAGCGGAGTATTAATTTTAAGCTAACTGTTATCCATATTGTTAGTAGCTCAACTTAGGGGGGGGGTGTTTGTTTTGGCTTAAGTAGTTGGCGGCTTAGTTGAAACAAGTAATAATGAGCCTAATTTATTTTGTATTATACATACTTGTATTAGTTTTAAGGTAGTAATTTGTTAAGGACCAATTAATTGAATTGTATTTGGATGTTTGTTTTATTAGTTTTAAGGTAATTGTTATACAAATTGAGTTTAACATTATAATTAGGTTAATACACCCATTGTCTGCCCCAATTTATGAACACGACAATATTTTAGTCGCTCAAGAGCCCGTAAAGGACTAAATGGAAGGAAGTTTGGTGGAAACCACGTCGTCCTGGCGAGCTTTTACTTAGACGATAAGTTTAGTGAAGGAATGTGTGATGGACAGTTTAGTAATAATTGCCGTATGTCTGTTTTGGATATTTATTAGTTATTCTCCCGGAATTGAACTTTAAGATGAGAAATATGATATTTAGGGATTCCAGGAACTGGAAAAGTGGAAATAATTGACATATACGGTTGAATTTTTAAAAAATGAAAGGGGTTGTTTATAGCTGTCGTGTGGCTTATTTGATTTTGGGCTTATGTTTTATAACCTCACTTTTTGTGCCTCGTTTTGAATCTTTTTGGCGTATATAAGTTGAAAAGTTTCAAAATGAAATGATGCAGACAAAGTGAGGTTATGAAACATGAGCCCAAAACTAAATAAGCTATAAGCTAGCTATAAAGCCGAAACAAACGAGGGCAAGCGTTATTCATTTTGTTAGTAACGATATGTCAGTTTAACATTATTAGATTAACATAAGCATTTGTCTGCGTTTTTGATACATAGTTTCCAAAACTGAAGGTGCTTGCTTCGGCTTGTATAGCCAGTGTATAGTTTATTTCATTTTGGGCTAACGTTTCACTAGGTCACTTTTTGTGAAAACCAAATACGATATAAAGCCAGATTAGTGGCTAAAGGTTGTGGGCAGAGAGAGGGGATTGATTATGATGAAATTTTCAGCCCAGTTGTTAAAATGAGTACTATTAGGTGTGTTTTAAACTTAGTTGTGTAAAACACTTGGAATATTTTTCAAATGGACATCAACAATGCCTTTCTATATGGTGATCTAACTGAAGATGTTTACATGATGCTCCCTCCTATTTTTTTTTTGACAAAGTGAAAAAGAGTTTGTAAACTAAAAAAGGCCATTTATGGTCTAAAACAAGCTCATAGAAAATGAAACATAAAGCTTGTTGAGTTTCTTAGTAATGCTGGTTTCTTACAAAGTAAAAATGATCATTTTTTGTTCACAAAGAACAAAGATGGAATTTTTCTTGTTTTGCTTGTTTATGTGGATGATATCATTGTTACTGGAAACAATGATAGTGAAATTGAAAAGTTTAAAATGCTGCTTAGTCAAAGTTTTAAAATCAAAGATTTGGGTGAACTAAGGTACTTTCTTGGAATTGAAGTTTTAAAACTTGACAATGGCTTGTGTCTAAACCAAAGAAAGTATTGTATTGAGCTTCTTCACGAGTATGGTTTACTTGGTTACAAACTTGTATGTACCCCCATGACTGAAAATGGCATTTTGGCTCATAAAGAAAACATTGATGATAAATTTCTATCCAATAGCACCAGTTATCAAAAGATTGTTGGAAAACTAATCTATCTTTGCAATACTAGACCTGATATATCTTACTCAGTTCATTGTCTTAGTCAACATATGCATGCTCCCCTTCAGTCTCACTTTGAGGCTGCTCTTAGGGTGCTTAGATATTAAAAAAATGCTCCTGGTGCTGGTTTGACTTATTCTAAGTCTAATTCCAATACCATAAAGGTGGTTTTTGACTCTGATTGGGCTAAGTGTAAAATGACAAGAAGGTAAGTCTCTGGGTATTGTGTTTTCATATGTAATAACTGTTGGATTTTATAAAAAAAACCTTTATCCATATTAACACACTAATAATCACGAGTACGCAGCGGAATATAAGATCACGTATAAACAAATAATTAACATAAACAATAAAGAATTACGTACCTTTTAGCAATAGATAAAACACCTTTATCGAACCGCCAATATAAACGAAAACCCAAAGATCAAACAATGATCTCTCTAAAAGTACGCACACAATACGTTATAGCAAACAATTAAGTATGCTAGTACTGTTAGTGATAAAGCTAACCGATAATTTGTTAAAACAAATCAACACAAAACTAACAAATCGACTTGTTAGTTAGTTCGTACTATTAAACCAAAAACAAAGATCGCACAATTGTCTTATAAGTAATACTATACCACAATCGCTTTTGGTTTCTTTTTGCCGTAGGGAACAATAGTATGTTGACAATGATCAAGTCATTCAATATTTATACTATGTTATATGTCGGTTGGTCACCTACGTCAAAACAAAGATACAACACCAAATTTAATTATCTTTAATTTGGATTTACATATAAGTCCTTCTAATTAACATTTAATTACCGTTTGTAAATCTCGTTAACTAACTAATTAATTAACGTTCGCAATAGATTATCACTAATTAATATATTACACATAATATATTAATGTATAATTGTTTTACGTATTAACGCGTGCGTCTCCTTAGGCTCGGGACAACTTTCGGACATATATTATTTACGTGTACATATTCCTTCAATAACTTGGTGTCTTGGAAAAGCAAAAAGCAGGTCACCCTATCCAGGTCCTCTGCTGAGGCTGAATATAGGGCCATGGCATCTGTTGTGTGTGAAGTTATGTGGCTTAACAAAATTCTAATGGACCTTAATGTTCCCTCTTGCATTCCGGCTTGGTTGTTCTGTGACAATAGCTCAGCTATTCAGATTGCAGCTAACCATGTTATGCATGAAAAAACTAAGCATTTTGACATTGATGTTCATTTGGTAAGGAAAAAGGTTGCCTCTGGTCTTATTAAGACTCTAAAGGTCTCTTCTGAAAATCAAGTTGCTGACATTTTGACTAAAGGTCTTGGAAGTTATCAGCATAAAGATCTATGCTCCAGATTGTGTTTGAGGAACTTTTTTGGCTTATGTCCTTGAGGAAGGGTGTTGAAAAGTTATTTTGTGTTTATGGCAAGTCCATAAGCTTGAGGGGCTTAATGTGTATCTATTTTTATATGTTTATAGCCGTTAGACTTTGTTTGTCTCTTTTGCATTGTGCAGGGACCAATGGTCTCATTTGGATAACTTCTTTGTTGACTGGAACGTTAGGGATTGACTAGGGTTATAACTCTTGGTGGATACGCAGCCTTCTCACAATACACACACACAACACATCTCACTCTCTCTCAACCTCTCCATCACCAACTCTTTCTGCTACAAACCTTATTCATAAAATAGATAGATCCAAATTGATCTAGATGTAGACGTTTGGATCTTGTTAGCTAGTTAGTTTATTTTTTTTTTTGTTCTTGATGTATTGTGAAATAGCATTCGATTTGGAGACTATCTATTTCTTTTATATGTAGAATATCATCCATTTGAGGACTGTTCAGTTTATTTAAAAGGTTTGAGAAAATTACTGGCGTTTAATTTATATTTTTATCAATGGTAAAAGAACACTTCAATAAATTCTAGTACTAATATTTTAAGGATTTTGATCGATTTTTTGTATATGATAAAGATTTTAGTGTTGATATACCCCACTTTTACCATCCGATGTGAAAATTTTGTAAGATATAAATATAAGTTCATAAGTTCCAACACATCATATTACAAAAAGTGTTCTAAGGTTCTATTTAAAAACAAATATACCTATAAATTAGTTGCCCAGTTAACATGTACATATGGGAGTCTGATCGAGTTGGTTAGGTTTGGATTAAATCGAGTCAAGTCAATTCGGGTTTAAGTCACTCAAATATGAATAAAATATAAAAAAATTCCTTTTTTCTCTTTTTATATAAAAATTGTATAAAATTGTATTAAATTTAAGCCGGAGTAAACCAACTCTATTTAGAATTCTGGTTAGTCGTGTTGACCCGTGATAGAATTTAGACCCGAGTAATCCAATTCGAATATACTCGGGTTGGGTTCGAGACGAGTCGAGATTATAGATACCCCTATTGTAAACCATGTTGGTGTATTTTTTACTCTTTTTATAAACTTATATGTCTTAGTGGTAAAAATGTTAATCTTTAAAGATAGTGAATTTTTTTCTTGCTTGAAAAAGTGTTTCATGTAAGTGTAACTTTGATAACGAGTGTTGTGAAACGTGGTGAAATATGCTTCTTAGTCATTACAGGTAACACAATCGTGTTTGATAACTATTACAGTATGCAATATCAAGCAGCTATAGGCTCAGATCTTGTTGACGTTTGTATTGATACATGAGTCGGCAATTTTTATTTTGAATTATAAAACTACATATGAAGCTATGAATCAAGGCTGAGCATATCGGATCATCGATCAGATCAGACTAGAAAATCGAATTAAACCGAACGATCGGAACGGAAGAACGTATTTTGTGCGATCATCGGTTTGTGCTTTTCGTTAAACTCGGTCCTCGGTCTGGCCTGTCCGGTTCGGTCTTACAAAACCCCAGGCTATTATGTGTGTAGGACCCGACCAGAGCGAAAACCGAATCAGATATGACCGTACTGTTTCAATCAGACGTTTTGAACAATTTCTGGTGTCGATCCAGTCTGATGCGAGTCCGGTCTCTAAATTTTGATTAGAGTAGATTTTAGTATGCAATTGTTAAAAACAAGAATACAACCAAATCGTTTGACCATGTTTGAATAGTCAAACGTCAAATGTGATTCACATGTTTTTAGTAGAAACAAACACATCCGAAGATCTATTATTCCTTAGACAACATGATGGTCTCGACACGGGTGTAAGTTGACACTTCATAGTAAGTGGTTATTTGTTAATATGATAACGTTTGTGTGCGTGTGAAGCGATATGACACTAAAGTGTTTTTAAAACACATTATATACTATTAATTTCATCTCATATTAAGTGTTCACTATAAAATCTTCAAAGCCTTTATTACTAAACCTTAATCATAAATATTTGTATTTGTGTTATATAATACTTGATAAAAGTCATACGAATAGATTCGGTTTAAAAATGTATTTTCATCGATATAATTTTTATCAATCACTCCATAATATGTAACACAAATAAAAATATTTATAATTAAAAAAAACAACAAAGACAAAAAAAAAATCCAACTGAACATTTAATATAGAACAAAGAGTGTTGATACATGGACCTAAAAAGACGGCCTATAAACAGACCTAATGCCACGTGGCGTGTTGTGATTGGTGAAATGAAAAGGGCCCACTATTTCATATATTCTTTTTCTTTACCTCAGCCTTTGATTATGCCACGTGTCTTAATCCTGTGATTAAGCCTCTTTTTAGGTATACGAATTAAGTCTCTCTATCATTTTTCTATAACAAAAAAGATACTCTATTAGTCATAAAATGAGTTAAATGACACATTCGTTTAGCCAACGAACAAACATTTACAACATCTATTTTATATAATAAAACAAAATATATTACAACTCTATAAAGCACAAATATTAAATGCAACAATTAAATTGCTTACCATAAATAATCCTAAGTACAACACTTCAATGCCATATTTTGATTATACATGAAAGATTTAAAATTGTAATGCCTATTGGATCATTAAGCCCAAAACCAAAATTTTAAAAATTCAAAAGCTTAAAACAGTCTCCATATTTTAGGAATTGTACAAATCAAATTCTATAAAAACATTATCATACTTACATCCCTAAAAAAACTGTAAAAAGTTGTATTACATTCGTGTGATGTAAATTAATTTTTGTGTATATCATAAGTTTTTTTTAATTAATTTTGTTTATATCACAAAAAAACGCATGAAAAAATATTTAGTTTTTATGTATATAACAAAAATAAAAATTCATTTTATGTTAATTTAGTTTTATGTATTCGTACTTTTTCTGTAAACTTAATAAAAAAACGTTTCATAATTTTTTATTTTTTTAAAAATAACATTTCATTAATCTTAAGAAAAAAGTTCAATTATTTTTTATTTTTTTTAATTTCAAAAAAATGTTTTATTTTTGTAAACAATTAAAACTTATCAAAATCCTTGCCAAAAATAATACTAAACAAAGGTATGAAACATTTCTGCAATTTTTTTTTGTACTACAATTTTAAATGTATTTTTGTAAAGATTTTTAATGAAATTTAATTTTTAGTGTTTTATTTGGAAAGGTTGTTATGTAAAAGCGTGTGGTAAATTTTAAAGCTTATCTTTGCGGAAGTTTGTAAATAAAACATTTTTTATAGATAGTTATTATTCTTTAAAAATAAACTGCAACATTATTCTTTAGATAACATAAGAAAAATATATTTTTCTTTAATTTTCATATATAATTTCCCAAAAACAAACGTGTTTAAATTTAAAATGTTTAAACATATAAAAAAGATTTAAAAACAAAAATTATTTACACAAATATATACTCATTTTTTAAATATATTTATAATAATGGAAAGTAATAATACTAATTAAAATGAAATTCGGCAAGTGTTAATAACTATGTTTTAAATAAAAACCAAATAAATTTAGAAAGTTATAATAGTGAATGAAACGTAATATTAAAGTTTACGTTATATACTTTTTTGAATTTTGAAAAATTAATTGAGATAAGCTATATTTGGTAAAAATCGTTATTTATATAAACTTAATAAAATATTTTTAATGACCCAGTAAGATTATTTTTTCTCTTACATAACATAAGAGACTCTCGATTCAAATAAATGTCTTCCTATCGCCTCACAAAGCATTCTCTGTGTGAAAATTTTGGTTTTCGTGGGTTTGTTGCGATGACCTAAAAACACAAAACACACCAAAACCAATTCATTGCCTATCGCCGACAGCTCTCTTTGATGCCACCGATCTATTCATTATCGCCATTTAAGGTGTGTGGCAATGGTTGTTGGTAGGTGACGTTTTTAGCTTAGGTGGGTGGTTTGCTTTTTGGGTGTTTTGATTTGTTAGGGATTTGTTTCTATTAAGGAATTGCGTGAATAAGAGTCGGTATTTTGAGACATCACCGATTCTTAGTGTTTAAGGTTACATAATCAGTCAAAGCAATAAGCTTTTATATAGTCACAATTGGTGTTTAAGTATCCAGGTATATATCTAATCCCTTCTGATTTTCTTTTACATAATTTGATTATTTGCTCTGTTATATTCTGTTAGATAATAGATATGACCCAAGACCTTGATTGCATTTTTTCTTAGTATATCTCTTTCTATGATAGATGGTGCAAGTTGATGCTAAAATCAAGAAGTTTGTTTGTGTTAATATTTGTATTTGTTCTTCCTGGAATGCGACGTAGTGGTAGAAAAATGAAAAGGTCGGGTGGTTAACGTAATGGGCTCTGGTCAAAATAGGTTGTTCTTTGGAATGAGTTTGTATATACATGGGTCAAACTTTCCATCTATGCTGCTCAGTCATCTTTTCATATCGTAAGTAACCTATATCCTTGATAAGAAGAAGTATGTTACGTTTAGGCATTAATTAGAAACATTTCGTGCACATTTTTTATCAAATAATAAGCAAAGTTTTATTTCTTTCAAATCTTTTTAGTACATAGAAGTGAGAAACTATTGCAGCGATGGATTAATTCAAAACATTTCGTCGCACACTATAGTGTAGTCGCATTGAATAAAGTGTTTCATTAAGTGATGACAATCATTGATCATGTTTGTATTATTGGTGAATGTCGTAACAAAACTCTAACATGGGGTTAGGAATTGAGCATTAAAGGCGATGGAAACATGAGTCATGGGGTCGAAGAGGTGATTAAGGTGACGTATTTAGAGAAGCATATGTACATGAGCTTTGTTTGAAATTCTGGTTAGGTGTCCGGTGAGACAATGCTAACTAACTTTCTGCTTTGGCAAGGGTAACGACGGGTGGTTTTGGGATATTGTTGTTTCAAATCAATAGTTATTATCTAGAGGAAAAAAAGAAGCATGATTATTAAATGCTTGAATAACAAATTTTTTATTATGGTGCTCTACATAAGTAGTGTTTTATGAGTTGAATTAAGTTATGAAATGTGTATAACTAGAACTGAATGAGTTGTGTTAACCTTAAACTTTTATAATGCTATTTTTCTAATGTTATCATGTCGTTTTGTATTATCTGGGACTTTAGTTGTCACAAGTGTGTGGTTAAATTTACAGTGTTATTGTGTAACATACTGAGTGTAACATATTGAGACATGTGGGTTGCCTGCCTACTGTTACATATTGGGTCCATATTTGCATACGAGCCTGTGGGTTTAGTTTATGTAATGATCAAATATGAAGTATTGATCCAAATATCAAAGGACATTCACATTTAACTTCACACTTACGAGGTATCTTGACTAGGGTTATAACTCTTGGTGGATACGCAGCCTTATTGGTGGATACGCAGCCTTATCACAATACACACACACAACACATCTCACTCTCTCTCAACCTCTCCATCATCAACTCTTTCTGCTACAAACCTTATTCATAAAATAGATAGATCCAAACTGATCTAGATGTAGACGTTTGGATCTTGTTAGCTAGTTAGTTTACTTTTTTGTTTGTTCTTGATGTATTGTGAAATAGCATCCGATTTGGAGACTATCTATTTCTTTTGTATGTAGAACATCATTCATTTGAGGACTGTTCAGTTTATTTAAAAGGTTTGGGAAAATTACTAGTGTTTAATTTATATTTTTATCAATGGTAAAAGAACACTTCAATACATTCTAGTACTAATATTTTAAGGATTTTGATCGATTTTTTGTATATGATAAGATTTTAGTGTTGATATACCCCACTTTTACCATCCGATGTGAAAATTTTGTAAGATATAAATATAAGTTCATAAGTTCCAACACATCATATTACAAAAAGTGTTCTAAGGTTCTATTTAAAAACACATATACCTATAAATTAGTTGCCCAGTTAACATGTACATATAGGAGTCCAATCGAGTTGGTTAGGTTTGGATTAAATCGGGTCAAGTCAATTCGGGTTTAAGTCACTCGAATATGAATAAAATGTAAAAAAGTTATTTTTTTTTCTCTTTTTATATAAAAAATATATAAAACTGTATAAAATTTAAGCCGGAGTAATCCAACTCTATTTAGAATTCTGGTTAATCAGGTTGACCCGTGATAGATTTAGACCCGAGTAATCCGACCCGAATATACTTGGGTTGGGTTCGAGACGAGTCGGGATTATAGATACCCTTATTGTAAACCATGTTGGTGTATTTTTTTACTCTTTTTATAAACTTATATGTCTTAGTGGTAAAAATGTTAATTTTTAAAGATAGTGAATTTTTTTCTTGCTTGAAAAAGTGTTTCATGTAAGTGTAACTTTGATAACGAGTGTTGTGAAACGTGGTGAAATGTGCTTCTTAGTCATCACAGATAACACAATCGTGTTTGATAACTATTATGCAATATTAAGCAGCTATAGGCTCAGATCTTGTTCACGTTTATATTGATACATGAGTCGGCAATTTTTATGAATTATAAAACTACACATGAAGCTATGAATCAAGGCTGAGCATATCGGATCATCGATCGGATCAGATTAGAAACCGAACGATCGAACCGAACGAACGTATTTTGGTGCGATCATCGGTTTGTGCTTTTCGTTAAACTCGGTCATCGGTCTGACCTGTCTGGTTCGGTCTTACAAAACCCCTAGCTATTATGTGTGTAGGACCCGACCAGAGCGAAGACCGAATCGGATAGGACCGTATTGTTTCAATCCGACGTTTTGAACAATTTCGAGTGTCGATCCAGTCTGGTGCGAGTTTGGTCTCTAGACTATGATTAGAGTAGTTTTTAGTATGCAATTGTTAAAAATGAAGAATACAACCAAATCGTTTGACCATGTTTGAATAATGAATAATCAAACGTCAAATGTGATTCACATGTTTTTAGCAGAAACAAACACATCCGAAGATCTATTATTCCTTAGACAACATGATGGTCTCGGCGCGGGTGTAAGTTTGACATTTTGTAGTAGGTGGTTACTTGTTAATATGATACTGGTTGTGTGCTTGTGAAGCGATGTGACATTAAAGTGTTTTTGAAACACATTATATACTACTATTTCCGTCTAATATTAAGTGTCCACCATAAAATCTTCAAAGTTTTTATTACTAAAATTTAATCATAAATATTTGTATTTGTGTAATATAATACTTGGTAAAAGTCATATAAATAAATTCGATTTAAAAATATATTTTCATTGATATAATCTTTATCAATATTGGTATACTCTGTATTATATAACACAAATAAAAATATTTATATTTAAAATAAGATAATAAAAACAAAAAAAATCCAACTGAACATATAATATGAAACAAAAGAAGTACTTTATTAGTCATAAAATGACATACTTATTCATTCAACAAAATTTGAAATTTATATAATTGTAAACTTAAATTAAATTTTTTAAATAAACTTAATTCAACAAAATTTGAAATTTATATAATTGTAAACTTAAATTAAATTTTTTAAATAAACTTAAAAGACACATACAATTTAATTTTAAATTGTAACTATCTTCAAAATTTATATAAAGATTTAAAGTAAGCTTATCTTACATTACACCCTCCCTTTGATATTTATAACCAACTTTATTCACCCAACTTTTCTCCACAGCCGATGTGGGATATAACCAACAAACCCCAATTTAAAACTCACTTCCTCTTCTTCTTACAACAGTCTCTGAACTTAAACCCTAAAAACAGACAGAGAGAATGGGGACATCAGTGCAGGTGACGCCACTTTGCGGAGTATACAACGAGAATCCGTTATCGTATTTGGTTTCAATCGATGGATTTAATCTTCTTATTGATTGCGGTTGGAATGACCACTTCGATCTGGAGCTACTTATACCTCTTTCAAGGTCTAATTCGTTTGTTAGGGATCAATTAATTGGATTCTATTAATTTACGGGGGTGTTTGGATTTCTTTTTTATTAAATAGTGGAATATTAATTTTAAGCTAACTGTTATCCGTACTTAGGGGGTGTTTGTTTCGGCTTGCGTAGTCAGCAGCTTAGTTGAAAGCCTATTAGTTTTAAGGTAATTGCAGAGTTTGGTTTTTTTGGGTGATAGTGGAAAAGTTGAGAGATAAGTCACACTTACTGCCACTCTACATAACCGTACATGAGGTTTTCACCTCATACGGCTCCTCGTTCAATTCTTTCCAAGTTATTGGATCATTTTTCGCGTTTGAGAATCCCCTCCCCTCTTCCGCTTCGTCCCAAAGAGTAACTAGGACCAATCACGTCATGTTTTCATGTTCCAACTGAACACTTACCGTTTTTTATTATTCTCAAATGAGAAGATTATTCTCTTTACCAAACATATGCGGTAACAATCACGATCTTATAATAAGAACAAGAGATCTTTCTCGATCAATCCCCTTGCCCCTCATTCGCTCAACTTGCATAGTTACATAAAGTATACACACTGAATTTTCAAAACTTATTTTGTTGGCTTATGGCTGATTTGGTTTTCGCTGGCATATGTTTCAAAACCTCACTTTTTATGCCTTATTTCAAACTTTTTGACTTATATTATTTCATATTAAACTTATATAGCGGGCTTACTCTTATTTGGTCTTCGACTTATGTTTCATAAGCTTTCATTTTAAAACTTTTCTAAGATTATCTTGTCATAACAGCCTTATATATGCCAGAAAGTTTCAAAATAAACCAGAAAAATTGAGCTAACGAAATATAAGCCGAAAATGACATAAGCCAAAACAAAACTTAACCTATAAAACGTATGTGTTTAGATTACTCGTATTAGTACTGAAACTATTGAATAACAAGCCTCATGTCACGTGTATTAATCCCTAGTAGTTATTGAGTTGTATGCTTACCTCTTTCCCCACTTATTATTAGATGGTCAGGCCTCTAAGATTAAGTGGGAGTGCAAGCAAGGATCTGTCTCATAAATGATTAATTGGGTAGTTAATTCTTTTGAAAATCCAATTATCGAAAATACTATGCGTTTGAACTTTTATTTTGTAGATGAATAATTCTAGCTTTTGCTTAAACAGTTAGGTTGTTAAGTTATTCCTTGAGAAGATGAAGTTGACTGAAAGTAACTTTGTTGATTGGTATCATGCTCTTAGGATAGCGCTCGAAACCGACGGTTTGGTTAAATACCTTGAGAAACCTATTCCCGATCTCCCGTTCATGCCTCCTGGCCAATAAGGCCCTTTACCAAACCCAGAGTATCATCCTATTTGGGTTAAAAGGTCCTGAAAATTGCTGGTCTTATGCTCGTGACTATGTCCCCTGAACTCTAGAAAACTTTGGAGGGTCATGGCGCATGGTTAATGATGAAGGAGTTGAAAACTATGTTCACTGAACAAGCTGATCAAGAACTCCTGAATGTTGCACGTGCTTTCCCACGTGTAGACGTGAGGAAGGACAATCTATGAGCTCCTATGTCTTAAAGATGAAGGGCTACATAGAAACTTTGGAACGTCCTGGTCACCCCGTGTCACTTAAACTTGGAGTCAACCTAATTTTGGTCTCACTTAGCAAGGATTATGACAAGTTCGTGCAAGATTATAATATGCATGGCCTGGGGAAAACAATAAATGAGTTATATGCCATGTTAAAGCTACATGAGAAAACATTACCAAAGAAGGTTGCATCTGCTAACAATACCATTAATGCTATTAGGGAAGGAAAGATACAAAAGCCTAATATGGTTAAACTGTCTAATGCTAAGAAGGGTAAGAATCAAGGCAAAGGGAAGAAAGTAACAAACTTTACTCATAGAACCAAGATTCTCCCTCCACCAAAGAGAGAGAATCATGCTAAGGACGTCACTTGTCACCAATGTGGTGACATTGGTCATTGAGAAATTGTCCAGTGTATCTCGCTGAGTTGTGGAAGAAAAAGAAGCTATCTCAAGGAGTTAGCACTTCATGTATCTTCACTATAGAACTCTTTACTTTTCCTAATAAATCTTGGGTTTATGACACTGGTTCTGGTACTCACATTTGTAATACTACTCAGGGACTAAGGATAAGTAGGAAGCTGAAGCTAGGAGCTTTGAATCTGTACCTAGGCAATGGTCATCGTGCAATTGACAAAGCCATTGGAGTTTATCAGTTATTTCTCCCTAGCGGACTAGTTGTTATTTTAATTAATTGTCATTACGCACCTTCTATTTCTAGATGGATTGTTTCAATTTTCCGTTTGTATGACGATGGTTTTGTTAATCATTTTGAGAAAATGCAACTATTTTAGTTTCTATAGATAATATGTTTTATTTTAGTGTTATTCCTCATGATGGTATATTTGAAATTGATATGATTATAATGCAAACAATAGTTCTATTTATGCTATAAGTAACCAAAGGGTCAAATCTAATTTGGACTCTATATTGTAATGGCATTGTCCCCTTGGACACATAAGCAAAAAACGCATTAACCAATTACAATCTGATGGATTGGTTAAGTCAAACGATGATTATTCCTTTGAAAAATGTGTTTCATGTTTATCTGGTAAGATGGCACGTAAACCTTATTCACATCAAGTGGAGAGGGCTAAAGATCTACTTGGACTTATACACACCGATGTATGCTGCCCATTTAGAACCGTGTCAAGAGAAGGTGCAAGCTACTTCGTCACCTTCACTGACGACTTTAGCGTTATGGTTATGTTTACTTGCAAAAGCATAAACACGAAGTGTTTGACACATTTAAGGTGTTTTAAAAGGAAGCAGAAAATCAACTCGGTTTAAAACCATAAAGGCACTACGTTCTGATCGTGGTGGTGAATTTATGAGTTATGAGTTTTTGGATCATCTTAAGGAGCAGGGGATTATTGCCCATAGAACACCTCCATATACACTACAACATAATGGTATATCTAAGAGGAGATACAAAACCCTACTGGATATGGTTCGCTCCATGATGGCATAAACAACTCTTCCAAAGTACTTTTGGGATTATGCTCTTGAGTCTGTAGCACACATTCTCAATATGTTTTCAACTAAGAAGGTTGAAAAGGCTCCATACGAACTATGGCATGGGCAAGCCCCAAAGTTGTCTTACTTAAAGGTCTGGGGATGTGAGGCTCTTGTTATGCGTGATACGCTTATTAAACTTGATAAACTTGAACCCAGATCGGTTAAGTGTATATTTGTAGGATATCTAAAGGAAACGATGGACTACTCCTTCTATTACCCACCCGAGAACAAAGTTATTCTTGCTCGTAATGTTGAATTCTTAGAGAGCAATCTTATGAATCAAAAAGCAAGTGGGAGTTTAGAAGATCTTGAAGTAATTCAAGATGAAGATATACATCCTTCTGAAAACACCAGCGGTCACGCAGAGGATGATCAAGAAATAGATGAACCTATAAGTGATATTTCTACCATTAGAAAGTCTACAAGGACTAGGCGTACTCCTGCCCGTATGTTTATGCATTGACGCTGAGGAACATGAGTTAGGGGATCATGGTGAACCCACTAACTACAAAGTTGCATTAGCATATCCTGAATCTGAAAAATCGCTGGATGCTATCAATGCGGAGATGCAATCCATAAAAGACAATGATGTCTGGATCTTAGTTGACCTTCCCGCTAACGTTAGAATCGTTAATGGCAAATGGTTATACAAGATGAAGACCGATATGGATGGAAAAGTACACAGCTTTAATGCTCGATTTGTAGCATAGGGCTTCACTCAAACCTACGAGGTTGATTATGAATAAACCTTCTATGCGGTTGCAGATATCAAAGCTATAAGGATTCTCTTAGCCATAGTGGCATTCTATGACTACGAGATTTGGCAAATGGATGTTAAAACCGCTTTCCTAAATGGATGACTTTACAGAGAAGTCTATATGAAGCAACCTAAAGGTTTTGTCTATCCTATATATCCAAACCATGTATACAAGCTTCAGAGATCCATTTATGGACTTAAGCAAGCATCAAGGCAATAGAATAAGAGATTTGATGATGAAATCAAGAACTTTGGTTTCACTCAAAATCCTGATAGCCATGTGTATATATCAGCTAGTGAGAGTAATGTGGTGTTCCTAATCCTGTATGTCGATGACATATTACTTATGGGAAAAGACATTCCAACATTGCGAAGTGTAAAAGCTTACCATGGAAAATGTTTTGCCATGAAGGATTTAGGAGAGGCTACATATATTCTTGGAATCAAGATCTACCGAGATAGATCAAGACGGTTAATTGGTTTATGTCAAAGTGCTTACATAGAAAAGATTTTGAAGAAGTATAACATGGATAATTCTAAACGTGGCTTTATTCCCATGCAAACTGAACCAAAATTATCTAAGACTCAATGAGCATCTACCATTGTTGAGGTAAACGCATGCAGAGAGTTCCCTATGCTTCGGAATTAGGATTAATCATGTATGCTGTTAGATGCACTAGACCAGATGTTGCGTTCTCACAGAACATGACAAGCTGCTATCAACAAAATCCTGGTGATCCTCACTAGAATGCTATTAAGAACAAATGAAGGTATCTTAAGCATACCAAAGACATGTTTCTTATTTATGGAGGATATATGAAACGAGACCTCAAGGTTGCTTGCTACACCGACGTTGGATATCTAACGAATGCTGATGATACGAAGTCTTAGACTGGATATGTTTTCATAATGAATGGAGGCTGAGTATATAACCGCTTCGGAGGCTGCTAAAGAAACAATTTAGATTAGTAAGTTTATTTCTGGGCTTGGTGTTGTTCCCACAAATAATGAACCTATGAAGATGTATTATGACAATACCGGAGCCAATCCTATAGCTAATGAACCAGGAATCACTAAAGGTGCGAAACATTATCGTACTAAAGTTCACTACCTCCGAGAATTCATTGAACTAGGTGACATTACACAAGACAAAGTTCACACAGACGACAACTTAGCTGGCCCATTTACGAAGGCTTTAGACCTTAAAAAACATTCAATGCTTTCGTAGAATATTGGTTTGCTTCCAGCTAATAGTCTTATGTAATCTATGTTATTTTTAGTATTTGGGTAGTTTAGGATTGTAAGAAAATTATTGTTTTCTGATGAATAAAGATATTTGATGTTTGTTATCGTTCATATAATTATTGTTGTCCTATATTTGTATGTTTAAATCCTTGAATATGCTTCTTACTCACCGCAGGTAGCACAATCATGTTTGATAACTATTATGCAATATCAACCAGCTATAGGCTCACATCTTGTTCACGTTTGTATTGATACATGAGTCGACAGTTTTTACTTTGAGTTATAAACCTACACATGAAGTTATGAATCAGGGCTGAGCATATCGGATCATCGACCGGACCAGAAAACCAAACTGAATCGGACGATCGGACCGGACGAATGTATTTTGGTGCGGTCCTCGGTATATTCTTCTCGTTAAATTCGGTTCTCGGCCCGGTCGATCTGACCCGGTCTGGTTCGGTCTTACAAAAACCTCTGGCTATTATGCGTGAAGGACCAGATCGGGGCGAAGATCGAATCGGCCCGGACCGTTTCGTCCGGCGTTTGAGCAATTGTTAAAATGAAGAATACAACCAAATCGTTGACCATGTGTGAACGTCAAATATGATTCACATGTTTTTAGGAAAAAACAAACACACACGAAGATCTATTATTCTTTAGACAACATGGTGGTCTCGTCGCGGGTGTAAGTTGAGACTTTGTAGTAGGTGGTTACTAGTTAATATAATACTGGTTGTGTGCTTGTGAAGCGATGTGACACTAAAGTGTTTTTGAGACACATTATATACTGTTATTTCCCTCTCATATTAAGTGTCCACTATAAAATCTTCAAAGTTTTTGTTACTAAAATTTAATCATAAATATTTGCATTTGTGTTACAAATACTTGATAAAAGTCATATGAATAGAATCGATTTAAAAATGTATTCTCATTGGTATAATTTTTATCAACTACTTCGTATTATGTAACACAAATAAAAATATTTATAGTTAAAAAAAGATAATAAATACAAAAAAATCCTACTATACATTTAATATAAAATGAAAGAAATACTCTATTAGTCATAAAATGACACATTCATTTAGCCAATAAAAATTTGCAACATTAGTTTTTTATATACTAAAGTCCGTGCTTATTCATTAAACAAAATTTTAAATCTATATAATTATAAACTTGAGATTAAATCTATTTAATAAACTAAAAAGACCCTACAATTTAACAAAATTAAATTGTAACATTTTCAAAGACTACATAAAAGATTTAAACTAAGCTTATCTTATATTACACCCTCCCTTTGATATTTATAACCAACTCTATTCACCCAGCTTTTCTTCACAACCGATGTGGGATATGAGCAACCCAAACCCAATATAAAACTTACTTCTTCTTCATACAATACACTCTTAACTCAAAACCCTAAAAACAAATGGGGACATCAGTTCACGTGACGCCACTGTGCGGAGTATACAACGAGAATCCGTTATCGTATTTGGTTTTAGTCGATGGTTTTAATCGTCTTATTGATTGCGGTTGGAACGATCACTTCGATCCCTACCTCCTTATTCCTCTTCCATGTCTCTCTACCTTAATTAGAGTAGTTTTTACTACGCAATTGTTAAAAACGAAGAATACAACCAAATCGTATGACCATGTTTGAATAATCAAACGTCAGATGTGATTCACATGTTTTTAACAGAAACAAACACACCCGAAGATCTATTATTCCTTAGATAACATGGTGGTCTCGTCGCGGGTGTAAGTTGACACTTTGTAGTAGGTGGTTATTGGTTAATATGATAGTGGTTGGGTGCTTGTGAAGCGATTTGACTCTAAAGTGTTTTGAAACACATTATATGCTGCTATTTCCGTCTCATATTAAGTGTCCACTATAAAATCTTCAAAGTCTTTGTTACTAAACTTGAATCATAAATCTTTGTATTGTGTTATATAGTACTTGATAAAAATCATATGAGTAGGTTCGGTTTAAAAATATATTTTCATTGGTATAAGTTTTATCAACTACTCCGTATTATGTAATACAAATAAATTTTTTTATAATTAAAGTAAGATAATAAAGACAAAAAAAATTTCAACTAAACATTTAATATAGAACGAAAAAAGTACTCTATTAGTCATAAAATGACACATTCATTTAACCAACGAACATTTGCAACATTAATTTTTTTATTAGTTTTTTATATACTAAAGTCCGTGCTTATTCATTTAACAAAATTTAAAATTTATATAATTGTGAACTTAAATTAAATCTCTTAAGTAAACTTGGAAGATTTTTCTGATTTAAAAAAATTAAATCATAAATCCTTCCAAACTTATATAAAAAAATTTAAAGTAAGCTTATCTTACATTAGACACTCCCTTTGGTATTTATAACCAACTCTATTCACCCCACTTTTCTTCACAGCCGATGTGGGATATTTGACCCACCAAAACCCAATATAAAACTCACTTCTTCTTCTTGTTAGAACACTCTGAACTTAAACCCTAAAAACATTGATGTCCAGGTGATGCCACTGTGCAGAGTATACAACGAGCATCCGTTATCGTATTTGGTTTCAGTCGATGGTTTTAATCTTCTTATTGATTGCGGCTGGAACGATCACTTCGATCCCGACCTCCTTATTCCTCTTCCATGTCTCTCAACCTCAATTAGAGTAGTTTTTACTACGCAATTGTTAAAAACAAAGAATACAACCAAATCGTTTGACCATGTTTGAATAATCAAATGTCAGATGTGATTCACATGTTTTTAAGAGAACCAAACACACCCGAAGATCTATTATTCCTTAGATAACATGGTGGTCTCGTCGCGGGTGTAAGTTGACACTTTGTAGTAGATGGTTATTGGTTAATATGATAGTGGTTGTGTGCTTGTGAAGCGATGTGACTCTAAAGTGTTTTTGAAACACATTATATACTACTATTTCCATCTCATATTAAGTGTCCACTATAAAATCTTCAAAGTCTTTGTTACTAAACTTTAATCATAAATCTTTGTATTGTGTTATATAGTACTTGATAAAAATCATATGAATAGGTTCAGTTTAAAAATATATTTTCATTGGTAGAAATTTTATCAACTACTCTGTATTATGTAATAAAAATAAAAATATTTATAATCAAAGTAAGATAATAAAGACAAAAAAAATTCAACTAAACATTTAATATAGAACGAAAAAAGTACTCTATTAGTCATAAAATGACACATTCATTTAACCAACGAACATTTGCAACATTAATTTTTTATTAGTTTTTTTATATACTAAAGTACGTGCTTATTCATTCATCAAAATTTAAAATTTATATAATTGTGAACTTAAATTTAATCTCTTAAGTAAACTTGGAAGATTTTTCTGATTTAAAAAAATTAAATCATAAATCCTTCCAAACTTACATAAAAAATTTAAAGTAAGCTTATCTTACATTAGACACTCCCTTTGGTATTTATAACCAACTCTATTCACTCCACTTTTCTTCACAGCCGATGTAGGATATTTGACCCACCAAAGTCCAAAACCCAATATAAAACTTACTTCTTCTTCTTTTTCTTACAACAATCTGAACTTAAACCCTAAAAACACACACAGAGAATGGGGACATCAGTGTAGGTGACGCCACTGTGCGGAGTATACAACGAGAATCCGTTATCGTATTTGGTTTCAATCGATGGATTTAATCTTCTTATTGATTGCGGTTGGAACGATCACTTCGATCCCGACCTCCTTATTCCTCTTTCATGTCTCTCTACCTTAATTAGAGTAGATTTTACTACGCAATTGTTAAAAACGAAGAATACAACCAAATCGTTTGACCATGTTTGAATAATCAAACATCAGATGTAATTCACATGTTTTTAACATAAACAAACACACCCGAAGATCTATTATTCCTTAGACAACATGGTGGTCTCGTCGCAGGTGTAAGTTGACACTTCGTAGTAAGTGGTTATTGGTTAATATGATAGTAGTTGTGTGCTTGTGAAGCGATGTGACACTAAAGTGTTTTTAAACACATTATATACTCTTATTTCTGTCTTATATTAAGTGTCTATTATAAAATCTTTAAAGTCTTTGTTATTAAACTTTAATCATAAATATTTATATTTGTGTTATATACAATACTTGATAAAAGTCATACGAATAGATTCGGTTTAAAAATGTATTTTCATCGATATAATTTTTATCAATCACTCCATAGTATGTAACACAAATAAAAATATTTATAATTAAAATAAAACAACAAAGACAAAAAAAAAATCCAACTGAACATTTAATATAGAACAAAGAGTGTTGATATATGGACCTAATAAGACGGCCTATAAACAGACCTAATGCCACGTGGCGTGTTGTGATCGGTGAAATGTAAGGGCCCACTATTTCATATATTCTCTTTCTTCACCTCAACATTTAATTATGCCACGTGTTTTAATCTTGTGATTAGGCCTATTTTTAGGTATACGAATTAGGTCTCTCTATTATTTTTCTAGAACAAAAGAAGTACTCTATTAGTCATAAAATGACACATTCGTTTAGCCAACGAACAAACGTTTACAACATTAATTTTTTATATACTAAGAGCATCAACAATGGTAAGCTTTTTTAAAAGCTTTTCCTTGTTTGGAAAAGCTTTGCAAAAGCTTTTTACCACTAAATAGCAAGACTTTTTAAACTATTTTGAAGAAAGACTTGGGTTTGGGTGATACCAAGTGTTTGAAAGAATAGATTTGAAAGCATTCTAATAAATGTAGCAACATCAATCTTCATTGCCATTAATACACCAAGTTTTTATAACTTGGTGCCATTGCTCATGCTCTAAAACCATGGTTCTAAAAGGCTCGCAAAGGCTTCGCAAAGGCGTAAGGCTTCACTTTCACGCCACGCTATAGGCCAAGGCGTGATGTTAAGGCTTGACGTGCAATGAGAAGCAAAAAGTATTATAAGGCGCGATAAGTCATGATGGATCGAAGCTTTCTTCATTTTGATTTCGATAAAATCGATCTCTTTTATATAGAAATGAAAACGATTACATGTAAATATAGTTTTTTTGACTTTAGTTTGTATGTAAGACGCTTTCGTAAACTTAATACATTTGAAATATGATATAAATACTAATAATTTATAAATATTTTCGTATTTTGTGTCGCCTTCGTTCACGCCTTAAATACGCAAAATCTTCGCCTTAACCGCTAAAGCTTGAGGCTTGATCATGCCGTCACGCCACGCTATTTAGAACCTTGTCTAAAACCCATGCTTATTCATTCAACAAAATTTAAAATTTATATAATTGTAAACTTAAATTAAATCTTTTAAGCAAGCTTCACGAGTTGCTGATTTAAAAAATTTAAATCAGAAAATCTTTGAAAACCTACATAAAAAAATTTAAAGTAAACTTATCTTACATTACACACTCCCTTTGATATTTATAACTAACTCTATTCACCCAACTTTTCTCCACAGCCGATGTGGGATATAATATAACCCACCAAAAACCCAATATAAAACTCACTTGTTCTTCTTCTTACAACAGTCTCTGAACTTAAACCCTAAAAACACACACAGAGAGAATGGGGACATCAGTGCAGGTGACGCCACTTTGCGGAGTATACAACGAGAATCCGTTATCGTATTTGGTTTCAATCGATGGATTTAATCTTCTTATTGATTGCGGTTGGAACGATCACTTTGATCCCGACCTTCTTATACCTCTTTCCAGGTCTTTTAATTCGTTTATTTTATTAGGGATCAATTAATTTAATTGAATTGTATTTACGGGGTGTTTGGATGTCTGTTTTATTAAATAATTGAATTGTATTCATTGAGTAGCTCAACTTAGGGGGTGTTTGTTTCGGCTTGCGTAGTCGGCAGCTTAGTTGAAACAAGTAATGAGCCTATTAGTTTTAAGGTAATTGTTATCCGAATTGAGTTTAGGTTAACTTGCACATTGTCTGTCCCGAGAATTATAAAACACCGCTCAACTTACATAAACTATACACACAGAAATTTTCGAAACTTATATAGCTGGCTTATGGCTTATTTGGTTTTCGCCGGTATATGTTTCAGAAGCTCACTTCTTATGCCTTATTTTTAAACTTTTTGACTTATATAGTGGGCTTACTCCTTATTTGGTCTTCGGCTTATGTTTCATAAGCTTTCATTTTGGAACTTTTCGCCATATAAGATTATCTTGTCATAATAACTTTATATACGGCAGAAAGTTTCAATATATTTAAGCTTAATTCATTTGTTAGGGCTCAAATAATTGAATTGTATTCATATGTGTTTGGATGTTTGTTTTATTAGTTTTAAGGTAATTGTTATTTATATTGAGTTTAACATTATTATTAGGTTAGTTAATAGTTAGTACACACATTGTCTGCCCCGAGTTAGGAATACGAGTCGCTTAACTTATAAGAAGTATGCGCCTGAATTTTCAAAAAATGAAAGCTGGCTTATGGCTTATTTGCTTTTCGGCGTATGTTTCATATATAACTCACTTTTTTTTGAATCTTTTTGGCTTATATAAGCTTATCATAGCAAGGTTGGATCAGTTGGTTGTCACCCTTGCCTCTGGAGACATAGGTCAAGGGTTAGACTCCTTGCAAAACCGGAGGTCCTTTTCTACCTTTGGTAGAACCGGAACCAGCCTCTATACCTTTGGTAGAGGTATGACTGTCTACGTCTCAACCTCCCCCGTACACCGTCTTAGACGGTATTGGGGAGGTTGAGACGTGGGTGTTACCTTTGTCATAATAAGCTTATCTAAGCTGAAAAGCTCAAAATAAGCAACAAAAGTGACCTTATAAGGTAATTGTTATCAATATTTAGTTTAACATTAGCATTAGAATACACACATTATCTGCCCCAAGTTATGAACACGACATTTGAGTCGCTCAACTTATAAGAAGTATACGCCTTAATTTCCAAAACTGAAAGGGGTGTTTATAGCTGCCTTATGGCTTATTTGATTTTCAGCTTATGTTTCGTAACCTCACTTTTTGTGCCTTATTTTCAAACTTTTCGCCGTTCTATTAAACTTATATAGCGGGCTTATGGCTTATGTTTCATAACCTCATTTTTTATGCCTTATTTTTAATCTATTCGGAATTCAGTATGTCATATCAAACTTATATAGCGGTGTTATGTTTTTTTTTGGTTTTCGGCTTATGTTTCATACCCTCACTTTTTCTGCCTCATTTTGAAGGTTTTTTGCTTCTATAAGCTTATCATCTCATAATAAGCTATATAAGCTGAACAGTTTCAAAATAAGCCACAAAACGTGACCTTATGAAACATGAGCCCAAAACTAAATAAGTCATAAGCTAGCTATGTAAGCCGAAACAAACGAAGGCAAGTGTTATTCATATTGTTAGTGACGATATGGGAGTTCAACGTTATTAGGTTAATATAAGTAATTGTCAGCGTTTTTGATACAGAAACATGACATTTGAGTCGCTCAGCTTATAAAAATTATACCCACTGAATTTTCTAAAACTGAAGGTGTTTGTTTCGGCTTATAAAGCCAGCTTATGGTTTATTTGATTTTGGGCTAACGTTTCACAAGGTCACTTTTTGTGGCTTATTTTGAAACTTTTCGGCTTATATAAGTTCATATGACATAATGACCGCCGAAAAGTTTCAAAATAAGCCACAAAAAGTAAGTTATGAAACATAAATCCCAAAACCAAATAAGTCATAAGCCATCTATATAAGCCGAAAGAATTATGTTTTTAGATTACTCGTATTAGTACTGAAATTTTTGAATAGTAAGCCTCATATCATGTGTATTAACCCTTAGTAGCTATTGAGTTGTATGACATCATTTTCTCGAAAGTTATGTAGGAACTAATATAAGTTTGATGTTCGCTGTTTGTTGAATACACAGTTAAGTGAGGGGGTGGGTGTTTGAATGCGTGTTTTGAGGTTCATTATTTGACCCTAAGTAAGGCTGTGTTTGTTTTTTCTTGTTATATCATCTGTGGGAATAACTAGATTTGTCTCTTTTGTCTAAAAATAAACAAACACTAACGTCTATGCGCCTGCTGACACACGATAACAAACCAACACTATATTTTAGAAACGTTATACATAAGAGGAAAAAACAAACACAGTTTTTCAGATGTGTCGACGTCTAAGCTCACCTTTCAGACATAAGAAGAAAAAAGTACTCTTATCGAAAAACCAAACACAACTTTTGCAATAACAAGTTTCTAGAGTTAGGACTTATGTATGATTAGTTTTCTGATTGGCTAGTGGCACAATATACTCAATTTTGAATAATCGGTAGATGATTGTTGCTTATCCCATATGTTATCTAGTAATTTTCTAGGTGGTTAAATTTTTTGCACAATTCGACAGCAATGAAAATGTGAAAGTGAGTATATCGGTTCATAAGTCCAAGTGTAGAACTCACTCAAAAAGCTAGCTTGTTTGAGGAGGGGACAACTAGGCTTGATAAACCATCAGCCAATCCCATACTTGGCCGATGTATCATAACAATACCCCACGCTTCGAAGAGCCAACGTCCTCGTTGGTCATGACTATGTTGGTCACGGTTGGCACCCCTCTTTAGGTCCAAGCCACCACTCCATAGGCCACCACTCCGAGCTCGTTGGTCACGGCTATGACCAACAGTCACGGTTGGCATCTTCTTTTTCGGGTCCAAGCAACCACTCCATAGGCCACCACTCTGAGTGTTGGGACCTCGAAAGGTAGGGCTAGCTCTGATACCAATTGATACTGACCTATCCCATACTAGGCTCGTATCGGTTTATAAATCCAAGTGTAGAACTTGGCCGATGTGGGATCATAACAGAGTATTACAGCGTTGATTAACAAATTTTAAGCATCATCTCCTGCACCATGTTTTGTTACAATTAATTATTTTATTCTGACTATTTGCGGTAAAATGATCACTTTCAACATGCATATCTTAATGCGACTAAAAGTTGGTTTTCTGGAGATGTTGTGTTGTTTATACGGATATTGTTGCTTTTTGTTTCAGGGTTGCTTCTACGATAGATGCTGTCTTGTTGTCACATTCAGATACATTGCATCTTGGCGCTTTGCCTTATGCTATGAAACAGTTTGGACTTACCGCCCCGGTTTATGCAACGGAGCCGGTTTATAGATTAGGTCTATTAACTATGTACGATCACTTTCTTTCCCGAAAGGTGAAACATTCCTCCCTGAATTCTGTTTTTTGTTTTGCAGTATGTTATACGTATCTTGTTACTCTGTAGTGAATGCTACATCAAAAGAATTAAGTTGAATTTGGTATCTATAAAACGAAAGCACTTGAATCACTGTATTGAACTTTTGGTTATACGGGGCACATATCATATAGAGTCGTTTATGCCAAAGGGATGATTGGATCATAAGTTTCCATATTCACTTGTGGGTGTTACACAAAAGGGATCGTCAATTTATTTCTTATTGAATAGAGTTGCAATACGTAGTTATGGAGAACTAGAGAGTAGATGTAAAACTAATTGATTGAGATAAATGTTAAATTACATAAACTCTACGTAGCTTTAGATAACTTGTTATCTTGCCTTAGCTATGATAATAACTATATCCATAACTAGTATCTTATCTAGGTATGGATATTGTGATGCAAATATGTCCGATTTTCTTATATCAATATCATGAATGTATCTTTTAGTCAGTGTTTTAAATATCGGTCATGGGGGCCGATATATCGTGATATATCGCTTGGCGGTGGTCCACCACCAAGATATATGGCATATCGGCCAAGCTTGGTGTTTTGGTCAATATCGGTCAAAAGCGGTCAATATCGGCCAAAAATCGGTCCAAACCAGTCAAAATCGCCCGGCTTGGCGTTTTGGTCAATATCGGTCAATATCGGTCAATATCAGTCAATATCGGTCAATATCAATGAGATTAGTCAAAATAAACCGAATTTCAACTAAAATCACACATAATCTATATATTTGCAACATATATTATAAGATATGTAACTAATATGATAATAAGACTAATAAACTTAATAAAAACATGTAAAATTTGTAAAATTTATATCAAGTAAATATTAAATTTATTCTAAATAATGATAATTTATAGTACCCGTCGAGAAACCGATATATCGCTGTCAAAACGATATATCGCTTGGCGGTGGTCGACCGCCGAGTGATATTTACGACCTTGCTTTTAGTTCGCTCTATTGTAGCGTACATCTGCTAGGGTTTATAACTAAGTCCATCTCTTTGCAGCAAGTGTCAGAGTTCGATCTGTTCACACTGGATGATATTGATTCTGCATTCTCAAATATGACAAGATTAACCTACTCTCAGAATTGTCATTTATCCGGTGAGCATTTTTTTTTCTGTTTTTCAGGGTTTTAACCCAACAACTAGTTGGTCCATTTATTGGTTCTATTATTTGGCTACTTCGTGTCAGCAAAGCTTTTATGCCTTGTGTCGTTTTGATCAGCTCGTACTTGGCTTAAGTTCTATGTATTGAGTTCACTTCTATAAACACCGGAGAGTTTGGAGAGTAAACTTATTCCACTTGTATATGGTTTGAAACTAATTGCATGCGTATGTCAGGGAAAGGAGAGGGTATAGTCATTGCACCCCATGTTGGTGGTCATCTCTTGGGAGGCACAGTCTGGAAAATTACTAAAGACGGTGAAGATGTAATATATGCAGTTGACTTCAATCATCGCAAAGAAAGGTCCCTCATACTAGCTGCATCTGTTTTTTGTACAACGTTTTTCAGTTTTGTTGACTTGCTGTTATGATTTGTTTCAGACATTTAAACGGAACAGTTCTAGAGTCTTTTGTTCGGCCCGCTGTTCTTATAACCGATGCATATAATGCTTTGAGTAACCAGCCATCTAGACGACAAAGAGATCAAGAATTTATAGGTAATTTTTCAGTATAGCTGTTTTAACTACCGTATACATGGTGACATGTGCAAACTATTTCTAATATTGCATTTCTGTATGAATTTTGTATTTGATTGGAAATTTAGATGCTATACAGAACACTCTAAGGGCCAATGGGAATGTTTTGTTGCCTGTGGATACTGCTGGACGAGTACTGGAGTTGCTTTTGATACTTGAACAAGTTAGTCTGCATATTTTTATTTCAATTTCTATCAAGGGTATTATAAATTTTTTGATATTTTTGTTCTTTTTCTAATACCCTGAATATCTTTAATGTTGCAGCACTGGGAACAGCATCATTTGACATATCCTATCTTCTTCCTGACATATGTATCATCTAGCACAGTTGATTACGTTAAGAGCTTCCTCGAATGGATGAGCGATTCAATCGCAAAATCTTTTGAACACACTCGTGATAATGCCTTCCTTTTGAAGTAAGAACTTTTCACCTGATGTCTCGATTAGTGTCTATTAGTTTGGATTTACTTCAATGACATGAATTCACACAAAGTACCATAATTTGGAATTTATGCATTTTACTGCAGACATGTTACTCTTTTAATCAGCAAGAATGAACTGGAAAATGTCCCAGAGGGCCCGAAGGTAAGTGGAACTTCTAATTTGGAGGTTAACTTGTTTAGTGCACGTGTTTTAATTGAATTACATGTATTAATTGAATTACTTGTATATTGGTACTGACTGAACTTCTTATACAGATCGTTCTAGCATCAATGGCTAGTTTAGAAGTGGGATTTTCACATGATATATTTGTGGATTGGGCTGCTGATCCTAGAAATCTCGTTCTTTTTACTGAAAGGGGTCAGGTATGCGCCAGACTGCTCTATTGTTAATTCATAGACACCATGAGCTGATTTGCGTTGTGGGTTATTTCTAACAAGTAAAATAAATTAGTTTAAATAAAGGGAAACAGGTCTAAAAGGTCGAACAGGTTCACCCAAAGTATTGCTTTTTGCTTACACAACGTGTCAAAGTGTCGATGTCCTAAAATTTGTTTTGTTCCTAAACTTCTATTAGTAACAATATGGTATTCGTAGTAATGTTTTATGAATGTAGAAGATGTCTGTGCGTCAACCTGACGTGACCCTCATATATGATCCTTACTATCACCTTTTCGAACCTGTTTTGGATCTTTCATCTTCCCGCCAGACGCCCTTACTCCTATTTTGCGACCTCTGTTATTTTTTTTAATGGTCTAACACCAGCTCTGACTGGTTCGAGATTTATGAACCTTTTTAATTCAGTTTCCCACCACAGCATTTATATCTTGTGCTAAAAGTAAAATCTTTTAGTTGGTCATGTTTATTTGGCACATAATAGTGATTCTAACCACCTAGAATTGTATTTGTAGTTCGGTACTCGTGCACGAATGCTTCAATCAGATCCACCTCCAAAAGCTGTTAAAGTTACCCTTTCCAAGAGGGTTCCATTGGTTGGGGATGAGTTAGCGGCATATGAAGAAGAACAAGAAAAGATCAAAAAGGAGGAGGCTTTAAAAGCCAGTCTTGTCAAGGAAGAGGAATCAAAGGCTGTCGTAACTGATGTTACCAAAGCTGATCCAATGAACATTGATGGCCATGCTCTAGTCGATGGTATATTATCTTTATCCTTTAGTCTGCTCAGTTAACATTTAATGGCTTCTGTTTCAAGATAAATTAGATGAAAAAAGGTCAAATTTAAGTTATATGAGTTCTCTTTGAACTTCAAATGCCTCTCAACGAGAGGTGGAAAATTAAAAAAAAACCCCATAATTCTTTGAGTCTTTTATGATTGGGTAAACCAGCCATCATTCTTTGTTATTGACCATGATTGCAAAACTACATTAAAAAAGTAAAGTTTTAATCCGCGTGCAGCTGCTGGGGTGCGTGGGGAAGCGTATCGTGACGTACTGATCGATGGATTTGTTCCAACTTCTAGTGTTGCCCCTATGTTTCCTTTTTATGACAACTCTTCTGAATGGGACGATTTTGGAGAAGTTATTAATCCAGATGATTATGTCATAAAAGACGAGGACATTGACATGGGATCTATGCATGTATGTTCAATTTTATTTCATGCTGCTTTATCGTCTATATAGATCTTTTTTTGTGATACGTATACATGGTGTAGATGGGTGGAGATCTGGATGGAAAACTTGATGAAAACACTGCCAGTTTAATGCTCGACACGACTCCATCAAAAGTTGTATCATCTGAGCTTACTGTAAGTATCTTCATTTGTTTATTTTTTCTTCATAAAATGCTACAGTATTACATTATGATATCAGTTCTTCTAAACAGATTGAATTTTCCTTAACGACTTCAACTTTTAGTAACCATTGGTGTTCTATTTGTTGCAGGTCCAAGTCAAATGCGCGTTAGTATATATGGATTTTGAAGGGCGTTCTGATGGGCGCTCAATTAAATCAATTCTTGCCCATGTTGCTCCTTTGAAACTTGTATGAATGTTCTTTTACTTATTAACTAGCTTACTAGCACCATAAATACTTGATGTTGACTTTTTCGTGTTGAAATCTTCTTTATAGGTTTTGGTTCACGGATCAGCTGAGGCAACTGAACATCTGAAGCAACACTGCCTGAAGAATGTTTGTCCTCATGTATATGCTCCTCAAATTGAAGAAACAATTGACGTCACTTCAGATTTGTGTGCTTATAAGGTACATAAAAGTTTAATTGGATGTTCTGTTGTACCATATATCTTAAATCCGCATCTGATAAGGAGTGCTCATGTGAAAAATAGGTGCAACTCTCTGAGAAACTGATGAGCAATGTTCTGTTTAAGAAGGTGAGCGTTTCTCTGTTTCTTCACCCTATCATGACAGCAACATGCTGATACATTTGGTTACAGTTGTATGTTGATCATCAACTGTTTTGATCTTGTGCCTTTTGAATATCGTTCCGTAACAGTGTCCACTATTGATTTGAGTGATTCAAACTAGTAAAACTCAAATTTAGATGGTTTTTGCAATCTCTGTGTCGTTAGAGTTTTTCAATGTTTACTACTCCTTTGTATATTTGATCTATCGACTATAACTTTATATAATATAAAATGTAGCCACTCAATCTTATGATGTTAAAAGATAACTAATTTGTGATAAAAAAGTCAAAATTTTGGACTAATTATCCTCTGTTTTCCTTGACTATAGCTTGGAGACTATGAAATAGCCTGGATTGATTCTGAGGTAGAAAAGACCGAGAGTGGCACGTTGTCGTCACTCCCCATTTCTACAACAGCTCCTCCTCATAAATCAGTACTTGTTGGAGATCTTAAAATGGCAGATTTTAAGCAATTTCTTGCTGGAAAGGGTATCCAGGTAATATGTTGTGCTTTTGCAATACGATTAAATAAGAGGGGTCAAAACTGACGGATTTGGGTAGCAGGTCAAAATAGGTCCTGGTTAAAATGGGTATCACGAGTCAGGCCGGTTGGGTGGACCCCTGCATTTGTCATTACAAAAAAATTATTACTAGTAGTATAATTTTAAATATGATTACACAAACTAAATTAAGCGATTTGGGAGGCTGCACCTATGGATCGAAATTTACACCTCTAAATCTAACGAGTCTTCTTATTCCATAGATATTCTAATGTAAAAGTTTATGACAATGATGGTGGCCCATTTACATCCATCAATAAACCGTTTCAGGTAGAATTTTCTGGTGGTGCGTTACGTTGTGGAGAGTATGTGACACTGAGGAAAGTTGGTGATGCGAGTCAGAAGGTACGCAAAACAATCAAACTCCAAAATAGAAGTCTGATCTTAAATTGTATTCTATGAGCCAATTCGCGTTTTTAATCTTCAAAATTTTCTATGTAGGGCGGGGCTGCTGCTATCCAACAAATAGTTATTGAAGGTCCACTTTGCGAGGAGTATTACAAGATTCGAGAATACCTGTATTCACAGTTTTATTCACTTTAGTATTGATTATCGAATTAGTTCATGTTAGTATGTAACCAAAAGCAGAATTGTATTGCTGTAGAGGATCTTAGAATGCAGTTTTTTTTGCGGCAAAAGAGCCTTTTGTACTAATTTTGAGCACTCGTCGGCTAGACATCATGTACAATTTTGATCTGTGTAATGACATGTGAAGCTTGAGTCCAGTGTTTTAAGGATCGTTCACTTAGGATCGACTTAAGTCTTTAACATCACAAGAACTAAACCAAAACCGCAAACATAATTGAGTAAAAAACGTGTGCATATGTAACAAACTTCTTCCTTTTCGCCTAAAACATGTCATTGTAACAAAAGAATTTGAGACCATGGATTCTTTTTTGTTATAGTACTTGGTTTCAAGGTTCCTAATTAGCACTGATGAGACTGAAATCACATCTTTGAACATTGCCAGAGCCACAAGAAAAAGTTAACTGTCATTGTAATCAGGAAAATGCAAGTATTAAGAAAAAGTTAACTGTCATTGTAATCAGGAAAATGCAAGTATTACGTTGTTGGACATGTATCAAACGGGTCAACGTTCAATGAGTTAAACGTTTTAAACGGGTAGAACTGGTCAAGTTCTAGTAGAAGACTCGAACTGCAGGATGAAGCTCTAGAATTATCTTCGGATATACTTAGAACAGGTAAAGTCTGCTATAACCCAAACTTGTCGCTTGGCAAGGCGCATCTCTTTAGTTAATCTATATCTTTTTTTTTATATAAACGGACTAATCTATTATCTTTGTTTGTAGCATATGTAACAATAACTACTACGTATTACTTAGGATGGTGATCTGTTTGTGCTTATAAGCAGAAGGACATAAGCTGATTAATGATAAGCACTTTAGGAAACAGTGTTTGGATATGTTTATTGCATACTTATATCTATTGTTTGAAAATTAGAGACCCGCATATCTCAAGTAGCACTTTGAAATAAGCAGGTTCCAGCCTCCTAATTTTACCAAAATAAGTTGATAAGCAGAATCAGTTTGGATTATCTATATCAAAACTTCGTACTTGAGTTTCTTATTGTTATCTTTTGCTTAATGCTTAATTAACTTATGTTTTACTTTTTTTTCATTGCCCATTATTGCATCGCTTGCATAATCATGGATGCAAATACACATTTGCTCTTGTGAAATGAATTACTCGTTGGAGATTAACAAGCATATTGTATAGGTGTTGTTTGTAATACCCGGCACCACGACGGTATCAGATAAGACATGAGATAAGATCATAAGATGTTTGAGCCCGTCGATTTAGTACAACAAGGTGATATAGGTTTTCTGAGTGGTTAGATGAATTTGTTTGTGAGGGTGTTAATAAACTTACTAATCACAATTTTGTCCAAACTTACTAAACTCACGTAACTTTTTGGATGCAAAAATTTAATAAATTATGTAAATCGTTTAAGACGCTTCTTATTAAAAACTCAAGATTCGTATACGTTCTCTAGGCCATGCTCGAAAAGATCGAATATTCTTTTTATCCGACTCTTTCGATGATACATCAGAAAATTGGCTCGCATATAAAGCTTGCAACGTATCATTACTCAACCGATGTCGGACTAGTTGTTTTTCATAAAAAAGTCATATGGTAAGAAGCACACGAACAGAGACCCTCTCCCTTTGTACTGCATGAAATAGTGTTTGAATATGCTTTATTGCATACTTATCAGTTATCTCTATTGTTTGAGAGCAAGAGAGCCACAAATCTCAAGTAGCACTTCGTAATAAGCAGGTCCAGGCCTTCTTATTTCCCCCCAAAATGAGATGATAAACAAAATTAAAGAAAAACTACACTGTAATCTCGTCTTTTTGGTCGAGCTATACGGGGCGCCGTCACCTCATAGCTAACACATACGTCCGCCCCAGTTTACATGCATATTGCAAACTTTTAACTATTATTGATTATTTTGATTAAAGCCTTGGCTTTAGCACAACAAATGATATATGTTTTCAGAGTGGTTAATTATAAAATTTGAGTGTTAATAAACTTGATTAATCACACTTTTGTCCAAACAATCCAATTAACAACTTTATGGTATTAATTGTTTAAATAAAAAAAATTCAAAAAATGAACTCACATTTTTTGGATGCAAAATTTATGAGAAAAAAATTCATAATTTGTGTTTTTATCATACATGCTTTGAATTGACCAGATATTCTTTATATTTGATCAAGTCAAATATGCATGATAGCATTAACACTTATATAAATACTAGGCGAGTACCTGCGCATAGCGGCGGAAATGCCTAGCGGTATATAGTTAACGATAATTTGATTTAGTGATAAATAGTTCTTGAAATCGAACGTGACCTTGTTTAAAGGATATTGGAAACGCTTGTAAAATGCTAGGATTTTGCATAGCAATAGAAAACATATAAAATGTATTATGAAACCGAAAGTGAAACATTACATTACTTATGAGATAAAATCTTACAACACACGTCAGGGTACACGAGTAGGGAAAATAGACACCCACATTTGGAATTGTTTCCCCCCTTCGGCTTTATTGATTATCATCGCAATCAAATGAGAATATGGAATTGTTTTTCCTTTAGCGTGAAATGTAACATGTCTTTTTTCAGATGGAGCAAGAGGAATTCTGGGCAAGAGGAATCCAACTCTAGCGTTTGCATTTCAGCACTGACGATATTAGGATGAAAGTGTTTGCATATTAGTATTGTGCATTACGTAATCCATTTTTGGGATCAAGATTTCTCAAAAAAATAATTAGGCATATATCCAATGTTCAAGCACAAGTAATCTCGTGGCAATCCGGTGACGTTCGAGTTTAAGAATTCTAAAAGATACAAGTTATGCGTGTCAGCTTCTACTCCATCAAAACTACATTAAACTTTCTCTTCACACAAAAAACCCTGAATTAATTAAGAAAAATTCCTATGATTTATACCACGATTTAAGTTCATTTGGATACCAAACTTATCAAAGATATGAAGGAACCCATCCTCACCCTCCATCTCCTCTCATCCAATGGCTGAGATCAAATCCTTATTTTACACTGCAGGGGTATTTTCGTCATTTCGCCTGCTCACTATATAAACCTTTTTTCTTCTTTCATTCTCATAAAAAACACATACACCGTCCCTTGTTTCTCTCTCTATCCCCGGTCTTCTTTATCTCTCTACAAATTCTCTAAAATCATCGATCTATCATCAAGATTCCATTACGAATTCGAAGGGATGATTATGAAGCCACCACGAATCCATCATGAATCCATCACAAATCCATCAACATGAATCCATCACGATCCATCATCAGGTTAAAGGTCTTTTTTTATTTTATCTTATTTGATTTGAATCTTCTTATTAATCTATCATCATCATAATTATAAGCTTTTAATAAGCTTATATTGAATTCATTGTTCTAACAAATAAACTAGCTTATTAGGTGGTTTATGTGAATAAGTTGATTTGTTTGGATAAGCTTTTAGTTTAGATGAAAATTATGAATAAGATTTTAATTTAGATGAGAGTTATGTAAAGCTTGTTAATTAGATGATTAGAATTTATTGTGTTGAATTATAAGCTAACTTATTAGCTTTTTTTTAAAGAATTATCATATTATTTTAGTAAGAGAGTTGTGAATAAGCTTATTTTCGTGTGAATAAGCTGTATTATTAGGAATTTTTAAGTTGTTGATGTAGGCTAACTTAAGCTTGATGTATCATATATGATACCTCATTTATCATATATGATAGACATATCAAATATGATACATGATGTAACATATATGATGTTTATGAATAAGCTTATGTTAGTGTAAGGTATTTTAATTAAGTTGCTGATGTAAGTTGAAATAAGCTGGATGTATCATATATGATACCATAGTTATCATACATGATAGTTATATGATATTTTATATATGATATGTCTATCATATATGATACATCATATATGATGTTTCTGACAAACTACAAGAAAAAAATCAGACTTTGATATTGGACATGACCTTTTTACACTTTTGACATATTCTGCATTTTTATATTGTCTGCTACATAATTCATTTATAGATAAAATGATGTCTAATGTTGTTTCCTCTCTTCTGTAAATACAGATTATGTGAGCATAACAAAGAGCAGGTATGGATGTTGCATTTGCTCGGTTGGAGCAAAGCATGAGGACGTGAACGCTTATGTGTAAGGATAAAATGAAGTCGCCAAAGTGGCCCATGAGGATGTCTTATATGAGAATAGTATATTTCGTTGAAAATGAATAAGAATTTATTAAAGAAGAAGAATAGTAGTTTCAGTAATAAGATGCTTTGGTTTTAATTATGAAATCGATACTCTTTTATTTTGTATCTTTTGCTTATGAATAAGTGTTTTAATCATAACTTGTTACTATTTTATTTGAACGAGTGTTTAATCATTATTTGTATGCTCTTAAATAGCACTCTTTTTTTTTTCAGAACAAGTGTTTAAACATTGATTCAATAGGCTGCTTGTTTTAATCATGAATTTAGCATAACCTTTGTTTAATATGCCAAAGTTTTTTTTGAGTATCATATATGATAATGTGTTATCATATATGATACTCATAAAAAGTTTTTTTTTTAATTTTGTGAAATGTGTTTAATCATGAATATAACACTCTTTGTTTAATCTGTCAGATTTGCTTCTTGAGTATCATATATGATACTGCATTATCATATATGATAATACAACATCATATATGGCTGAACTTAAGAGTTATAGGTATTATCATATATGATATTTAAAAAATAACAAAACTATGCTTCAGGAATATGATAAAAACTTTAACAAAGTAGCCATATTATCCATAACACATATACAGACGTTTCTCCATCTTCATATTAAAAAAAATCACAATGACTGAGTAGCATTGCGAAGTTAAACCAATACATCACCATACAAAAATTGCTAATAGATAAACTATTCAATTGTTTAAAACAATGGATGTTGATCTCAGTCATCAACATTTTTATTGCAAACTTGATGCTATTGTTTGTCATTTTCATGCACTTGATCTTTTTATTTTCAGTCACGAATCTGGTGTTCCACTTCTTGGCCCTGAGATGATTAAGTTCTTCAAAATGCATTGAAAATAGCTTTCACTATACAAATAAAAGATTTGGTTTTAGTTTCAAGCATATTATCAAATATGATACATTACAGAAGTTAAAATTCAGGTACATTATCATATATGATAATTTACGCACAACCAAATTTGAATTACTCACCAAAAGATGACAGACATGCTTTTATTTTGTTTTCAATCAAATTATCATATATTATAGTGTTAAATTAACATGCAAGCATATTATCATTTATGATACATCTATATATCATATATGATATATATCTATCATATATGATAAGTGGATGTATCATATATGATACCTCTGTACAACATAAGTTGAACCTTCAACTTCGACTAACGCTTATCTCACAACTTCAACAAATGCTTATCCATGCTCTTACACTATAGTTATGTTACTTAAACTAATTTTCTAGTTATGTTACATCTAATACTACACATTTACAACAAACATCAAACAATATCGTATATGACAATCTGTGTAAACTTCTTATAAAACATATTCCAAAATAACATAAGCTTATAAGCCCATAATAAGTTAACTTATAATTCACTAGATTTCACATTATTCAAAACCAGTCACCTAGTAAGTTAGCTTATCATTCAACAGGGGTAGATTCCTATAATTCGTTGAATAAGCTGGATTATAAGCTTATAAATCAAAATAATGACAAATTTATACACTTAATCACATCAAATAAGCTATTAAAGGATAAAAAGCTATCATCATACTCACATCAAAAATAAAAATTCCTTGATAATTTAACATCAAATAAGCTAAAAAGGATCAATTCATAAGCTTATATATATCAAATAAGCTAAAAAATATATAAACAAAAACAAATCATGACGACTTACCTGATGTTGATGAACTTGAATAGATGATGATTCGTCGACGATTTTTGATTTATATGTGTTTTAATTGTGTTTTTTAGATTGAGATGATGGATTGAATAAGGTATTGTGTGTGTTTGTTGTGTGTTTGTGTTAAGATCAGATAAAAGAGAAGAGGCGTGGATGGGAGGTGGGTGGGTGTTAAATGACCAAAATACTCTTTTGTTTTTTTATTAATAAAAAGGGACAATTTGGGCTCTTGATTTTTGTTGGATGAATGGTGGGGATTGATCCCCTTGTATCTTAGGAATACAAGGTATCTAAAATAACCCTTCTCTTTATACCACATATACTTTTTATTTGACTTTTTATATTTTTTAATGTATTACTAATAATTAGTTTATTGTCTCACACTTAATAACACCCTTACTATTCAACAAGTTCCTTTTATATCTTTTTAGTTACATGATATTGCTACTATTATTATTTTTCATACGTACTTTTTTTAGTAACAAGATAGGATATCTAGTGTATTCTATTAGTGGGGTACATGAAAAATACCATGGTTTGTTGTTGTCCAAATAATTTGTTCAAAGATTACATTTTTGTTTTAATATTTGCAGGAGATGTGAGAAATGATGTTAAGAGTTGTTACATTAAAAAATATTTTAAACCAATTTATTTATTGTGAAGATTGTATTTATATTTGGTATCCATTTGGTTTTATAAATAGATACAAACATTTGTTGTAACGGTTTTAGTGGTGGGTACCGAATTTATTCTAAAATAATCATAATGGTTCCCGAACTATTATTGAGCGAGCAATAAAGAAAGTTGAGTTATATTTAGTAAAGATACGCAAAGATTGGCGAAAAAGTGCACAGTTTCACGACAAACAAACTAACTGCATTAAAACACATAAATTCTGTAAATTGTTCATAAACAATTATTCCAAAAACTTAAAATGTGTAGGACAAGTATTCCAAGAAGAGTGTCACCAAAGCATATGTAAAGAACTACAAAAGATTCAGATTTTCATTTTCATTAGAAATTCGGCTTCCCGCATATCCGGTCATACTCGACAGCGGTCAACGCCTTGTTGGACAACAAGTTCTCTGTAAATAAACAGGTCAAAAATTGTCACCTCTGTTATAGAGGAACTGGATTTTTGATCACTAAACTATGTCATTTACACAACATTCTGTTAAGATCGAGTTCTTCAAGTGAATGGCATAACGACCCCAGATAGTAAAACTTTTTCAGTGAGCAAAGAGCAAGACTCCATTCGGAGGCACAAAAGGTTTGTACATGAGTGTGCGACAACTGATATTGCAACATCAGTGAGGTTATTACAGCATGTTAAATAGAGTATCTTCAAGGTGGGACTCCCATGCAAGCTGGATAATACCTACATCGTTCACGCCTTCACATCTGCTAAAACTAACTTTCAACCAAAAACAAGTAATTAGTGCTTATGGTCAGAAATAAAGAAGTCAGTAACTTGAGCTCCATAAACTCTAAGGGTATGAAAAACAGTTGGGGAAATCTTCTAATGCAAAAAATATGTCACTTTAGCTTGGTAAAAAAGTTATATGAATAAGACCCATATGCAACCACTGATAAGGCCATCAAAACTCAAATGTTTACACCTCGATACACCTAATAACTGCAACCATAAACTATAATTAGAGTTATAAGCTACAAACCTCCATACTTTTTAAGTTTTATGGTCACAATTTAAATAAAAGATTTTCGAATTTTCCATATATCTCTGAAAACTAATGAGCTTTGTACTCATATTCAAATGGCTATTATAAGAATTATGAATAACACGAAGTATATCATAAATTCATTCCTCATGGATAGTAAATTCTACAATTCTCCCTCACTACGTTTGTTGATTGACGACCATAACTGAAAAGGATTTGTTCTATAGATCGTAGCTCTTTATTCTTGATCCCTAATAAGGATTTGTTGATTGTAACTAATTATTTAAGAACTACGAATCACACAAAAACACTTTCTAATGATCAGAACTCTACCTTAAGTGATGTGCAACCACTTCTAATAAAACGCAAGCCTTCATCACCAACTAATCCACACCCACCATTAGTAATGTCTATAATTTTCTCAAACTACTTATTGACCTCTGTGACTCATTACTTACCTGCAAAAAAAACAAAACAAAAAATCATCAATGCCAAGCAAGCATACCCCTTAAATAAAGATGAGTCCAAATTCTGGGCACTAAAAGAGCATAAAACTACTGTCCCTTAGCAAGTGTGGACGTATGTATTCTTCAGAACTACCAAGTTTCAAATTATAATATTCTGAAGTTTGTAAATTTTTAAGTGTATGTTAACTCTGAAACAGTTGCATACCTGACTCTGACTTCATACTCAGGAAAAGATGGCAGCTTCATCTTATCAAGTGCTGCACACAAGATGGGCCCTTCTTCTTCAAAGTGGCGATCAGCTCTTCTGCTGATCACTACACCCGTTGTCTCGTCCAGGGTTGCAAAGTTTGACTGATAGATAGTCAAGATAGAATATCAGCAATAACCATGAACAAGAAACAGATACACTACAGAAGTTGGATTTCTAAATGACGTCCACACAGATTAGAGTATATGCTTGTTGTTGGTTACACTAATGTTCCAATTCTGCATTTAACAGCGATTGAGGCCAGTAAAATAACATGTTTTGTTCTTCATTCAATGAAAATATGGAAACCGTTCACTATGGTGTGAGAACACAAAAGACCAACAATTCCTGAAATTCATCTTGTGATCGAATTATCTATCATTAGTCGTCAGAAATGTTCATAAACCTAGACTATTTATAGGAATAAAGGGAATGAAACATTCGAGTTTAATGACCCTTTAAAACATAGCTAGAAATTTAGCGGAAATCAAGCTACAGCAGCATTTGTGACTGCAAGAGTGCAAGATTAAAATACATACATCGTACTTTCTACTTCCTCCCTTTTTAGCACTGTTATGAGTTAATTATACATATTTACCCACTGTGATCCAAAATAAAAGATCAGTGATTTTGATATGGGTCCAAAACGTTCCCCAATTTTTTCATTCTACATTGAGACATATAAGTATATAACTAACATCACACAATTCTCTAAATCTTAAAGTTTCATGGAACGAAGTGAGCATATCAAGCCATAAATTCCCATCCAATAAGAATTTGATAGCTAGTTTTTCCAGGCATAGCTGAAAATGCAGTACTTACAATCATGGATATCTACATCTATGCCTTAGAAAAACCAACGTTTTAATCTCTATTAACATCAAGCAAAAAAATGGTCTTGCCAGCATAATGTAACAAGAAAAGCAATTTTTTGGAGATCTAAGCTATAGCACTGAACATAAGAACTGTCTATAACATGCAGTCTAGCATATAACGGGAATCAGGGATGTGTACATAGTGTTTGTCTTGAACCACAGATAATAGGAATTCACATGCAGAATAAAGTTATCAGGTGATAATATATGTTCCTTTACCTTGAATTTTAAGAGTTCTAATTGGCCTTCAAACATGATAAGATCCAAACGAGGGGAAATTTGTATAACAAAACACCTAATTTGACTCAGCTACATTTAAAAAACTAAATATCCATAAGTTCATACTCCAAGTTTTATAAGCAATGTAATACTATCATTTACAGATTTACTTGTAGCATATTTACAACACTTTGCAAAAACGGGTAATAAAGTACACAGTAAATCAAAAGCAATAAAGAAAGTTACACATACCTTAAAAGCAATATCCCCTGGCGCCATGGCCAATCCAGCCCCCATGGATTCAAACGCGCCTCTACCACTCGAGGGTCATAACCCATTATCGAAAGATGCGCAGTGTCACTACCACAACCCAACCCCACCTCAACCGGGTCCATTAGACCATTAACTCCAGCAGAAGCAATAGCATCCAAATTCGGCACTTTGGCAGCTTCTAAAGGTGTTTTATATCCAAATCGCGGAATAGAAACATCCCCTAGTCCATCAATTAAGACAAATGCGACTCTTTTACGAGGCTGCATCTTCGAATCAACCATGCTTTTTCCACACCCTTTTCAATAAGTTAACACCTTTAGCGTCTATTTTCAAGACCCTAGCGCAACAATAACAAAAACAAAGTGAAAAATGTTCCAACATTTATAATCTCGAAAGTCTTGAAGATAGTGTATTTAGCGGGTGGATAGGACTTCTGTATCAAAACAGCTTATATGAGATTGCTTATTAAAACTGCGAATCTCGTTAAAAAAAAGGTGATACATTATAGAAACTTAGATCTAAAAATAAAAAAAGTAGATGTAAAAATAAAAAACTACAGATCTATAGAAATACCTCGAAATTGGAAAACTATTTTTGTGAATATGGCGCTAGCGATTTACAGGTTACATCCGGCGACGGTGGGTCCGGCGTTGGTGAGATATGGTGGTGGTGGCGGCGTTGTGTAAAGTGTGTGTTTTTTAGATGCAAAAGAAAAGTGTGTTAGAATGGGTGAGTTTTATTTGTATGATAAGTTTGTTTTTTAGTAGGGCCCATAATTTTTCAACATTTCCAAAATTAGTATTTTTCTAACCATTTTATTTTTAACATTTTTAAAATTAGTATTTTCAATCATTCTTATTTTTGCTTTATAAAGGAGTAGAGATATTTGATATATTTCCAGTTCTATATATAAAGCTGGCAATATATCATTACTTAACCGATGTGGGACTAATTGCTTTCTTTAAGAATAATAAAAAAAAAAACATATATCTCTTTGTGAGTAGCAGATGCAACAATAACAAGTAACAACCACTAACAAACTTGTCTGTTTTCTGTAGCTCATATTTTCATAAACATAATAATATCCCTACTATTATCGAAATCATGTTTTATGCATGCATGTTAATATAGGTTTTGTTTATGAATTGCAAAACTAAACCTTTGTAAGTTGTAAGTGATGGGGCTACTATGGATTTTTTATGCGTAGTGTTAATTTGTGAAGAAAACATCGATTTTTCTAAATTTATCTTAAATACACCCGGTCAATCAGAACGTGTTTCCACCTTTCGTATTAATTCATTTTTTATACCTGTTATATTACGGTTCAAAAAATTGTACATCAAATCAAATTTTGTCTTGGCTTCGTCCCTGATCTTTTCACTTTGGGGGTCGATTGCTTTCGGCATGCATTAAGTGATATTGATCTTAAACAGTATTTTATGAGCCAATTTGCATTCTTAATGTTCAAATTTCTCAACGTAGGGTGGTGCTGTAGCTATCCAACAAAGAGTTATTGAATGTTCACTATGCGAGGAGTATTAAAAGATTCGGGAATACGTTTATCCACTATATAATAACGAAATGGTAGTAGATTTGAGAATATTTGTCGGATTTGTGCGTGCTTCATATATATGGTGAACCTTTCCCTTCTTTGAAATTGTTATTTATATATTTATACTAGTTTATTGACCCGTGAAAACACGGAGCCTTAAGAAACACATTAATATGCTTTTATAAGAGCCGAATTTTGCGTGTAAATTTTTTTGGTAGACTAACTAAAAGCTATTATATTTTATCATAGTGGATTTAAAATAAAAATAAAAATTTTGATTGTAATATCACGCATACCAAATGTTTACATATGAACAAATAAATTCACGGATTAAAGTAGTAGTATTGCCTCGTTAAACTACCGAGTAGTAGTATATTCATTATATACTATGGTTAGATATTGACCCGTGAAAATCAGGGAGCCTTAAAAAACCGTTAACAGTGCTCATATAAGAGATCGATTTCATTATTACGTAAAAAAATTATATGTTAGATGTATAAATAATTCATGCTTAATTACGATACAAATAAATTATTAAAACATCATAAAACACATTTAGTTTTTATCGTATATAAATTTGAGAATATATCACTTTGAAGAAGAGTCAAATAATCTAACAACAAAAAAAATTGTTGTACAAAAAAACACCTAATCTTTTTAGTTTTTATGTATACTTTTGTTAACTTTGTCGATAAAAAAGAGAGTAGTAAATGTATCAAACTATCTTACCAAACTCTAAATATTATACCAAAATATATTTGTGTATCTACTAATTAGTTCTGATTAGAAGGGATATGTTTGTAAAGAACATGTTAAATATGTATTATATGCCTTCAAACAACATGTTTTTTTCTCTGTAAACTTTTTCATTCTAGTATGATGATGAATTGAACGTTGAAAGAGATATGTATGTATTAAAAATCCAGGCACTTGCGGATATCTGAATATGTATCTTTTGAAGTAAGGTATGCAATCAAGAGTATTTATTTTAATAACAATCCTAAACACCCACTAAAGGCAGTATTATAAGAAATGCCCAATAACACCTAAATGTAGTTAACCCAATAAGCAAAACAGTTATAAGAAATGCCCAATAACACCTAAATGTAGTTTACCGAATAAGCAAAACAGCCCGTATAAGCTGTTTCAGTAAACATTCTAAAACAGCCCGTACAAGCTGTTTCAATAAACATTCTAAAACAACCCGTATAAGCTGTTTCAATAAACATTACATAAAACAGCCCGTATTATAAGCTGTTCCAATAAACATTCTAAAACAGTCCGTATAAGCTGTTTCAATAAACATTCTAAAACAGTCCGTATAAGCTGTTTCAATAACCAATTTATGAGTGATCAGCAACCAATTATATATCAAAATTCGACTCAAAAAGCATGTGGGCATGGATCCGTTCTCATATAACCAACTAATCCGGTCTTAGTGGACCCACAAACAAATGAAAAATCATGTCATCACTGATTAAAACTCATGCATTACACCTAATTAACATGGAAATCATCGTAAAAACTATACATAATACCACATCACACGGAGTTGATTAGTTTGAACCTGGTTTATGCAGGCTGGATACATAATTCGAGTTCAATCCAAACTCATAACTGGTTATCAGAAACTGAAAATATTAAAGGATAAGTTTCACATACCGAATTAATAAAACTGGAAACATTATGAGTGAGCTTTTATTCTTCATGTAAGACATGGTATATTTCCATCTTAAACTTCTTGAACACCTGAGACAATAAAAATGCTTACTAATGACTAATTTTAGCGTTTCTAGGACATTCAAATTGGTAACCAAAATCTAATATGTAAGATGCTTAACCACCACAAGACTCCTCGCTAGGGAAAGAGTCACCGCACTCCTCTTAAGAACAACGTACTTGGTGTAAAACTCTTTAAACTTACTTTCACTTGCGTAAGCATGTAGCTTTTGCTATGTCTTGGCGCAAACGATAGTAATCGTTTATTTGTGCTCATATGGTAATCTACAACTTTTATAAGTAAGGGAGAACCTCACCAGGCACCAGCAATGTATGCAGGAGCAACAATAGGTCGGGAAGCAGCACAAAAGAGAACACAAAAGAGATGACTCTAAGATAACAACAGAAAAGTTACCACATTGGTTTTATATGTATAAACAACATAAGCCATGGTTGCACGAGGAAAACCTTGGGAGTAGCAAACATAAAAAATTACGTTGGATATCGTGTTCCTGAAATTAACCCATATATACACTTCATCACAGCAAGGTGTACAATTGTATAAAATTAACAGTGAATGTGAAAGCAACATTCAAAAACTCAAAAGGCCACCAAGACATGGAGTTACCATGTGAAGAAAAAAATTTCATCTTTTGTTATCATGTTTTTTTGTAAACTTTGCATTGTGTTCTTGCACTCTTCATTTGGATTAACTTGTATTTCTAGAGATAATAGAGCTCGAATCACGTTTTTATATCGTTTAATAATAACACTTTTTAAAAACTTTTATATGGTGATCTACAACTTTTATCCCTGCTCATATGCCAATTTTTGTTTGTTCAACGATGTTCTTGGCTCAAACTTGTCATTCTTTTGTAAACCACAATAGCATCATAGCAAATTTCATATAAGCCCTAAAGTTCAAGATATTAAAGAAGTAGGTTTAATGCATTACCTTAACTTCAAAAACTGACTTCAAAAACTATAGTAAATTTTTTGTCACATCACATATAAATGGTTTATGTTTGTAAACTTTTTAAAAATAGAATTACCATATAATTTTGCAAAGAACTTGTTAGATAAACCAGTAGAAGCTTATATTAAAATCAAACAAAAAGATGACATTTTGCAAGAAACGTAAGAAAGAAAGGCTTATCATACCAATACCCACGATTACATGTATGAAAAAAAAGGTTTCATCTAGCAAAGAGGGGCTGCAAGGCTACGTTGAAAACATAAACTACATCTAAGATAAAATTAGCATATTGCACAAAATAATTTGGAACCAAAAATTCATCTCTTTTTATTGTTAACCATGGTTTCTGGCCTTTGGCAGACTAATCTACAGAGATTGAACCCAATGCTACACATACTCAAATCATATAAAGCCCTCCATTTTGGAGGTAGGCGTGGAAATTTCAAGGTTGTTTGCACCTAACACGAATTGAAATTGAAAAGCTAAAGTCATGTAAAGTGGTATATTATTGACACTCATATGTTAAACACACCAATATAGATTAGGAGCGTCCTATGCCAACGCTTGCCCACCTGATGGAACCTAATAAAACCCAAAAAAATCAACTAAAAGAATGAAGACATTGTATTCGTAGATTCCAAATACAAACATAGATTCTCAACATAACCACGACATGATTGATTTCCAATTTTTAAATTCTACTTGAAGTATTAGTAAAATAGGCACTACATGCTCTTCTTTATTAGTGATCGGTCCACAATATCTTTAGAGATAAAGCAACCATTTGCATTGGCATTTGGTCTTCTAAGAGGAGGACATTTAATAAATTCATACTGCAAAATCACATAAAGCATATATAAAAGGGTGTTTGGGGTTGTTTGTTTAAAGCTTATTATAAAAAACAAATAAGCGAGCTTGTTACCAGCTTATTAATACATGCATATTTAAGTTATGTTTAGGATTTCTTATATTGAAGTACTTATCTACCTAAAAATACGGAGGACTAATCTACTTATGTGCTACTTTAATAGTCAACCTCAAAGATTCGAAATTAATCAGCTGTGTATAAACACACATATAAGCAATTAGGAAGCACACAAAGATAGTGCGTATAATCAGTTTCAAAGGGTTACGGGAGCTAATCATTGCATTTATGTGAAAATTTTACTATAGGTATATGTTCAATTTAGTTTGCATCAAGTCTTCTGTGAAAAAATACAATCGGAATTATGTTCCTATATATCATACATACGCTATAATTAGTAAATCTTTATACCAAACAGAACTTTTTGAATTCTTTTCAACCTAGCCCGTATTTATCCGACTAATAATGAAAAAGGTAAAGTAATATGACAAACTTAAGCTAAATTAAGCCAAACATATATTTGATTGTATTAAAAAAGCTAGCTTGTCAATTAAAGACAATGTAATTAAATGCAATATGCACATTACCTTTTCATACTACACAGGTTACACCACTTGGGTAATCTAGACCTTTACATATACTAGACGAGCACCCGCGCATAACAGCGGAAATTGCATAGCGAGAGATAACTAACAATACACACTTCAAAATATAATTGAAAATAGGTGTAACGTGCGATTAGAATCTAGATAAAATAACAAATAAAAATATATCAAACAACATATAACAACGCACATTACTTGTTACGTAAAATTTCTTAGTAGTGGCCACGTTTAATGAAAAGCAAATATTTTCAATTACCGCTTATCTTTATAAGCTTATTTTATCCGTTATCATTTGAAACTTATGAATCGTGTAAGAGGCATGTATATGAAAGGCTTAAAAAGTTTTATGGGAATCTATAACATAATATTAATCTTAAATCTTAATTTTATTCTACATTATATTATTAACTCAACCCGTGCTCTGTTACGAAACGCGAGGTTTTACATTTTTATCAAGTTTCAAAAAGAAGCAACTGAAATTATCACCATAGCTATGATAACATGCGTATAACTATGTCCGTTCATTACTATTCGAACTTTAATTGTTATCTTTGCCGAGTTCTCAATTGTTGCAAACAGATCAGAGTTAAATTTGTCGGATGAATAAATATGGATACATTGGAAAAGTTCTTTTTGATAAACAAAATATTGATATCAAATAAACTAATCTTGTCAAATAGCTCCATATTTTAGCCTTTTGCAAATAATATGTAGCTATATTGTATGATTTTATTTACTTTTGTGTATAATTTGGTTAATGCTATTAACTTTTTTTATATTTAAATTAATAAATTATATATATGTGATACATCTAATCTAGTTTTCGGATACACTGCATAACCGTGGATTTAAAATGGTTTTTATCATAAGATAGATTTAGTAAATAATGAAGGACTATTACAGGAAATGTTGGGACAAAGATACTTGAGCAAGGTGCACCGCTTAGAAACTGATGTGGCTTTGCTTAGAAATGTGTTATCTATGAGGGAAATAAAAGACCTTTGAGGAAGTAGGGAGACCCAGGTCGCTGATGTTGTCATATCTGCACATAAGTGACTCGTCTCTCTTTGCCAGTGTGATCGTTTATTACCCGTCAATTCTTAAAATTGAAGTTACAGCAGGTTGTAGATATTCCAGTACTAAAGTTTCGGTAGACTTCATAATTGTTTTATATGTCTAACAATTCTAAAATGTAACCTGTAATTATAGTAACACATATCTTACAAAGCAAAAGTTTAAAATTTGAAGTTACAATGTGTTTATGACTTCCTCTTTCACATAGTAAATAAAAGATGACAAAAGAGTTTCTCTGTGTCAACTTATCAGCATATGGGGAGCAACCCCGTTGATATGACCCACTTTGAGCTACTGTAGTTAACTATGGAAAAGGTGGAAAAAAGAAAGCGAGAGAAGACCTGAATATAATTCGAGGACTTCCTTTAATTTTCATTATACGTTAATGCCGATCTTGGAAAAGTAATCTTCAAGTCACAGCTTTAGATGTGTTTGTAGGTTTCTTCCGCATAGCCACATGCAATTTTTTAAAACTAAACATCGTAAACAAACTTCGACAATACAATACAACACATGTATATCTGTGAACTCTCACCATCATTAACATTAATTTTAATTGAAACTGGTATACTATATGTTACAACCAATGAAACTTGATAATTAAGTCTAGGTAAGTGAAATGCCTCGCCTGTGGTAGCAACTCCAAACGCAGACCATGCCTAACAACTTGTGTCTTGATAAATAACGAGAACATGTTTTTACCTCAAGAACCTGGGATTAGCTGCGCCTGTAATTGCAGAATTATAAATGGGTCAATTTGCAGCAATGATTAGAGTTGAATTTATTTCCTAGTTAAAGATCTCGACCGGACTCGTTGACTTGTTTTGGACATTTTGAAGCCGATTACTTATCTATACTACTTAGACTTCCCTTTACAACAAATAAAATCTCATCTTATCATTCCTTTTAATTATATTGATAATAATGGAATTAAACTTCACATATAATTTTGTGACACATTTTTGCTCGCAAAACTACACATCATTTACTGATAAACACATTACCGTCAATTGAATTTGCTTTATCTGGTGCATAGTATGTGGAAAAGGTTTGCTGAATCTGCATGTTTGGTGGTGTAAGCTTACAGGCCATTGGCTATCGTTGCAATCGATCACCACATACCAGAGCATAAGCGTCTACTGTCTCATTTGGATTCCTCGTATCCATAATGTTACCTGAAATCAATCTTCCCAAACTTTAAAGATGTTCAAATGGCCAAATAAATAATTGATTCCCCAAAGTAACATTGAGTGCTTCAAAGGAACATCCTACCTATGAGATTCATAGTATAAATATGTAGAGCATTAAAAAGTAAACGAACACACTTGGTTGTAGCTATAAACTCACAAAGACGTTGTTAGTTTAGAACACACTTGGTTGTAGCTATAAACTCACAAGACGTGGTTGATACGCATAATAACTGCATTTTAGTTAGGATGTTTCTAAACTAATAGTAAAAAATGCATTAAATCCAGAAAGAAGAATCCAAATTAGATAAGGTTTAAAGACGTGGTTGATGCGTATAAATCCTAGTTCCTTCCCATCAAGAGAAATAATCATTGATAACTCGTGAAGTGACCAAAACTTATAATCATTAAAAGGCAGAGTATCAAGCCAACAACTCAAATAAGCAGGTTCAGATAACGTGTCAGCGTTAATTACACAACAGCTAGATACATCGCCCATAAGAGGCTTTATATTTGTAAAAAAAGTGTCGAACAATTCATTGATATAGAAAAAGAAATACAAAGTTAGCTTAAAAAATACAAAGTTAGCTTAAAGCTTTACAAATTTTATATTTGTAACTTTGTATTTTTTGTTACTGATCGAGTTTAGAGCAGTAACAAAAAAATACAAAGTTAGCTTAAAGCTCTACAAATTTCAACACATATTTTTAAAATGGAGTTTGGCGCATATCATTTAGAGCAATAACAACAAATATAAAGTAAGAAAAAACAGAATTAGGATCCATATAAGAGTGGTATTAACAACATCTTAGAAGATACACTAACCTGGATTGTTTCAGTAGTCGGCGACTTGACGTTGATGGTGCTCAATATCATCCTTCATCCTTCATAAATTTCAATCTTCCATACCATATCCATATCCTCCAGTGAAGGTTGAAGCTTTATGAATAACCTACATTAGTAATAGGTATCAGCAAGTTATAAAGTATTATAATTTCTTTGCAAAAAAACTAAAAAACCACCATAAGAAACCTTCATATAAAACAAGTCATCAGAAATAGTTTCCAAAAATATAATAATGAATAATAAAATTTCCATTATAAAACTACACAAAAACAATGATGATTCAAAGATTAGAGTAGCATCGTAAAATACAGACCCATTACGACCTCCATTAATTTGTTTCCCTCCTCCTCAAACACCATGAGTTTTCTTCTTGTTTGTCCTCCGGTTTCGCCACCATCACCACCACCACATCGTTTCGGTAACCGTGTAACACCCATAATAACACAAACCCAATCAGCCATAGTCGAAACCACCCAAACCATACTGCCTCGAAAATCACTAAACCTGAAAGCTACTCACATCAAAATATCCAAACAAAACACCACCCCAATCACCAAAACCTAAAACAATTCAGATCCATAGATCAAACTAATTATGTGGTGGCAACGATTGATAGGTTTGATTTAGGGTTTTGTTAAGAAATGGATGGGTATCAGTAATATTTAGCACATTTATTCTTGAAAGAGTATCATAGAATTTTTCTGAATAGAAGGAAACTAAATCATTCTTTTGAATCAAAATTTAATTGGCGTTTAAAGCCATAGATAGCCAGTTGTGTGTAACCATATTTCCTTTGATTTCATATGTTTCCATAGATAGCAAATTATCTTAATTTTCTTCACTTTTTCAACATTGGGATTGCTCCTTTATAAAGAGTATAGATTGAAAGTGCTAATTCACATGGATAAAGCTCGAATCTAAATAAATTTAGATATTTAACAATCACCATTCCTAAATCTACATAGAACACAAACAGTTACGTGAAAGGTTGCCATAAAGCTCAACCCCTGAGATCTGATCAATGATGGCATGTTAGCTAAGCTGGTCACTGAGTCAAATGACAAAGATAAATATGCTGCAAAGGAGTATGAAATCTACAATAAAAGAAAATGTTTCAATGTCCTTATACGTAGCTACTTCTGAAACTTAGAAAAGAGGCATGAGTGATCAAAGCATCTTAGACATTTTCTATGTAACTGTAGAAGAGTTGTAAGTTTGTTATGCAATAATCTCCTGATGTGAACTTTCTTTTGCTTAGGGCTAGTTTATTCTAGAAGACCTTTTGCCCACCCTCGTAAAGAACTCTTTTGTTTATTACACAACACAATATAACTTGGCCCATTTTTGTTACTGTGTTTTTGGGTGGACTGATTTGATAACACACACACACACACACACACACACACACACACACACACACATATATATATATATATATATATATATATATATATATATATATATATATATATATATATATATATATATATATATATATATATATATATATATATATATATATATATATATATATATATATATATATATATATATATATATATATATAGTGTAACTTTACTTACAGAACCCATCTTAGTGACAGAACTTGCAGAACTCTTGTTTTTTTAAGGCAAACATGTATGTTTGAAGGAGTACATCTATGTTTTTAGAAAATATATGTATTCGTGAAGCATATTTGAAGTTCTTTTTGTCAAAATTAAATAAAATTAAAAAAAAGATATCAAAAAACATACATGTTTGAGGGCGTGCATACATATATGTGCACGCATTCAAAAACATACATTTTTGAAAGCGCGCATGCATGTATGCGCACCGATATAAAAACATACATGTTCGCTTTCATAAACATACATGTAAGCCTTCAAACATACATGTTTGTCTTCAAAATAAGGAAGGAATACTATTATACAGCTTACCCTTATATATTCAAGATCTTCTTTCAACTTTGAGAGTTGTTCAGCAATCTCCGTTTCTTGAGCCTGACCAGACAACGCACGCTGTTGTTTCTCCAAGCGCCTTATTTGTCGCTCTACCTTCCTTCTTTCTAAAAACAGGCAATATCTATAAGAAACATATTGAGCATGTGAACGATACGGAAGCAGTTGTCATTCAGAAATTATTACCAAAAAACTTGATCTTTCTATCACGCAAGAACATTTTACGTTCCAAAGCTAAATTATCCAGAGCCTGTTGTTGATTCTTCAGCGCTTCTAATTTCTTTGTTAAGGCTTCTTTAACCTCAACCCTCTTGTCCTACAATATGTCACGAAAATCTGGATGTATAAATAATCCAATATATATATTTCATAAATATATCCCATAAATATATCCATAAAGATGCAAAGCAGACTATATCAATTGTGGACTTGTGGTATTGTAGTTGTGAGTTAGATTAATGTGGTGTAAGTTTTTAAAATTGTTAAAATAAAAAGTAATTTTAACCTTTGGATTAATAAATGATGATGTCACTTGATGAAAATTAATGATACTAAATGAGATGCTACTATTTCAAATAATAATCAAATGAGGGTATAATCGTAAATAGTTCACAATCTATTTAACTGAAACATCATTCAATCAATACAATTTTTTATATTATAAAAATAATAATTCTCAAGAAATGTTTACTATTGTTCAATCTCTTTGTTATATCTTTTAATGATACACGATTCGAACTACTTTTTACTATTATTTAATTTTTGTTTTTTTATCATTGAGGTTTGGATTTTTTTATTTTTCTATCATAAAATTTCTTGACCAAATTGATAGATATATTGATACATCAAAATACAATATAACCAAAATGCAACAACTGGTACACAATATGACTAATTTAATAAAAAAAATCTTACTCACTAATGCACAAAAATAACCCACACAACCTACTCGTACACAATCATAAAATGCAAAATTAGTAAATTACAACCACACTTATGATACATTATGAGTCTCCATTTAAAGTATCTATCTAAAGCATAAAATTAAAGAAAAAGAACAACAAAAGGTAATGGGATATGTCACAAAAACGTGATACATTCTAGTACTAAAACATAACCATAAAAGATTATGATATCAAAATATCAAAAGGTACATACTGGTACAAAAGTCAACTCTTAAAGAGTACTTGATAAACAATTGTCAAAATAGTGTTACAGCGTATACGAGAAACAATGACCTGCGCGTGCAACAATAACTACTCGTACACAAAGAGAAGCAACAACTACAACTCGTACAAGAGCAAGAACAACTCATACGTGTAGCAATAACAACATTTACAGGAGCAGCAACTCGTACACGAGCAACAACAACTCGTACACAGAGAGCAATGATACACATGAAGCGGTCACAACATTTATACGAGCAGATATATAAGCACCACTTTAAGAATCCACTGAATTGAACCCGCTATAAAAAATATCAACTACTCACTTTTCGATATCATTATTTAACTACTTTGGGTTACACCCGAATCCATAAACATAAAGTAAAAACGTGAAAGTTAATTATTCTTTGTAACCTCTTGACAACCTCTTTAACTCCACATCAACGCCACCAAAACATAAAGAGCTTGTACATTTAAATATCTTTTGTTAGATCTTGGTCAATAACAAGAACTAGTACATGGAAAATGAATGATCGAAGGTTACCGAGATGATTGGGTTTATAATACAGATTTGATCATGATTAGCAGCGGTTAAGGTTTTAGATTAATAGATCCGGCGAGATTCAAGCTATATAAGACGAGATTCCGGTGATGAAATGGGTGTGGCTTCGATCGGGACGAGGAAAATATATTTGTAATGACAATATGATTTAGTAAGAGACAAGGATTAAAGCTTTTATATATAGGCAGATATGATGGTGCCCATATGATAACTGAGATTGTGGAAAAAAAGTTTAGACAATATTATAGGAGTAGAATGGGGCGTTTAATGTTTTGAGGATTAACGAGTATTAATTAGAGAAAGAAGATAATAAGACATAGGTTCTAATAATGGTCAATTTCCTATTGTACCCTTTTAATTAACATAGCTTTTATTTTATTTTAAACACATGATTTAATTATATAAGACACTTGTCAACTTTTTATTGCTTTTTATTATAACAATTTTAAGAGCCTACACCATTTTAACTAAATTCTATATATATATATATATATATATATATATATATATATATATATATATATATATATATATATATATATGTATGAAGTATTTTGTTACTTTTTACGTAGTAAAAAAGTAATTCTCTAACATTGCACTTTTTTATGAATGTAATATTACAAAAACCTTACTTAAACGGTTTTTTTTAAGTTGTAACTTTTTTTTGTCGTTATTTATCATAAGTATGATACTATCGTTGAAAACATAATAAGCTTTATTTGTAATTGATATTAATAAGCTTTATTTGTAATTGATATTAATAAGTTTTGAAATTTTGAATTTATTGCTAACGTTCTAAAAATAATAATAAATATCAATTGGTGCGACGGTCGAGAATTACACCCAAAGACAATGTCCGATAAGATCCCCGATTAATACGAGGCGGGTTTGTGCGAGCATCTCACCGTGACGGGGCGGCCCGATTAAATCCCGACGGGATCGGGACAGGTTTGAGGATAACTTTAGTAATCGGTTTGGGAATAAGATGCTTGCCCCGCCCCAAACCCGCCCCGTTGCCATCCTAATCCAAATGCTCTATACTATACGGCATATATGAATAGAAAGAGACGTTAAAAACTTAATATGAATGCACTTCATACATAATATATCGCTTCATTTTGTATTAGCCAAAGAAAAAGCATAGAGCCTCAATGGAGGGAACATCCATATTATTTGTTCTTGTGTTTTTCTTGAACCACTTTCACATAATATATGCTGCTGAACTCGAAACCATTTCGGATTCACAGTTCTTGACAGATACCGACACGTTGGTCTCGGAAACTGGCATATTCGAACTGGGATTTTTCGAGCCAGATAGAAGTCAGAACAAGTATCTTGGTATTTGGTACAAGAAAATATCTGTGACAACAGTGGTCTGGGTTGCCAACAGAGACTTTCCGCTTCCTAGTGCATCAGCGCCACTTGTGTTAAAGATTGTTGATCAGAGAAATCTGGTCCTCTTTAAGAATATCAGCATGATTTGGTCGTCTAACACAAATGTGACGACCACAGGGAATGCAACTGCCAAGCTTCATGATAACGGAAATCTAGTGTTGATGAACCAACAAGAGAGGGTTTTGTGGCAGAGTTTTGATTACCCAACGGATACTCTACTACCTGGAATGAAGTTAGGGAAAGATTACTTTAGGGGCATCAAATGGGGTCTAACATCATGGAAGAGTAGTCAAGATCCAGCTCCAAGTAATGTCACCTGGGGACCTGACACACGCGTCTATCCTGAAAACAAACTGATACAAGGTGGCTTGGCTATATTCCGGGGCGGACCATGGAGTACTGAACGGTTTACTGGGGTTTCTATCTTTAGCAAGGTCGTGACCTTCACATACGACGTAATTATAGATGAAAGGGAGGTGTCTTTTGCTTATAATAATGAAAACAGCACTACTATCCTTTCAAGGGTCACATTGAATTCTTCTGGAGAGCTAGTAAGTACGGTTTGGGTAGAAGAAAGTAACAAGTGGCAGGTCGTTGTGTCATTTCCAAGAGATGTATGTGATAAGTACAACATCTGTAGTGCTTATGGAAGCTGCAGCATTAATTTGATTCAACAATCGTGTTCTTGCTTGGATGTGAAAAGGTTTGAGCCCAGAAACAAAACCGAATGGGATAGGGCTGATTGGTCGGCCGGTTGTGTTAGACGGACACCTTTGAATTGCACAACAGGGTTTTCAGATGGATTTATCACATACTCTAACGTGAAGTTGCCAGATACACAAAGTTCGTGGTTTAACACGAGTATGAATCTGAAAGAATGTAAAACAAAATGCCTGCAGAATTGTACTTGCATGGCTTATGCAAATACAAATGTTCTGGGTCAAGGAACTGGCTGCTTGATATGGTTCAATGACCTTAAAGACATCAGAGTGTTACCGGCAGTTGGTGGCGGTGGCGGTCGTGATATTTTTGTAAGGATGGCTTCCTCAGAATTAGGTAATGATATGTTATAAGGTTTACAAAATAAGTGCTCAGTAATAAATACGAACATAAAAACTAACCTCCAATACAATTTACAACGGTTCATCCTCCGCTATAGCCTATATGCTCCAACACCTTAATCGAACATTTAAAATCACCTGTCAGTCTGTAGTTACCTGCTTGGATGTTGATGTTGTTGCTTTTTAATATCATACAGCTAAACAGAAGGGCGGATCAAAAACTAAAATTATATTAGGTGTAATATTTCCGGGGATCCTTCTCATAGGCATCAGCATTGCATTGTTCTGGTATACACGGAAGAAAAGGAATAATGTTGATCAAACAGTCGAAGGTAATTAAACCCTATTATGATTCCGGCACTAAATTGTTGGAGTATGATTTAAAAGTGATCCAGATTTATAAGCACTACGGGCGGATGTATATAGTTTTTGGATTATTTCTGTTGAACTCTTTTTATTGTGTAGGAGGGATACCTCCAACTGTCTCAGAAAACAAACAAGAATCCATGGAGCTACCACTATTTAGCTTCTCTACAATAGCTGTTGCCACTGCCAATTTTTCACAAGAGAATAAAATTGGAGAGGGTGGATTTGGACCAGTTTATAAGGTAATACTAGTACTTATATGCGACCTTTAAACATTTCGATACAACTTAGTTTCTACTCTTATTTTCAAACGGCAAGTCATATATAGTATCTGGTCATGACCATTCTTCCATTCAAGAAAGATACGAATGAGAATCACCTTAATTTGCAATTTGTATATCTTTTGACATTGGAAATGCTAATCTTCAGGGCGTGCTAGAAGATGGACAAGAGATCGCAGTTAAGCGTCTCTCCCTGAATTCAAGTCAAGGAGTTGATGAGCTCAAGAATGAAGTAATATGCATTTCAAAACTTCAGCACCGAAATCTAGTGAAGCTCCTCGGCTGTTGTATTCAAGAAGAGAAGTTGTTAATATACGAGTACTTGCCAAACAGAAGCTTAGACTCGTTCATTTTTGGTAAGAACGTAATTGCCAGTATTGGTTTTAAAATGGAAATTAATCATTCGACTAACTAAACCAACATGGCAGATAAAACAAAAGGTACGCTTCTTGATTGGGCAAAGCGCTTCAACATTATCAAAGGAATCGCTCGAGGTCTTCTTTACCTGCATCAAGACTCTCGATTAAGAATCATACATAGAGATCTTAAAGCCAGCAACATTCTACTAGATCTGGATATGAATCCAAAGATATCAGACTTTGGTATTGCTAGAAGTTTTGGAGGAAACGAGACCCAAGCAAACACAGAGAGAGTTGTTGGCACATAGTAAGAGCCACAGGAACCAACTATTCATTCTATCAGTATTAATGAATCTAATTACTATCTTCTTATAAGTAGTCTGATGTGTGCAGCGGTTACATGTCCCCGGAGTATGCACTAGATGGTCTTTTCTCAATAAAGTCAGATGTATTTAGCTTTGGCGTCTTGGTGTTAGAGATCGTGAGTGGGAAGAGAAATAGAGGATTCATCCAGCCTGAAAGTGACCATAATCTTATCGGACATGTAAGTGCTAAGTCATATACTAGCTGGTCATTCGATTTTTCAACGAAAACTATGTAATAATTACTAATTTGATATTATTTAGACATGGAGTCTCTACAACAACGGCACGTTGATGGAACTGATTGATGCAAGTTTAGCTGAATCCTGCCATCCACCTGAAGTTTTAAGATCAATCCAAGTGGGGTTGTTATGTGTCCAACAAAATGCAGGAGACAGGCCAAATATGTCATCTGTAATATTAATGTTGGTTGGTGAAGGTGAATTACCACAACCTAAGCAGCCAGCCTTCTACATGGAACGACAGTTACTTGTAGCTGACTTCTCGTCAAGCACTTGCCCTGGAGGTTCAATCAATGATTTAACGATTACAGAAGTAGATGCCCGATAAGAAGCGTCATTTGTATATACCGCAAACGACATTATTAGTTAATTCACAGTTATTGATATTTGTACGAGACTGCCAACATTGTGATGCACTCTCGTAACGGCATCCATCAACTAAGCATGTCGAAGTCACCCAGCAACAGTATAATGATCATAGAATACCTCTCTTCAACTATCGTCTCAATAATTTGGGAGTATTAAAGATGTTGGAAAAGATATTAGTACACCCTAAATCCTGAAGAAGTTAAAGATGCATATTTGTATTGCCACCGGGTATTATAGACCGTGGACCAAACCAAACCATAAAACCTGTTTTGTTGGACCAGACCAGACCGACCAAACATTTCTGTCCGGTACTCAGTACAGTGTTTTAGACCAAATCAGTTTTGGTCAACTCCCGTTTTAATCGGTCTAGTCTAGTCTGATTTTCAAAATGTGCTCAGCCCTGCATCTAGATGTGAACTAAAGAGATTGAACAAGCAGTTTGGTTTGTTTTTTGTGGGTGTTGGTTTAGCGATGACTCTAGTGAGGTTGTTTCCCAAATATCGACACAATCTTGGTGCCCATTTTGCAACCTTATGTACAGGTAGTGAATATCAAACATGCAGATCATTTTAAGCAGAGTACAAACAGATTGAGGTTACTAATGAATAATTAATAAATTGTATCACAAATTCAAAAACTTGAAACCGGGTTCTGTTCCTCTCCAGACTTGATATATCTAGCTATGGTGGCGCAACAAAATGTCAAAAGAAATAGCAGAATCCAAATATTTTGTTACATGGCTTACAATGGTCTCGCAAAGCAACCTTGCATCAAACCACATATATTCGTTTACAGCCCGTAGGGAATTAAGTTCACAAAACCTCATGTTGAACAAAGCATCTTGTCAAATCACAACAAGAGAACAGACCTATTGCTTCTTCTTCTTAGGGCGCCTCTTTCTTTTTGGTTTCCAAGTATCTGAGTTGGAACTAAGATTACTACCGCTATTACCCATGTTTGAACTGCTATTACCAGCGTGAGTACTGCTATTACCAGCGTGTGTACTGCTATTACCCACGTGTGTACGGCTATTACCCTGGTTTGTGCGCGTATCCAATGGCTTCCGATTTTTATAAGAATGCCGCTCATAACTAGTTGATGTATTGCTAGATGACGACAGATAAGCCTTACTAGAGGATGAGTTCTTGTGGTATGAGTTTGTGTATCTTGGCTTAGCATGAACTTTACTCGAAACATTTGATGCCCGGGGAGGAGGCATGAGAGTACGTGCAGAAATGTGTTTCTACAAAAAAATTGTAAAAATAAAAAGCTGTATATTTGATATGTAATTTAAAGTGGGAAATCATGAGATTTCAGCAAACTAACCTGGTTTCTTTCATCGCTCGACATACCAGAAGCTGCTTTTCCAGATGCACTGGAGGCTTGTTCCCTGCAAAGAATGAGCACATGAGTTGACTGCTGAAGATTTCTTTGGGAAATTGAATATAATGCAAAAAAATGAAAAGGTATGCAAGGTACATCCGAGTATAACGGGTAAAAGAAAAACACTCGAAGTTTTACTACCATTCCACCAGGGCACTCTGACTAGACGCTAAAAAATATACATTTTGCTAATCAAACAAATTTCATTTTGGGCCATTGACCAGAAAATGTCAGATACTTGGCCAATTTAAACCAAAGTCGAAAACTCTGTAATTGATAAGGATTTCATGAGTTATAGAACCAATAAAAAAAATTGTAGACATTACTATACGAGTAAGGGGCACAAAATTTCAAAAGTAATCCTAACCTTGCACTTTTGTCAGTCAATTCATCGTCAGCATCAGCCTCGTCGCTTGAGCTTCCGCTTAAAAAGAAATCATCCTCGCTTAGATCCAGCCCATCATCATCACTTCCAGTTTCTGCTTTCCAATGAATAAAAAAATATTAAGCTTGGTAACATGGTAAACTGTGTCACAAAAACACGCGTGCTAATGAAAGGATTGCAAACAATAATGTTAGTTCTGTTTGAAAGTTATGATCATTCCTTGTGTGAGTAAACATAACATCATGAGGCCTATCTCAGAACATAGTTTCCAAATCAGTTAGCATGTAATAATGACTCAGAATACGATATCCTGTATATTGACTAAGTTAGCATGTAATAATTCAAAATCAGTTAGCATGTAATAATTCAAAATCAGTTAGCATGTAAAAATGACTCGGAATACGATATCCTGCATATCCCAATAATTTCAATGACAGAATAAGGGTATGATGTTTGATATAATGCAAAATTGCTAACAATGCAACACTTCATATGTCGGTATCCAAGAAGAATTCAGATTTTCTTTTTGCCCAATATTCTACTTGTTCAGCACTTCAGCCCAGGTAATGATTATTTGAAATTAGAACCTTGGATAAAGAAGGTAACTGCTATTAACACACTTACCATATCCGACTCACACAAGCCTAAAGTCCTATTCATTGCACTAACTTCCAGCTTAAAACAAGTTAATATGCACGGTCAGACTATTCTTCCTTAAGCATCAGCGGTTCAGTACCTTACATTAACTATTCTAATGGCTCTTAAAGGTGGTTGATCTTTAATGGTCTGTGATTCACACGAAAGCATTATAAGTTCATTACCAACTGCACCAACTACTCGGTTATTCACATGTATGTTCGAATTCTGGCCAGGCGAGAGTCAAGATTTTAATACTGGGTTCACAGAAAGCTAATCCAACCAAACCAAAATTCATGTCCATTATTAAGAGAGGTAAACAGTCTGCCTCCAGAATCTGCTACTGTGGAAAGTGTTATAAGTTTCAAGCAACATATATAATCATTACAAGTGCCTTTCTAGAGTCCTGTTACCTTCTTTTGTTACCTTCTTTTTGCCTGCACAGATTAATCTAGTTCTTGTTACCCTATCCGACATTATTATTGAATACTTTGATAAACATTATGGGTGTACAGTTTCACCTGAATATGTGCCATACCACACAGCACTCACATAGAACACGTGTATCAACAGCGCACATGTGAAAAACAGATTAAAAAGTGGACGAAAGGCTAAAACAGTTAGCACAATCACGTGGTAGCAGTTATAATTTAGATCATAGTAACAGAGTGTATGGCGGACGCAGGAAACTGAATAGTGGGGGGCAAAAAAAAAGTTTGTCAAAAGTAAGGCGAAAAAAACTAATATTCGATTAAAAATCGAGTATTTTAACTTAAAAATGGAGCATTTCTAGGTTTTCGAGTGTTAAATGTTAGACTTTAGTGTGTTTGGGGGGGGGGGGGGGGGGGGGGGGGGGGGGGGGGGGGGGGGGGGGGGGGGGGGGGGGGGGGGGGGGGGGGAGGGGGGGCAATTTGAGTTTCGAGTGGTGGCATTTAGGAAAAAAACTCGAAATGGAAGAAAAATTACACTCTAATCTCGGCGTTTTGGTTTAGCCATGGTGGTAGAAGTGGTGGCGTCCAATCCTCAAAAAAGGTTGAAAAAAACGGACAGAATAAAAACCACAAATATAGAGAAATTGTACAGCAACATAACTTTTAGAGAACTGAAAGGGAAAATATTTACCTTCCAAATCCTTCCCACTAGCTGCAGCAGCAGCTATATTTTCCTTGATCTGTGTACGTAAGCTATCTCTCTTGTCAACGGTCTCAGTTGTATCACCTTTCTTGAACAAAGATACATATTTTTCTGTCTTGGGGAAAAACTGCAGTTTGAAATATGATAATGTTTAATCTCTAGTTACTGTTTAAGAAATATTAAGTTCATGTGAGGCATGCGCATGAATATATGTCTCTGTTTGTATTGTAGTAGGTATAAGCAGAATTTCCTACCGTGTCACAGATTGAACCATATATACTTTCTATTCTTAAAAAGAGTAAAGTACAGGAAGGAATACTATTATACAGCTTACCCTTATATATTCAAGATCTTCTTTCAACTTTGAGAGTTGTTCAGCAATCTCCGTTTCTTGAGCCTGACCAGACAACGCACGCTGTTGTTTCTCCAAGCGCCTTATTTGTCGCTCTACCTTCCTTCTTTCTAAAAACAGGCAATATCTATAAGAAACATATTGAGCATGTGAACGATACGGAAGCAGTTGTCATTCAGAAATTATTACCAAAAAACTTGATCTTTCTATCACGCAAGAACATTTTACGTTCCAAAGCTAAATTATCCAGAGCCTGTTGTTGATTCTTCAGCGCTTCTAATTTCTTTGTTAAGGCTTCTTTAACCTCAGCCCTCGTGTCCTACAATATGTCACGAAAATCTGGATGTATAAATAATCCAATATATATATTTCATAAATATATCCCATAAATATATCCATAAAGATGCAAAGCAGACTATATCAATTGTGGACTTGTGGTATTGTAGTTGTGAGTTAGGTTAATGTGGTGTAAGTTTTTAAAATTGTTAAAATAAAAAGTAATTTTAACCTTTGGATTAATAAATGATGATGTCACTTGATGAAAATTAATGATACTAAATGAGATGCTACTATTTCAAATAATAATCAAATGAGGGTATAATCGTAAATAGTTCACAATCTATTTAACTGAAACATCATTCAATCAATACAATTTTTTATATTATAAAAATAATAATTCTCAAGAAATGTTTACTATTGTTCAATCTCTTTGTTATATCTTTTAATGATACACGATTCGAACTACTTTTTACTATTATTTAATTTTTGTTTTTTTTATCATTGAGGTTTGGACTTTTTATTTTTCTATCATAAAATTTCTTGACCAAATTGATAGATATATTGATACATCAAAATACAATATAACAAAAATGCAACAACTGGTACACAATATGACTAATTTAATAAAAAAAATCTTACTCACTAATGCACAAAAATAACCCACACAACCTACTCGTACACAATCATAAAATGCAAAATTAGTAAATTACAACCACACTTATGATACATTATGAGTCTCCATTTAAAGTATCTATCTAAAGCATAAAATTAAAGAAAAAGAACAACAAAAGGTAATGGGATATGTCACAAAAACGTGATACATTCTAGTACTAAAACATAACCATAAAAGATTATGATATCAAAATATCAAAAGGTACATACTGGTACAAAAGTCAACTCTTAAAGAGTACTTGATAAACAATTGTCAAAATAGTGTTACAGCGTATACGAGAAACAATGACCTGCGCGTGCAACAATAACTACTCGTACACAAAGAGAAGCAACAACTACAACTCGTACAAGAGCAAGAACAACTCATACGTGTAGCAATAACAACATTTACAGGAGCAGCAACTCGTACACGAGCAACAACAACTCGTACACAGAGAGCAATGATACACATGAAGCGGTCACAACATTTATACGAGCAGATATATAAGCACCACTTTAAGAATCCACTGAATTGAACCCGCTATAAAAAATATCAACTACTCACTTTTCGATATCATTATTTAACTACTTTGGGTTACACCCGAATCCATAAACATAAAGTAAAAACGTGAAAGTTAATTATTCTTTGTAACCTCTTGACAACCTCTTTAACTCCACATCAACGCCACCCAAAACATAAAGAGCTTGTACATTTAAATATCTTTTGTTAGATCTTGGTCAATAACAAGAACTAGTACATGGAAAATGAATGATCGAAGGTTACCGAGATGATTGGGTTTATAATACAGATTTGATCATGATTAGCAGCGGTTAAGGTTTTAGATTAATAGATCCGGCGAGATTCAAGCTATATAAGACGAGATTCCGGTGATGAAATGGGTGTGGCTTCGATCGGGACGAGGAAAATATATTTGTAATGACAATATGATTTAGTAAGAGACAAGGATTAAAGCTTTTATATATAGGCAGATATGATGGTGCCCATATGATAACTGAGATTGTGGAAAAAAAGTTTAGACAATATTATAGGAGTAGAATGGGGCGTTTAATGTTTTGAGGATTAACGAGTATTAATTAGAGAAAGAAGATAATAAGACATAGGTTCTAATAATGGTCAATTTCCTATTGTACCCTTTTAATTAACATAGCTTTTATTTTATTTTAAACACATGATTTAATTATATAAGACACTTGTCAACTTTTTATTGCTTTTTATTATAACAATTTTAAGAGCCTACACTATTTTAACTAAATTCTATATATATATATATATATAATATATATATATATATATATATATATATATATATATATATATATATATATATATATAATATATATATATATATATATATATATATATATATATATATATATATATATATATATATATATATATATATATATATATATATATATATATATATATATATATATATATATATATATATATATATATATATATATATATATATAGTGTAACTTTATTTATACAACCCATCTTAGTGACAGAACTTGCGGAACTCTTGTTTATGAAGCCAAACATGTATGTCTGAAGGAGTACATGATTGTTTTTAGAGAATATTTGTATTCGCGAATCATACTTCAAGTTCTTTTTGTCAAAAATAAATAAAATTAAAAAAAAAAGATATCAAAAAACATACATGTTTGAGGGCGTGCATGCATGTATGTGCACAGATTAAAAAAACATACATTTTTGAAAGCGCGCATGCATGTATGTGCACCAATTCAAAAACATACATGTACGCTTTCAAAAACATACATGTACTCCTACAGACATACATGTTTCCTTCAAAAACAAGAGTTCTGCAAGTTCTGTCACTAATATGGGTTCTGTAAATAAAGTCCCCTATATATATAGGCTTATATCGGTTGCTTAACGACAATAAATTTTTTTGGACGCATGTATCTGCAATTTAACAAAAAGTTAGACCAAGATGCCAAAATAAGAGGTAGTAACAATAGTAAAACCATGTACTTGAAGATCTTATGTTACCCATGTATTCATTAAGATTTTACAATGGTTTCAAATAGACAAATATATTAAACTATTATATATATTTGTCTCACAAGTTAGGAAATCAGGTGTGGCATATATGTATGACTATACATGGATATGCAAGCATAAAGAAATGTTTTTTTCTTCTAAAATTAACCATAATAGAATCCATAATTTCATATCAGATCAAAGTATGCTAACTTTTCATAATCTAAAAGCTTTTAACAAAATGAATCAAGTGGAACATCTTCCTCGAAATTATAGAAAGTTCAATCACATCACCTAGCTATGATCAAGGTTGTGAACTGCCTTAACTCTCATTTATCTATCTAAATCGAAAATTGCATATATTTTTTACCAGTTGAACATTGCACAAATATTGCCTGGTAATGCAATATTTTTACCCTAACCTTATTATCTTATCCAAAATATTTACATTCTTAACAAAGTCATCAACCCTAAGAAAACTACTATATTCAATATACCATCAATATCATTCTCTAAGGGGATGTTTGTTTTCGTCGAAAAAGTCTGACTCTCCTCTGACATCTGACCAGTCAGACGCGGTCAGATGTCTCGGCTGTTTGTTTTTTTCAAGTGAGTCAGATGTAGTCAGATGTGAAATCTCTAATTTAGTCAGAGCCAGATGTTCGATCTGACCACCTCTGAACCTTACAAAGCTTTCACCCATTTTCTGACCTTGAACAAATTTTTTGTTCTAATGAATCGGAAAATGAGATCTGGTAGTTTGAAGGAGAAAAATGCTCAAGAAGATGATGCATAGTAATATGCGAAAAGTTAATACGGAGTACCAAAGATAATTATTCTAGTGGGTTGAGAAAAGGAATACAGTATTATTATTCTAGTCGAATAATTTAAATGTAATTACTAGTGTACCATACTTGTGTTATTATTTAATAGAAAGTACTGTTTCTATGTGTACTAGTATAAACGTATTATAGTTATAAATTGCTACGTAACACGTAATAAAGTTTTATATAATCATATATGCACCTACGAATCAGTAACCTGGTTACTCGATCAAGTTGACCAAATAATTAAATCAATGAGCGATAATTCGATTGGGTTGACCATATGATCAAAGCAGTAAGCCAATAACTCGATAGGGTTGAACTGATGCTCGAACCCGTAACCTGATAGTATCATATACAAACATTTTAAATATATAATACGAATATAAAATGTTAAAAATTCAACATTATTGAAAAAAAGATAGACCATTTATATATTACAATAAAAAAATAGACATTCGGATAAACGATTATGTATTTTGTTACAATAAATCAAAATTATAAGCGTGAATTAACTTGTTGCTTCGTTTGATTATCATAAGAAGAAGTTTGGAACCCGCTAAAATATATTTCCAGCTTCACTTTTGATTGTATTAAGACGGTTTATAAGTATATTTATTAGAAAAACGAACAATTGAAATCATTCAGACAATTATAAAAAACAAACAACATTATTATACTCAGATTCAGACTTTATGACCGCCTCTTACCAGTAAGATGCGGTAGTCAGATTCAGACGCTAAACATTTTAATGAAACAAACACCACCTAACTATTCCTTTCTTAGAATACACAGTACCTTAAACCAACACGAAACATGTATTAACCGATTTTGTTTTCCAACAAAATCAGTTAACTAAAACCGTCATATTATCACATTCAAACATAAGAACCATAACACTGTCAGTAATCAAAGCAGAAACTCTATTAATACACCACTCACTCAAACACAAAACAACAACGAACACGATAATGCTATATTGCTCATACACAAAGATACTCCTAAACTAATAGTCTCGAACTATCAAAAACGGAATCATATACGGTGTTGTCTGTAACACCCGGAAACAAAACGGAATCATATACGGAGTAAGACATGAGATACGATGTTTGAGCCCGCCGATTTAGTATAACAAGGTCATATATGTTTTCTGAGTGGTTAGATATAATCATATAGAATTTCTTTTTGATGGTGTTAATAAACTTTACTAATCACAATTTTGTCCAAACAATTCAATTATCTAACTTTTTTAGTAAAATTAATTGTTAAAAGAAATTTAAGAAATTATGTAAATCACCTAAGACGCTTCTTATTAAAAACTCATAATTTGTATACGTTATCTAGGCCATGCTCGAAAAGATCGAATATACTTTCTATCCGAGACCTAGACATCACAACAATTACATGAGAACATTGGGTCACATGTTCAGTGGGACTATTTGTTTTTTCAGATGGTAAGAAACACACGAACAGAGCCGCTCACTTTGTACTGCATGAAATAGTGTTTGAATACGCTTATTGCATACTTATCTCCATTGATTGAAAACTAGAGAGCCACAAATCTCAAGTAGCACTTCGCAGTATAAGCAGGTCCAGGCCTTCTTATTTCCACCCAAAATAAGATGATAAGCAGAAGCTGTTTGAGTATCCAAATACTCCAAAAAAACTGCTAAAGCGCCAAAAATAATCAGATAAGCAGACAAAATAAGCCTTGCAGATTACTACATTACATTTTTAATATTGAAATTGAAATGGATTAGGCTTGAGTTTCGTACTGTTATCTTTTGCCGAATGCTTAATCAGTAGATCTGCGCTATGTATTAAGTTTCTTATTTGCCACTAAAATTATAAATTTATCAAAACATAAACAATTACTTTACCAAAAAATATAGAATAGGTACTTTATCAAAAAATTAAAACCAAGAACTTACAATTTTAACACAACATAAACAATTACTTTACCAAAAAAAAAAAAAAGATCAGTTATTACATGCACACGTAAAAAAAAACAGTTAAAAAACCGCCTCACGACTTTTAGGCCCTACAATATTTTCCATCATAACTGTAAAGTGGATCATATGATAATGTGAGTAATCATGACTAAACCGTCACAACGGTTCTTAACCACCATGCATGCAACCGTCACATTCCCACGCAACAGACACATCGGTTAATAATTGGTTCCATACCTTAAAACACAACAGTCCTATCAAACACAACAGTCCTATCAAACGAAGCAAATTTAATCAAGAAGAAGAAGGATAACATGGAGAATTCCAATGACTACGGTTGGGGATTGGGCTCGGTAGTTGCGATGCTCTTGGTGGTCGCTGCGCTGCTGTTTCTGCCTCTTGTAATTGGAACGTTGGCACCACCGTCGTTCCTGATGATGCTCGTGGTTCCTGTGGTGTTGGTTGTCATGTTCATCTTTATGTCGCATGACTCCAACAACCCTTAGTAAACTATCCTTTTTTCTTCTTGATATATTAATGTATCTTGACGATTATATACATTATTAATGAATTAATAATCTCATGTTATCCTACATGTTTCATGCACCTTAACTGTCTTACCATATTTACTGCAGTACTTCTGTTTGTAATTAGAACACGGCATCGAATTTACTGAAAAAAATTGTACTCCGTATCTTGTTAGTATAATAGACGTATTAGTTACCTACATAGGAAAAAAAGAAAATGAAAAAACAATTTTGATATTAAATGACAAAATAAAGCAAAAGTAGAATGCTTAATCAGTCAGACATCGATGGTTTCATCAAATATACTAACGTGAGTTAGAGGAATTAATATTATGGTTTTATTTATGTTAATGAAACATTAGTAATATTAACTCTGTTAATTAATCGACTGTTACCTTTCATTTCCTTTGCTTGTATATGAGAGCTTTTCTCAAACGTCTAAACACACCGAAAAACACATTAACTCCCCTCCCTTTGTTTAACAATCATCTTGATTCGTTGTCATTCGGTTCGTAATATATGAATGCATGATAGCCCGTTTGTGCCAACGGGTTATCCATTGTTGTTGTATCTTGGGAGTTGGGAGATACGCGTTTATGATTCTTATGAACCATGTAGAAGACGAATCCGTGTCTTAAGGAAAATATTAGCATCATAGAACATTTTCCTTATTGGTGTTGTTTGAGTCAAAGCCATCAAACGGGTTACGGTATCGTTTTTCACACTCTATGTTTTCATCATGTTAATTATTGTTTATTTGTCTCTTATAGCTAAAGTACAACATTATTTGAAACTAAAATTATACAATTACTGTAACCACATATCCACTTCATTATGAAATTATGTTTTACTACCAAATGGAGTTGTTTTCAAAATTATAAACCCTTCATACATTTAGGAGAATCAATAGATGAGCTACAAAAACAAGTTGTAAGTTAAACATGTACTGATGCCAAAAATGAAATTTAGAACTTCAATGACAACTTGGAATTTAAGGTAGGTTGTTGTCCATACTAGCAGCAATAAAATAAGAGGTGGTGAGGACATACCACACTCCCAGGCCCAACATTAGTAAGTCCTCAATATGTATGTATAATGTATGTATCTTAAAACGGTGTTCGGCAATCATTGTTTTTTGATAATTATTTTCAAAAACAAACCAAGATAGCTAGTTTGGAAAACTAATAATAGTAACAATTTAACCCATACTAAAACTTAATTAGTCTTCCACATCCTATTGGGTGGCAAATGAGAAGCTGTTGTCTAGGACATCACAAAACGAACCGAACGTTTGACAAACATTTCATAAACATTGTTCGGGTAAAAGTTCGCTTATGATCCTTTATTTATTAATTGAACAAACATTTTTTAAGTTTTTTTAAAGACAAGCCTCGTTAGTCTATCTACGTGAACGTCGGGTTATATATAATTTCGTTTGTGTAAATATGTCAAAATGTAGTGTATTTATATAATATGCTCTAGGTAATATAGGAAATAAACGGGCACATAAAAATTTATTTACAATGTTCTACATATTTTGTATTTGTTTTTATACATTTATTTATTTTTGTCCTTTTATGTTCGTTTAACACCTTAATTAACAGAAAAAAAACATGAGCAATATTACTTTCTTAACGAATGAACATGAACAAGAAATCATGTCCGTGTAAACGTCTAAGTACGTTCATTTGTCCAGCTAAACTTAAACAGAGAAACATGAAACACCTTACAATCGTATACGTTCGATTCTTTTATAGCCTTTGTTGATGGCTTTTCACTTCCATATGAATCTTTTGAGTAAAATTATGGGTCTCCATCTTTAAATCCCCTTGATCAACCTTATAAGTAATCCAAACGAGCTGAACATAAACCACCATATGAAAATATTAGGTTTTACACTTAAAAGTTAACAACACAAGGCAATATACAAAATGAAAATCTCTTGTACTAAAACATCTGAGTATTATGTCTAGAACAAGAATTACCATAAGTACATCCATCACTTTTATATAGTAAAAAAACTTTGCACCCACCACCACACCCATCTCCTTATTTCATTTTTTCTTTAAAATATCATGCTAATTCTTTTCTCTAGCCTTCACAACATCATACCATCTAGTTCACCAACACGTGCTGGACAACTTTAGCCACATTCATTCGTATGAGACGCCCTTCCTCTCTCACAACTTTCAATCCAACCCCAACTTCCACCACCAACTGAGCGTTAATTGGCTGATCAAGATGCATAGGCATGGCAATTGGCAAACCAAATTTCATAGCTTCCAAGACTGAACTCCAACCACAATGGCTCGTAACTCCTATATTTGATTGTAGAGCCCAACCTTTAACTACTAAACCCTTATTTTTACCCTTTCAAGAAATCCTAATGACAAAGCTTTTGAAAGATCTATTTCTACCACTATCTTGAACACCTTTGCACCCAGATGAAATTCACATTACTTATCTCAAGACCCAATGCTAGTTCTTCCAAAACAGCACTAAAAAAATTACTTATTCCCAAAATAAACAAAAAACAGTAGATCCAATGGATTTGTATCAAGCCATTCGATGATCATAGTATTTCGTTTCCTATAAAGACAATAAGGGTCCGCACCAAGTGGACCAACTTGGGTAATCTTTTTATCTGTCAAAAGAGAAATGTGATGAACATATAATGACATCCCCTTGAACATCATCTTGGCAAGATGGTGTTGAAGGGGATGTCGTTATATTGTGATCACATTTCTCTCTAGACTGATAAGAAAAGATTGTGCTGGTTTGTCATCATACGGAACAAATATACTTTGATCATCAAGTGGTTGATACAAAAGCCATTAGATCTATTATTTTTTATTCTTTTGGGAGTGAGTATTTTCTTTCTAGTGTCAATTTAGAAGAAGGGTTCGAGAAATCAATGTGAATTTCATTTGGCCGCTAAGGTTTACAAGAAGTGATAGAGAAATAAATATTTAAGAAGCTTTGCCATTTTGTTTCTTGAAACGATCCCAAATAGGTGATTGGTGGTTAAAGGTTGGGCTCCACAATCTAAGATACTAAGACACGGAAATATATATAGGTGGATTTATAAGTCATTGTCGTTCGAGTTCAATCTTGGAATCTATGAAACTGGGTGTGCTAGTAGTAGTCATGCCTATGTATCTTGATTGTGGATGTTGAGGTTTACTTGGAGGTGTTAAGAAAGGAAGGGCGTTTCATTGCGGAACAATGTGGCTAAAGGTATTCAATGCGTGGTGGTGAGCTAGCTAGGAGTAGTTGTGAAGGTTAACACAACGACTTTGCAAGATATTAAGCCATCGACGGAAAAGACACGCACAAGGTATGTACCCTAATCGTCCCGATTAGTTTATTGATAAAGAAGCGTTGTGAATCCCGTCCCTCCTCACCTCCTTTTATAGAGATGAGGGGGAACCGACTAATACAAAGTATTACGGGTCGGGTAGGGCTGCGACACAACCAACCGACCTTTATTGCTATAGGCTAATTAGGAAACTCGATAACTATCCCCTAGACACGACTTAGGCTAATAAAGACTAAATACATAACAATTTCCACCTTAGGCTTATATTAGCATATCCCAACACTCAGCAGCTCCAAGCAGCGTTGTATCTTGCGTCTAGGTATCACCTTCATCAAGGCATCCACAACATTGTGTTCAGCACCCACCTTCAGAACATCAACCGTCTTTGCATCCAAGACTCTTCTGATAAAGTGATAATGCACATTGATGTGCTTAGTCCTATCATGAAAAACATGATTCCGCGATAAATGAATCACGCACTGATTATCACAATTAACTGCAACAGTATTAAGCTTCACGCCTAACTCTTCCAAGAATCCCCCTAGCCAACTAGCTCCTTTCACAACCTCCGTAAGTGTCATATACTCCGCTTTAGTTGTCCACAAAGCCTCTGTGTGCTGTAACTTAGCTTCCCAGCTCCTCGCACATCCATGTATCAACACCCCGTACCCTATGATTGATCTACCTATGACAGTGATCGATCTACCCATGGTTTAGTCAAAATCCATAAAAACCTGTACGTTTGTCTGTAATCCACGATCAAACCCATCTAACATACCCACATCTACAAATGCTATGTCAGGTCTCGTGCAGACCACCTGATACTCCTGGCTTCCAACTGCATATATATGACCACTTTCTATTCTTTTCCATATCACAATCCCCTGATAGACTATCCTCCAACGACAGTATGAAGTGTTCCTTCAACAAAGTTTGTACCAACTTTCCGTTGTAAAACATGGACTGTGACACCCTCAGAGTATTACCACTCTGATTCCTGATGATCTTAATACCAAGTATATTTCTCTTTGCTTTAACCAGCAAACCCTTGGTAACCGAGATCTCAGCCTTGCATCCACAAGAAAATACCATACAATCTATATAGAGAAATAGATGTATGAACATACCTGGTGTATATTCCCAGTAATAACCGTATTTGTCGCCACTGCTTTTCCTGCAACCGTTGCTGAGCTCATACGCATCTAACCGAGTATGCATTTCTTCTTTCAATCCAGCCATTCACTTGGAAAGAACCTCACAAGTAACTGTATCATTGAAAGTCAATGACTCGTGTGTATATATCTTATCCACTGCAGCAACTGCAAAAGCAGACTCATTACTGTCTTCTCTATACTTGAATAGTTCCCGTGATAAGTGTTGCTCCCTATCATGTGCTAGATGATAGTATATCAAATCTTGAGTTTGTACTTCCTTTGGAACATTTACATGATCAACATTTCCTCGAGTTTCCACCTCAAATGCATGATCCTCCCGAGATTCCAACTCAAATCCAACTCCTTGCAACACCTGCACTGAACTTGTACATACACCAGAACCAATGAAAGTTTTCTTGTATTGCCCACTTTCATCGAAACCCATATTCCTGTAAAGCACTCCCTTTGAAGTAACGTCATCTAACCTCCAAAGTTGATAAATATTCATACATTTATGGTATCCCATGAATTTTCACTTGACCTTAACTGGTTCAAGCATCCCTTGCTCAATACTAGCAAGCCAACCAAGAAACCTCAACATATTTATAGTCTTCTTGAATCCAATCACTGTTGATGGTGACCTATTATCTAGATATGTAGACATGGTTGTATCCTCTGTCCAAAAAACCTTGGACAGACCATACTGAATCAGAAAACAACGTACCTTATCCAAGAGTGTCACGTACGTCTCCTCAACCAACCCATTCTGCTGCTGTAACCTTGCAACATCCAAATGTTTAGCGACCCCACTCTTCATACATTATTGTGTAGACTTCTGATTAAAAGAATCAAGAACATTATCCGTCTTGATCTTCCACCCAGTCTGAAATTTCCCTAACTGCTTCCTACCCTTCATTGTCTTCCCGGTCACAGCCTGACCGTTCAGGGTATATACGCAATTAGCCCTTCTTGTTCCTGATAGTACCACCAGTGAACCCTTTATAACCTTGATCTTTCCTGACTGCATCTTCACGGTAAAACCCTCTTTTTCAAGAGTGCCCAGCGATATCCAATTTCGTCTTAATTCTGGAACATACCTGACATTGTCCAACAAGAAACTTGACACATCCCTCATTCGTACTCGAACCTTAACTGTCCCCCGTACACGGCATTCCCTGCCATCACCTAGCAGTACATTACCACCATCATACTCTTTAAAATCAACCAAATAATCTCTCATGTATGTCATATGGTATGAGCCCCCCTGAATCCATGATCCAGTCCAAAAGTTTATCAACACTCATAGCCATCATAACATCAACATTGTCATACCTATCAGCTCCAGAACCGGATACCTGGTCTTCATTCTTAACAAAACCTTGAGATTTCTTGTGATTATACCTGGGACAATCCCTCTTCAAATGATCCTCAGACTGACATATATAACACCTGAGTTTGTCGCTCCTTCCTTGTGACTTTAACCACGAACTATTTACACCCTGCTCCGTATGTCTCTGACCGAATCTCTCCCTTACATACAACCCTTCACCACTATCACCCTTTGCTTCCGTCATCTTCTGAAGTTCCCTAGAATTAAGTGTCGCGAGCACGTCTTCTAGCTTCAAATTATCCCGACCATATAGCAAAGTCTCCGCGAGATTATCGTAAGACGATGGTAAAGATGCGAGTAATAATAATGCCTGATCCTCATCCGATATAGCAGTATCTATAGCCGCTAAGTCAGCTACGAGCTTGTGAAACTCATCAATATGTTCAGACTGACTCCTACCTTGATGCATTTGAAAAGTATATAACTTTTTCTTCAAGTACAAACGATTAGCTAAAGACTTTGTCATGTATAAAGTCTCCAACTTTTTCCAAATCCCCGCTACAGTCGTCTCCTTGGCGATCTCCCATAGGACCCGATCATCCAAACATAAGATCAATGCGCTGTAAGCCTTTTTCTGAATGATGTTATCGTACACCACTATTTTGGTGGCGGGTAATTCCTCCAATGCTGCATTAGATGTTCCAGCAAAGCCTTCATCCTTACATGCCATAACCCAAAGTAATTCTTCCCATCGAATTTCTCGATGTCAAATTTGCTCAGCGTCATCATATTTTAACCCTTCGCTAGCCGCTTAACCTTTTGTGAATTTACCTACACAAAAACACGATCTAGCAAAGTATCCCGTGTGTAAAACACCCTTGCTTTATCGATATAACCCTAAGATAAAAATCTTAGAAATCGATGAAACCAAGTAACCCTTCAAAAGAAAACCATTTCTTACTCAAATATCGACTGAATCTTGGAAATTAACCTATCCAGCAAATCGACAATCCTTGAATCAAGAAAGTACCCGGCGCCTTTTTAAGTAACCCTTGTCGTACTTTTAATTTTGCAAACTGATATCTAATAACCTAAGAAATCTTGTAAACTCGACAAGTCTTGAACGCTCTTTATCCCCTTTATTAATTTGCTAAACCTTGTGATAAACCCTCACAATCACAAATTAACAAAGTCCCTTCGATTATCCGCTAAATCATGTGATATATTAAACCTCATAATCACGAATTACGAAGTCCCCTTGTGCAAAACCCTTCAAATTATATAATCTTTTATTAACAATATTGATTTTTTTCACCAATATTAGATTATAATAACTTTGAAGCTAATGTTTAACTTTCAATGAAAATCAACCCACGTGATGTACTTTCCTCTTTGAGTTTTATACTGATAAAGCTACACCTCTGGTTATATCTTCTTCAATGTCTCGACAAGAACAAAGAAAAAAACCACCAGAACCGCCGATCTTCAATACCTGTAAAATCAACAACCACCAAACTTGATAACTTTATCAAATCTTCGACCCACTTAAAGAAGGAGCCCTTTTCTATCGATTACTGCTGATCACCGATGTTTCAAGAACCAGAAACACCACACCCTTCGATCGATTCCTAGTAACCAGCGACCTCGAGACCAAAGATTTGATACCACTTGTAGTAATTAGACTACTACAACCTGGATACTGCGGAACATCGATCTATGAAGCCAGAAAAGACACGCACAAGGTATGTACCCTAATCGTCCCGATTAGTTTATTGATAAAGAAGCGTTGTGAATCCCGTCCCCCTCACCTCCTTTTATAGAGATGAGGGGGAACCGACTAATACAAAGTCCTACGGGTCGGGTTAGGCTGCGACACAACCAACCGACCTTTATTACTATAGGCTAATTAGGAAACTCGATAACTATCCCCTAGACAGGACTTAGACTAATAAAGACTAAATAGTACATACATAACAATATTCTAGAGAAAAAACCGGTGCTGGCTAACATGAAAGACTATGAAGTGTAATAATAACTAATATTGTTAGTTACTATAATTAATATTTGTTAAAAAATAGTATTACTATGTTGAGACTATAAAGCATTTACATTTTCATATGAAAAATTAATTTTTAAAAAGTTAATATTTAAAATTATCAAATTTTTAGAAAGTGAACTTTTTCAATGAAAAACGTTTAACTTTTTTATGTTTTAAAAGAAATTCGATAAACATAAATATGCTTATTTTTAAGAAAAAAATTAACTTTTAAATTAAAGAAAATAATTAATTTTTAGGAAACGTAAAAGCGAATATAGTTTATTAAAAAATATTTTTTTGAAGAAAGACGTATAATTTTTTGTACTTTTAAAATAAATTTTGAAAAATGTAAAAATGTTTTAAATTTCTTTCTTATTTTTAAAAAATTCAATATTTCAAAGAATTGTCTTTTTAAAGATAAATTACAAAATAACAAAAAAAAAAGTAAAACAAAAAATATTAAAAAAAAAGTAATGATTCATCATACATCATCATGCGGAAGTAAATAGACAATTATAGCCTTCCTATTAGACACGTCTATACTTAATGAAAAAATATTTTAACTATTCATCCTATGACATGTTTGTATGTCATTTATTATACTTTGCATTCTATTCTATAAAATTAATTCTGAATGGTGTTTAAATTTGATTAATCATAATTTATCTAAACCATCAGCTAATTAACTATATTTTTTGTAAAACTAAAAAGAAATTAGAAAACCGGACTCACAAAACTTTTTGGATGCAAAAAATTAATAAATCATGTAAATTATCTAAGACGCTTCATTTTGAATGAAAAACGCTCGAAATTTGTGTTAGTTGCTTCATTTTAAATGTAAAAATATCATTGTTGTGAAAGTTGTTTAGCCCATGTTCGAAAATAATATGTATCTACTTATAAAATATTTTAGCGTTTATAATAATTAAATTTTCAAGTTACATCTATTTATACATAATATATAAACATATAAATATAATTAGAATTTATCGATTCAAGCATACAAACGTAATTCAATACTCATACTAATTAATACATAATAACAAGTGTCAATAAGATAAAAACATAAAATTTTAGATTTAGTATATTCTTACAAGTAAATGACAATTACACCAGCATTTAATATATATATATATATATATATATATATATATATATATAGATATATATATATATATATATATATATATATATATATATATATATATATATATATATATATATATATATATATATATATATATATATATATATATATATATATATATATATATATATATATATATATATATATATATATATATATATATATATATAGAATTTGGATAAAATGGTGTAGGTGTTTAAAGTTGTTAAAATGAGAAGTAATAGAAAATAGGCAAATATCACATTTATTGATTAGTTTTGGTTCGTTTATGATTTTTTTAGTTCGTGTACGAGTGTTTTGGATGTTTTAGTTCGTGTACGAGTAGCTAGTTCACAATTTTGAATGTTACTAGGTTTTCGTGTATCAGTTGGAAGTTTTAGTTCGTGTACGAGTATCAATTATTTTGTTATATCGAATGCAACATGTGATAATGTATCACTGAATTTACGAATAAATGATTATTTATGCTAATAATATTTTTTAAGTAAAACTATGTATCATATGTATCAGCTATAAATTTTTACGTATCAAACTTTTAATTGTTTTTATACCAATTTTTATGTATAAGGTTTATTATTTTGTGTTTAATATTAAATAAATCACATGTTAATTAATAAAATCAATGGTTAAGATGACTTTTCATTTTAACAACTTTAAGCTAATACACTACAATATATATATATATATATATATATATATATATATATATATATATATATATATATATATATATATATATATATATATGAGTCATATATTTAAAGAGGAAAAACTAGAAATTGAGTTACCACTTTTATTTATTTTTTGTAGTAACGCTTAATTAATATGAAACCGTTAAAAATAACATTATGAACACTTAATATGAGACAGAAATATTATTGAAATAAAAAAAATAATACTAATCTATACTTTTATTTTATTATATAAAATGTGTATATTTTCATCTTAACTCCAATTTAAGCTCAAACCTAACTCCAAACCAAATAAATTTAAACTTAACTTCAAACAACAAAACTAAGATAAGTAAAACAAATCTCAAAACTTAGATCATTCATATCATCCTTTTGTGCTTTTTAATTCAACATCCATTTTATGATTTTAAAATATTTTTACATATTTTTTGTTTTTTTTTTCAATTAATGAGTTTATTTTATTTTTATTTAACTTTTTACACTTTAACATTAATTTAATCGTCAAAAAAACAATCACCTAGTTAATATATAATTAATACATGTCATTAATTAAAACATATATTTACAAAAGCCGCCCAGAAATGGGTTCAACCAAGAACATGTATGGTCACCGATTTGGCTAGCAAATAAAAATCATCCGAAAACGAACCAACTGAAACCTATAAAAATGTGAGAACCGAGCATGATCAAAGAACAAATCCGAATTTTGAAGTCGTGTACTTGGTTATGCATCATAATATGACTGCTAAAATCTTTTCAGCGGATAATAATACAAAATAAAATCCGATACAATTAACATATTAATTTATCTACCCAATTTTAATCTATATTATAAGACCTAGATTAAAATTCAAAACTTTATGGCAAGAATGCATGTTATTGTCATACATTTTAAAGAAAAAGAGTATTTACAAAGCGGATCTAGCGTGTTTATTCTATGTGTAACCCATAAACACCAAATCAGTTGACTCGTGATTACACTATTGGGATTTTAGATCTAGTTAAACTAAGAAACTACGTGTACGCAACGAAATGGATAGAACTTGATGCTTTATAATTAACGCATAAATATACATTTAAATACTAACCTTTTGTTATATGAATAAATTCAATAAATGGGATCTTAATTTTGATTCTTGAAATGAACGGTTAAATTACTGTCTCTATGGTTACTCACACTACACGTCAAATGAACACACCATGATGCTAGCGGCTACTTCACTTCAAATAACAAGTGTAATGCCTTCCAACTTAAAACCCTTGGTAGGGATTACGTTTGAATAAATTTATAAATAAGCTACAAGAAAACCGAACAAAGCCTAGTTAGGGTTTATCTTTATTTTACACAAACAACAAGAGAAAAGTGAATCGAGTTAGGGTTTTTCTTGCTTTTCAATTGCCAAAACACTAGATACAAATTTTGGGGTTTTTTCTTCCTATTGGTTTGCCGAAAGCCCTAAAAAGGATTTAAGGTTTATATGTTTCATTTTTAGGGAATCGAATAAGGGAGAACCGAGCATTAAAATCGGTTTAGGGTTTTTTTGTTTCAGAATGGAACAAAACATTTGCGCGGTTTGGTATGGATAATATGATGAGTGACAAAAGAAGGGGAGAAGGGGTGTTTATATACAACCCTAGAAACTAAACTTGGAGTATACTCCAAGTTTATAACATTTTATTCCTTGTGTACTTTTAATCCAACACTTTTCTATAGCCTTCTTGTGTCTCTCAATAACCGGCTCGAAATATACAAGCCTCATGGGTTTTCATTTTTTACTTTTAAGCCCCCCAGTATTTATTAAACATGCGTATAGTTAGTTAAAATATTTAACGAACTCTAACAGTATTTCTATAAATAAATATGTGAAGTATATTAATGTTTAACGTACAAAACATACACTAGATATTAATAGATATGTTCTTGGTGTTTGAGTGTGCCCTCTTATAGGCTCATGTATTTTCGAGTGTCTAAACAACCACATTTTCCAACACGCCCTTTGCTCAACTTAAAACCATGGTGAAAATTAAGATACCAGTAGCCCATGGCTTAAAAACTAAGGGTCTCATACCGTTACTAATTTAATCTATGTCACTCGCTAGGTTGATGCATCAAGATTCCACGTCAAGCCATTGGCCAAGTAGGATTTCAAATCTTCCTAGTAAGTGAATTAAACGGATGTATGACAAACATTCTATAGTGGTGAATATTTAGTGGCAAATTAAGGCGGTTTAAAGAAATGATTGTCAAATTCACTCTTTTTGGAATGTTTTCAATCGCGAATATGCTCTTTTAACCTAAAAGTTAAAAAAGGAAGAAAAAATATACTTCGTATTATGTAACAAAAAATAAATAAATTGACGGAAAACGGAAATATGAAGGCACAAAAATGGACCCAGATTGGTAAAAATGTAACAAAATATTTTAGCAAAATCCAAAGTGAATCATGCATATAAAATAAAATAGGCATGCAATTTATTTTACCATCTATATAATGACATCCCGTTAAACACCATCTTGGCACACAAACAAACTAAAAAACATATTTTGTAAAAATGTGTGGTCAAACTTAGTGAGGGTCTTTTGGTTTACTATAATCACCATTTTCGTTTAGGATATGGATTTTATGAAACTATGGTGTTTATTTTTTGCATCGAGTATAAATTGATATAATTAGAGTGGATTTTTAAGTGACCAAATTTTTTAACTTGTGAATGCGGCAAAAAAATAATTTCCAGAGATCTTACAACTGCAGTTAATGTAGATATCCATAATTTCTAAGTAAATGAACATAATTTGCTATCTCCATCTATATCATATCGTAAAATAACAATGATAGTGAGGGAATGAATGATTGAATGCTTTCAAGTTGTCTTTGATGAGGGTGATTTAGGGCCTAAAGGAGCTGTCGATGGATAATAGGCAAATATTCATGTGCTACCTTTGTAGGTCCTGAAGGATGGAAGAGCGAGCGAGGCTATCCGAAAAAGATAATTATAGGTTCAAGAACTATTATGGTATTTTCTAAACTTGATTACAATATATTCTTTCGTTTATGTAAGTTGATACTTGTAAAGTTGATATTTAAGGTAAACGATTATGGATAATAAAGTGTATTTTAAGCAAATTAAATATTGTACTCATTTTTAGTCTTCTTGATCTTTAATAATATGCATTTACTCTTTATTAGTAGTAGAGATTAGGCATCGCCTAAAGTAGAAACAAACATGAAGCAAAAGTTGCAAACATAATGAGCTCAATAACATACTACATTGGCCCATTCAAATTAAAGTTGAATACATTTTCTCCCTCCCAAGAAAACCAATGAAGCTCCGCCATTGAATGAGGTGCGGGTGGTGGTGGCTTTTTCAACTCTTGATAAATCTTTTCGGTAAGCTTATTAGCCTCTATCTTTAAATCTACTTGATCAGCATATAAGTAACTCGAATGATCTGAACAAAAATCACCACTTGAAATTGTTGGGTTTGCGCCTTAAAAGCTAAAACATTTGTGTACTATATTTATAAAAATAAATACATACCATAAGTAAATTCATCACTTTTAGTCCTCTTATGAAGTTTTAGTCCGCCTTGAAGACTAGCACTTTTGCATAGTTGATGCAGCTCATTGAAAGATTTGATAAGAACGATACTTGATGAACTAGCAACACATTGTGTAACACGATCTTCTTCTTTAACTTTTGCGCTACTTGATACCTTCACATTCTTATGGTCAAGAAAGTAAAGCGGCTTGGCAAATGGGAACACACCTTTCAAGTGAAATTGATACACGGAGGCAGTAATGCTAGTAGTGATGAACACCACATAAGGGATTCCAAGGCTAGCAGCAGCCGCAGGAGCCCACGGTTGAAGTATGTCATATATGAGCAAATCGGGACACAAATTTTTCAAAATCTCCATGAACTTAGGGCTTGACATATCAAAAGCTTGTTTGAGAATAGGTATAAGATGGAGAGGGAGGCCATTGGTAGAGTGAAGATGAGATGGAAGGCCGGGTAAGACGGGAAGGAGAAGTTCTATGACATGGATCGATAGTGAAAGACCCTCGTTTCTCAAGGTTTTCTTGACGGAAACAAGGTTCACAGGAGTTGAACAAATGTATACGTTGAAATGTTCCGAGTTATTGAGTTCTTTGGCTAGTTGAAGGAAATGTGAGATGTGTCCATGGCCTAACCATGGGAACAACAAAAGATTTGACTTATTCGACATCATTTGCCAACAAAATATGTTTTTTCAGTTTGTTTGTGTGCCAAGATGGCGTTTAAGGGGTGTCAATATATAGGTGGTGAAATAAATTGCATGCCTATTTTATTTTACGTGCATGATTCACTTTGGATTTAAAAAAAATATTTTGTTACATTTTTAACAATCTGGTTCCATTTTTGTGCTTTCATATTCCTGTTTTCCGGTAATTTATTTATTTTCTGTTACATAATACGAAGTATATTTTTTCTTCCTTTTTTAACTTTTAGGTTAAAAGAGCATATTCGCGATTGAAAAATATTCCAAAAAGAGTGTATTTGACAATCATTTCATTAAACCGCCTTAATTTGCCACTAAATATTCACCGCTAGAGCATGTTTATCATACATCCGTTTAAGTCACTTACTAGGAAGATTTAAAATCTTACTTGGCCAATGGCTTGATGTGGAATCTTGATGCATCAACCTAGTGAATATATTAATAACGGTATTTATCAAGCTAAAAGTCCATATATTGGTGTTAGTTTGTAATAGCAAGTAACACAACGGTATAAGCCCCTTAAGCTTTAAGTCATGGGCTAATGGTATCTTAATTTTCACCATGAACGAGGAGCGTGTTGGAAAATGTGGTTGTTTAGACACTCGAAAATACATGAGCCTATCAGAGGGCACACTCAAACACGAAGAACATATTTATTAATATTTAGTGTATGTTTTGTACGTTAAATATTAATATACTTCACATATTTATTTAAATAAATACTATTAGAGTTTGTTAAATGTTTTAACTAACTATAAGAATGTTTAATAAATACCAAAGGGTTTAAAAGTAAAAAATGGAAACCCATGGGGCTTGTATATTTCGGGCCGGTTATTGAGAGACACAAGAAGGCTATAGAAAAGTGTTGGATTAAAAGTTTATACTACAAAAGGACTAGAATTTTATAAACTTGGAGTATACTCCAAGTTTAACTACGAGGGTTGTATATAAACACCCTTTCGCCCCTTCTTTTGTCACTCATTTGATTATACATACCAAACCCGGGCAAATGTATTGTTCCATTCCTAAACAAAAAACCCTAAACCAATTTTAATGTTTGGTTCTACCTTATTGGATTCCCCCAAAATGTAACATATAAACCCTAAATCCTTTTTAGGGTTTTCGGCAAACTGAGAAGAAAAAAAACCCCATAATTTGTATCTAGGGTTTTGGCAATTTAAAAGCAAGAAAAACCCTAACTCGATTTAGTTTTCTCTTGTTGTTTATGTTCGTAAAAGATAAAACCTAACTAGGCTTTGTTTGGTTTTTTTGTAGCTTGTTTATAAACTGACTCAAACACAATCCCTACCAAGGGTTTTAAGCTACAAGGTATTACACTTGGTTTTTGAAGGTGAAGCAACCGTTAGCAGCGTGGTGTGTTCGTTTGACGTGTAGTATGAGCAACCATAGAGACAATAATTTAACCGTTCGTTACAAGAATCAAAACCAAGATCCGGTTTATTTACACTACTAGAAAATGGATATAATGCAACACTCAGAAAGTGTTGTATTATGCTCTAAAAGTGTTACATTATGGTTAATGCAACACTTTTTGAAGTGCTGCGTTAGGCAACGTAGCCTTAGGTCTAAAGTAACACTTTGAAAAGATAATGCAACACTTTCTGAAAATGTTGCCTCAACTTATTTAATGTAACACTTGAAGTGCGACTCTTCTAATACCCAAACGTAACACTTTCTTGACTCTAAAGCAACACTTTGAACATTGAATGCAACACTTACATATATAAACACCAACCTACGACAACACTTTTATTTATTAAACGCAAATGTTTTAGTTGTTTCATGCGATATAAAAGCAACAGTTTCTAACACTAGTACAAAAAGTGGTTTTGGTCACACATATCAAACTTCGTGTAGTCACAAATAATTTTTTTGTGTGACTGAAGTTGCCAGAAAAAAATAACAGTCACACTTAAAGTCAGTTTGTGTGATTATTTCGTTTTTTGTTTGTCACACATATGAATATTTATTTGACTAGCGCTAACAACTGATTTTTGGGTGAGTCATTAGTCACTTAATAATTTGAGAGTGTTACCGAATCAAATACTGATTCAAGTAGTAGTCACATTATACATATAAATGTGTGACAAACATTTGTCATACACATAGCGAATGTGACCAAAAATCATATATGGTCACATGGACTTATTTTACTAGTGACTAATTGATAAAAAAGGTTGTCACACATATTATTTTAATGCGACTAGTATATTTTGTTAAATATTAACCACACATCAATTTTGTATGTGTGGCAAATGTATAGTAGGTATTGAAACATTTGTCACTATATTTATTTAAGTGTGACAAATATTTTACAATTACTTGAAGACTATGATCAAATATAATACATGATCACACTAAATCATCAAAAAATTATGTGACTATAAATTTGCCAATAGTCACAACATTTAAGCAATGTGTAATTAAATTATATTAATGGTGACATTATAATAGGTTTATATGTGACCAACACATTGAAAACGCCACACAGTAAAATATTCATGTGACAAATGTTTAGAACCAAATGTAATCTCAATTTTCACTAATCTTGATATGAGTCATATTTTTTAGTGTTTGTATGACTAAAGCCACTACACATAGTCACAACAAGTATTGTTCTATGTGACTAACTAAGCCCATAAAATAATAGTTTGTCTCAACAAGTATTATTTTATGTGACTAACTAAGCCCATCAAAAAAATTTGTCACACACATTTATGAGTGTGTGTCGAAGCTTCCTTGATACTACTTTGCATGCATTGAGTTTACTATTTGCCATTATGGTTTGCAACTATTCATTTACCCCGATAAAAAACCGTGGTTGTTATGGGTTGTATAAATACTCGACCTATGGTTAAATACTCTATAACATCACCTACTACCGATTATTTTCCTTTAATCAAATACACCTTTTACTTTAAGTTAACAGTTCGAGCAATGGCAGATTCTCAAGGAAGTACTTCTAATGCGAATCCCAACCCTATGTTGGAAGAGATTATGCAACTCACTGGTGATGCACATATTTTGTATGCCATGAGGGTCTACTTCGAGCAACAGGTTATTAAAGAGAAGGCTTTTGCTAATGATATATGGAATATGATTGAATCAGTTAAGGTAAGCCTAAAAAGGGTTCGTACTGCACTTTCTGAGATGAAGACCTAGCATCCAGCTGCTGATTGGGAGGAGTCTATTCAAGCTTTTACGCATTTAAATAAGAGGTTGGAGTTGAAGCTTTTTCATTTGAACACTATTGTTCAGGAACAACTTGAATGTGTCGATGAGTTGAAAGCTTGGTCCACTGCAATGGAAATGGTTCCACCAGAAGAAGAAAATGTTTGATGATTGTTGTGCATGGGCACATATGTTTTTGTTGTTTTAGCCATCAATATGCAGTTTAGGTATGTCGTGTCTAATCCAGTTATTTTGTTTAAGTTAATGTACTCTGTACCCATGTTTTGTTTAAGTTAATGTACTCTGTACCCATGTTTTGTTTAACTGCATATGTAATATGTATATGATATGACTGGTGGTCTAATAGTAATGTAATTACATTTATGCTTAATTTGGTTAAATGTTTAATGCATGCTATTATGTTTACCTTAATTTTTTGTTACATCTTAATTTGATCTTTAAATTATAGTTATGCATAATATCAGTATCTGTTTTAATTTTTAGGAGTTAAGATAGCAGAATGTGTTGTGTGTATGAAATTAAAGAAGGTACATGAACTGATTAAGGTTTTTGTAAGGAAACTAAGAATTGATTTAAGTATGAATTTGAGCACAAACTTGACAAGTATGAAAAAATTATGTATTACAGATTATGCAAACTTCTTACAGACACAAATTTATACTCTTGCAGACACAAATTTATACTCATTATGTCAATAGCTATATATACATAGTGCACTTCAGTAATGAGCAACAAGACTGAAATTAAAACCATGTATTACAACTAAACCTTAGGTATCCAGCCAATAGGATGTTTAAATCATGTTGTCAATAAGATTAAACATGCAGTCCTAAACACTCCTTATGGTGAGCAGACTAATAAATTTACAAAGGAAGAATGAACTTTAAGCAATTTCTGGGCATGCAACCAACATGAAATATAAAGGTAAGCAATAAAAGACTTAAATAAGCTGGATAATCAATAAAATAAGATTTCACAAGCCAAATCACTAGTGGAGTTCAAAGTTATACCTAGGCTGATGTATATCCACGCCAGCCTTGCAAACCGATGCAATAACTATATATACATTGTGTAGTTCAGTAACTGCAACTCAAATCACCAAATTGAACACTATAGTCGAAGATAAACTTCAGAATTATGAAAGAATTCATTATGACATATTATGAAAACTTATATGGACATTGCAGATATAAATATAGAGTAAACATACTATTTAATATGTCACTAGCTATATAAAAAGATATGCAACTCAACTCACCAATTTGAACACTCTTTTTAAACACAAAGTTTCAGTAGTATGACATAATTCAATATGATAGATTATGAAAACTTACATGTAATTAGCTATATCAGCAGGACACAATTTAAATCTAAATTTCATAAAAACATAATTAAAAGAACAACTGAATGTTAAAAGAAAATTTATATTCAAATAAAAGATATTAAAAGTTTTTTGCAGCAAAACGAAAGATTAAATGTGTGATCTGCACACAAACATAAGTCTTTAAACAAGTACTAGAATTCAAATATTCCTATCCTCTAAAAAACAAGTTAAATACGATAAAAAGGCCGATTGTGACAACTTCAGCATGAGAGGTTTCACTTGGTTTTTCGTATGACAACTCCTTCATAGTCGGTTCGATAGTAGCCATTGTGTGAATCATCACCCACCTGTACACCTGGCAAAGTGTTATCATTGTTCTGGTGAATGATTGTACTAAATTCCTTATCGACTTCGTCATATGTATCTTTATAATTCTTGCTTGGTGTCTTGAAGACAATAGAAAAATTTTTTTGTAGCTGGTCTTGGACATAAAACACTTGTCCTGCTTGTGAGCCAAATATGAACGGATCAACCTTGTTGACTATGTTATTTAGGTCTACTAATGTATAACCAAGAACCTTATCTGTTTTGACCGCTCGTGATTAACCCAATCGCACTTGAAAAGAGAAATTCTCTTGAAACGGTAATCTAGTACCCATATCTCTTGTAAAACCCCATAATAAAATAGTTTTTTTGTGGTTGCAACTTCTTTGGATATATGAGTATCTTCTACCTCAACACAAACCCCAATGTTCTGGTGAACTTTGCCATTATTTATTTTCACACGAAATGTATACCCATTGATGTTATATGCATCATATTTCACTACGGTGGCGTGTGGTCCAAATGATTCCACCTTACAGTATTTGATACGCTATTTTTTTATATTGCTAACTCTCTCAAAACCTGAATTTCATCAGTTATATGTTACTTTCGAATATCAGGAACTAGAGAACAACAATTAAAGAATAGTGTTTCAGATAAAGAAATGGTGTGCTGGTGGGACCTCTACCTAGCTAATGACAACGCTTCTAAGTGCTACTGAGAGTTGGAGATGGCCTCATTACATTGTAAGTGCTTATTTATTATACTCTACTACTAGTATTGGTTTTTGAGATGTTAAGTTAACTAATATTTAGCAACAAACAAACAATTATAAACATCATACAAGTAATTACCTCATCATGTAACCACTTAGCAAAAGTATTACAATGCTCAGCCTCTAGCAATGCTATTCATTTACCCGGGTTATTTTTTTCAAATCATTCTTGTGTCACCTGAAACGAAACAATGTATTTGATTATTTTTTGTTATAGAACATTTTATCAATGAAATAGACATGTGTTAGTAATACTTACTCGATATAGGGTAAAAGTTCATCTGTATTTTGTATTACATACAAATGAGCTTTAGCAAAGAGTTCCCCATTATTTTTGAATGTTGTGCCCGCCGACATTGGCATCCCATCCTCATTTTCATTGGTTACATCTTTATGAGGTGGCACACCAATAGATTTCATTGTTTTATGATACTAGCTAAAAACCTCTATTGTTTCTTCCGCAATGGTCTCCTCAGCAATGCATCCCTATGGTCCGTTTCTGTTTCTAACATGGTTTTTAATAACCTCCATGTATCTTTCAAATGGGTACATCCACCGAAAGCATATGGGTCCACACAATCTTACCTCTCTAGTTAGGTGTACAGTTAAGTGTATCATAATATCAAAAATGACGGATGAAAGAACTTCTCAAGTAGGCACAGTGTCACAACTAGTTCTTGTTGCATATTATCTAGTTCTTCCAATTTGATTTCTTTTCTACATATAGATTTAAAGAAAAAGAAAAACCTGATAATAGCATATCGTGTGGGTTGGTGCATGATTGAATGTATTGTAATTGGTAAAAACTCTTGCATCACCATGTGATAGTCATATGACTTAAGGCCAATGAGCTTCCTTTCCTTTAGGTTGACCAAACTAGCAAAATTTAAACGATATTCTTGTGGTACTCTGAGGTTGGCTAACGTTTCATAAAATATGTCTTTTTCAGCATTAGTTAATGTGTAGCCTGCTGGAGGTAGTGTTGTTTTGTCTTCTTCTAGCCTAGCAAAAAGCTCTAATTTTATACCCAAAGCTGCCAAATCCAATCGTGCCTTCAATCCATCTTTCGTCTTCCCCGAAACATTTAGCAAAGTTCTAACAAAACTCTCCCCGACTTTTTTTCTACATGCATAAAGTCAATACAATGTGGAACAGGATTATGCCTCCAATACCTTAGCCTTCAATACCAAAATGTTGAATTTCTTCCAATACGATTCAGTAGGTTGGCTTGAACTACCCTCTTCTTCTGTTGCTTTTCTTTTGTTCTTTTGAATTTTCCCACCTTTGCCTCTTGTATCTTTCTGGTTTCCTGATGCGTTATTATTAGATTTCTTTACTTTTCCTCACTTATTTAGAATATGTTGAACTTCGTTGTATATTTCTTCCCATGTCTTAGGTACTAGAGCAAGTGCAAGTTCTTGTTGTCCATTAGACGCTTTCCTTTGCTTTCTAAATAGATGGGTGTATGGTAGATATCGTCTATGACCAACATAACTTTGTTTGGTTGAGGCCAAAAGTCTTACACAATGTGTATCTTTCCCACATACCACACAACCATTGAATCTACTGTACGGGCAACCACATAATGTACCCAGTGCTGGGTAATCATTTATCGTCCATAACACATCGGAACGAAGTTTAAAGTTCTGTTTCGTTGACGCATCAAATGTATTAACACCATCTTCAAATAAGGTATACAGATCCTCAACTAACGGTTCTAATAAAACATCAATATCATTCCCCGGGTATCTCGATATAAGGGTCGAACACATGATAAACTTTCATTTTGTACACAACCATGGAGGAAGGTTGTATATGACACATAAAACTGGCCATACACTGTGATGCCTATTGCCTGAGTTGACGGCAACCCCATCAGCCGATATTTCCATCCGTATATTTCTTGGATCTGCTGCAATTTGGGGGAATTTTTCATCTATGGTACGCCATGCCTGTGAATCTGTAGGGTGACGTAAAACACCATCTGTTATCCTCCTTGTCGCGTGCCATCTCATGTTTTCTGCAATACTTGGTATCTTAAAGAATTGTTTCAGTCTTGGTACAATTGGGAAGTACCACATCACTTTAGCTGGAATGTTTTCGTAAACTTTCTTTGTCTTATTGTCGACCTTCCATCTTGTTTCCCACATGTTGAGCAAGAAGTCAATTTTGAGTTAGTTTTCCAGTAAATCTTGCAGTTGTTGATACATACATGTAGCTTTTCGTATCCTGATCCCATTAGTCGCATCATTTTTTTGGCCTGATACGTTCTTTTAACTAGTTCGTTACCAACACGTAACATCTTTTTAAAAATCCCAAGTAATTCAGTAAAGAACTTATCACAAACTCCATACTTACCCTTCAAGTTGAGAAGTTGAACTATTGTAGACAACTTTGTGAAGTCGGGACATCCTTCATAAAGTGGCTTCTCCGCGTCTAGAACTAGTTGTTGAAACTTGGCAATGTCATCATCATCAAAATCATCTTTTGTAGCGTTAACCATCTCTACTGTTGGAATTTCTGAACCAACATTCGTGTCGACATCCGTGTTGTCAACATACTTTGTTGTAGCATCAACTAATATTTGGGCATTTGATGATTGCTCGTCCATTTCTTCATGTTTGATCCAATTTATGTACTTTGGATTAAACCCATGTTTGAATAAATAGAATCGTACTGATTCCACTATACCCTCAATGTGGTTTAATCATTTGTTACAGGGACATAGAATTGTAAGCGGTCCTTTATGACATTTTGGGTGGAGGTTAATCTCCTCCTGCGCGTTTTTTAGCATATTCAATAAAGGCTTCTACTCCGTCAAAATATTTTTTATTGGTCCTATTACTTCCTATCCAAGACTTGTCTATTATAGTGTTGAGGATAAATCGTACCGTATATATCCTACAAATCCCAAAACAAACCAATATGACTATAGATTAGCAACCAATTCAATCTTAAATGGGGGTATTAAGTTGTAAAGGTGATACTAACGCTTCTAATGAAACTAAATATCACACTGTCCAGGATCTGTATAACGCATAATATAAAACCCCAAAATCCAATCACATATATATTAATTATATAAACAAATTCATATGAACACTAAAAATTGTAATCCTAATAGAAAATTACCTGATTTATAAATTAATGAAATTAAAACTGGTGTAGATGGTCGGAAAACATAGTTGTTGATGGCTGGAGAATTAGGGATGGAAAAAAAATTGGGATGAGTTTAAAATTTTTGAGAGTTGCTTTCAATGTTCACTAAATAACATTTTGGAGGAAAAGTCTCAGTTTTGACTAAATAAAATTTTGGAGTCAAGTTTTAAATTTCACTCAATAAAAGTTTGAAGTCAAAGTGTTAAAATTTGCTCGAAAATGTTGGTTATTTATTATGTGATATGCATCTATAATATATGTTGGGTTTAAATTTTGTATGTTTTATATTTTTGATACATTAATGACTTTATTTATATATTATAAATAGGGTAAAAGTTATAATGCCAAGCTGTAAACAAACATAGATAAACTTGAAATTCATTTTGTTAACAAAATTTATTGAGCACTACATCATCTGTGGTCAATTATAAGTTCAAGCAATTACATCATAGGATTGTTAAAAAAAATTACATTATAGGAAAATGCAGAAAATAAGACAATACAAGAAATGTAAAAAACATCAGGCCTTTGCCTTCCCCTTCCCTTTGGAACCAGCAGGCCTCTTCCGCATTTTTTCCACAATCTGTTCCCAAGCTTTTTTGTTACCAAGACCAAGAAAAACATTGTAAATAGGGGTAGGGCTTTTCACTATGATTTTGGGAACATAGTTCACATCAGGACCTGTTTTCTTTTGGGTGTTGGATTTTACTTTTAGGGTGTCTTCATAGGACTCAAGTGAGTCAATGCTGTCTTCATCAACCTCATTTGTCTCATTAGAATAGGAATCAACAAATGGACTACCTTCATCTTCATCCTATGTCTCCCAGTATTGTGAATCAACATAATACTCAACTAAATCAACATAGCCATACAATTGCGGCACCTCCTTTGGAATATTCTCAGTCCTAAACCTTTCAGCAACAACAGACGTAACAGCAGGCCTAGGCTTTTTGGCTGATCCAATGGGAGGAAGTGCACAGTGATTTAAAGATCCTTTACACCCCTTTTCAATCTACCCAGCATCTCCACTAGGACAAAACACAACTTAGCTGCTAGAGTCACTCAACTCAATCACTTCAACCTTTTTTTTGTCATTTTTTTAGATCTGAGATATAGATGTTAGGGTTTGAAAGTGTAAAGGGTTATGGATAAGTAGTGTTAGGAGTTGGAATTCATATGCCATATCAGGTAAATAAACAGACCAAAACACAAATAACAGGCACACAACCCTAAACTAACAAATGAACTAACTGAGAACAAAATTTCATGGACTCAAAACCCTAAATCAAAGATTTTAGAACCTAATAATTAAAACAGGCATATTTTAGTGAAACTTACTTAAAACTAAAACTTGAAAACACTTATAACCACCAAAAATCAAGTGTTCAGGGTCCAGTCTTGGGATTTGCTATCACTCAAATCCCATGAAACCCTATCAATCCGAAACACCCTTTTTTTTATTGTTTAAAGAGATTTAACAAACAGATTCTATACAAATGGGACCCAAATAAAATCAAACCACCAAGAACATAACTAAGTAGTCAAAATATGCATAAAATAACATAAATCGGCATAATCAATAGAAATGAGGTTCAATTATGTCTATCCATTTAACGTCTAAACCCTAATAATGTTATGGTTCTTTGATTCTAAAAAAGGGAAAACAAATGTGGCTTGTATATAACATCATAAATAATAAAACAAACATCATGTATAAAAGCACAAACCTGTTCAACAAATTAGACAGTGGAATTAATTTTTTTTAGGGTTCTTGTTCTTACTGGCGAAGGGAAAAAGATGATTATGATTTCTGGTGGGTCAGTGGATCATTATATGTTTTCTTTCCCCCCAAAAAATAATCACCGATTACCCTAATTATGGGACCGGTCTAGTTATTAAAAAAGTCAAACTTTATATTTCTATTCAAATGGAAATAACATAAAAAAGTCCGGTGGGTATAGTGGACCACTTTTATAAGTTATGTATTTATGACTTTTACCCTTATAAATATGTCATTTATGAATTATGAATAACAATTAAGATTATTTTTAAGATTTTTTTATAAGCTTATGAAACATAAGTCGAGATGGGCTTATGTGTCATAAGCTTACATTTTGTAGTTTATATCTATTACAAAATTAATATAATTCACGAAATATATTTAAAGAATTATTAGTTTAATCGGGTCAATTCGGTGGAGTCGTATTATCACGTAATTATATAACATAAACAAATATGTTCAAAGTGAAAGTATCAAAAATTAAGACAGAGAAAGTTAACAACAGACAATTATTATGGGAGACGAAATATATAAAACTTAATAAAAATTATGTCAATGAAAATACATTAATTGAGTTTAAAATATTTCTATCACTTTCTTCAAAACCTTTCACTATTCTTCTCTGTCTTCATTTTACTTCTCAAAACAGAAAATATACAAAAGAGATATAGACAAAAAAAATGAGTTGGCGAACCAATGAAAGCGTGGAGCCCGTGGTAATGGTTTGATTGGAAGTGACGGCGGCGATGGTGATTTAAAGTTGGAAGGTGTTGCGGCTGTGATGGGTTGATCGTAGGGTGGTGTTAGACGTTTTAGATCCAACATGATTTTTGTTTCTTTAAGCTAAAACAATATCATATTAGTTTGTCTTTCTGAAAATTTAATAATTACTTGAAAGGGTGGTTGTGGCTCCGTAGGGTGGTGTAACAGAAGCGACGGTGGTGTGGAGTGGTGGTTTGTCGGCAAAAGGGTGATGGTGACGGAGGTGGTTGTGGCGACTCGTTGTGGGATGTTGAAGCTAGGTGACTGGAAAATTTTTATTATAACTTGTAGACTTTATAGTTGTTGATAGGTTTTGATGGTGATACACAGTTATCGGTAATAAGTGGCCGGAAAAGATGAGGATGTGAACCGAAGGAGATAATGTGTAAACTGAAATAGGGATGTTTGGGTTAATTAAAATATTATTTTGTTTGTTTAAGAAATGTAATATGGAAATGTGAAATGATTTTAATTACTATGCTTTTTATGAAAAAGAGAACTAAATGCATAGATTTTATAAAAAAAGTCGAAATAAGATGGGTTTAAGGGTTCATACCCACCTACTTAAGATACCCACCCACTATTTGAATATAATCATTAAGGGGTTGTTTAACCAATACCTCAGGGCAATGTATAAACCTTATTTATTGCAATAGTATTAACTTTTGACATATATCATTCTACCAAATTTACCCTTTCTATTTTCAATAATTTTTTGAATTGGCAATAGCATTTATTTGTTTACATTCCTGAAACCTTAATTCACGTCAATAATTTTTTGATTTTGCTATTGATTTCTTTTATTTAAATCAAATAATATTTGTATTCCCTCCATGTTTGATTTGACACCAAAATCTATTTATAATACGAATGACTATGCCAATTTGTATCCTTCCAATTTATTCCCTCCATTTTTTTAGAACGGTAATTTTTTACAACTCACACTAACTATCTCACAAATTATATCTCACATGTTTTCACCGAGACTTGAACCCACAACCTTTAGGTTGGAGGGTTACTCACATACCACTAAGCCAAGAGGCATTTGGTTCTTCCCTCCATTTTACCTCTAATATAGTCTTACATCATATCCTTCCAATTTTTCCCTCCATTTTACCTCTAATATGAATATTTTAAGAAATAATTTTTTAAATTAATTATGATACTCCTAATAAGTTTCCCAACTATTTTGTATAAATATCATGCTTCAATCTTCATATTCTTTTATCTCCAAGCAAACCCATCAACAAAGGGTTGTGGAAAGCAAAGGTAATATGCATTGAATTTGTTACTTATGAAAGAGACATAATATATTGCATTGGTGTTTTCCCGGCTCTCGTACTTGCGGATTTTCTTTTGTGCCTCATAAATTGTCGGGAGTGTTGACAAGTTAGTCTCATCATGATCCTTTATTGCTGATAGAATTTCACGTGGCGGCACATTTTTCTACGTCAAATCTTCTACCAAACGAAATTCATCATGAGATAACCGTCTTGCGTATGCACGGCCCTTTAGATTCACAGTTAGACGATGGTTATGTTGATCGCATACCACTCTTATCGTCTAATAACGATGTTCCAATGAATATTTTGCTACCAACTCAAATGGACAATCTGTGTCTTTGGTACTAGTATTTGTGCTTGAGTCTAATCCGCTAGGTTTACCACCACGGTCACACATAAGAACTAATTTATTCGCAAGACCTTTTTTGCTTTGCTTTGATCTTTTTGTGACAATGACAAAACCAAGCGAGTATGCCGTACTTTTCACCCAATTCTTTACATCTTTACGAGACATAAAAACTTACAATTAAATTTGTATTTGTTAACGATAAGGTGTCAAATATTACTTTCACTAAAAATAATATAAATTTTATTATGTATAACTTATTGTACCTCATCGGTATAAAATGGTTGTTAGAAATACGTTTTAACGTATATTAGAAGTATCGGTCACTCCACAATATGATTTATGTTGTAATAGCTCGTAGTTAGTAATTAGTTGTTATTTGCTTATTAACTTAAGTAAGAACCGGTCCATGGGCTTGTCATGGACCGGCCCAAGCCCAATGTTTGGCTTGGACTATAAATACCCCTTTCCACTAAGGAAAGGGGTTGGTTGTTGTCATTTCTTGTTTTCCATATTAATAAAATACACATAGTTTCTCTCACTTTCTCTCTCTAACTTTCTCTCTCTAGAAATCAACAAACCCCTTCATAGATTCATTGATTATCAATATTCTACATTTGGTATCAGAGCTATGGGGTGATTTAAGGTGGTGATTTGTGTGGTTTTTTAGTTTTTGATTGTATTAGTGTTCTTTAAGAAAAATCATCTTGATTCTTGGTGTTTTTGGTATTTTTGTGATTGGGATTAGTGGATAAGTATTAGTTGTTACTTATTTTAGTCGAAAGCACAAAACTTTTTATACCAACTCAAATCGACATCCTCGGAATCAAGACGAACTAAGTGGCGCCACGATGTGAATGCCACTATAGCGTCTTCGGCTCCCGGTATCTCTATCGCTGTATCTTTACCTATTACCACTAATCCCAATCACAAAAATACCAAAAACACCAAGAATCAAGATGATTTTTCTTAAAGAACACTAATACAATCAAAAACTAAAAAACCACACAAATCACCACCTTAAATCACCCCATAGCTCTTGATACCAAATGTAGAATATTGATAATCAATGAATCTATGAAGGGGTTTGTTGATTTCTAGAGAGAGAAAGTTAGAGAGAGAAAGTGAGAGAAACTATGTGTATTTTATTAATATGGAAAACAAGAAATGACAACAACCAACCCCTTTCCTTAGTAGAAAGGGGTATTTATAGTCCAAGCCTAACATTGGGCTTGGGCCGGTCCATCACAAGCCCATGGACCGGTTCTTACTTAAGTTAATAAGCAAATAATAACTAATTACTAACTACGAGCTATTACAACATAAATCATATTGTGGAGTGACCTCCCTTAGGGGGAGATTGTTAGAAATACGTTTTAACGTATATTAGAAGTATCGGTCACTCCACAATATGATTTATGTTGTAATAGCTCGTAGTTAGTAATTAGTTATTATTTGCTTATTAACTTAAGTAAGAACCGGTCCATGGGCTTGTCATGGACCGGCCCAAGCCCAATGTTAGGCTTGGACTATAAATACCCCTTTCCACTAAGGAAAGGGGTTGGTTGTTGTCATTTCTTGTTTTCCATATTAATAAAATACACATAGTTTCTCTCACTTTCTCTCTCTAACTTTCTCTCTCTAGAAATCAACAAACCCCTTCATAGATTCATTGATTATCAATATTCTACATTTGGTATCAAGAGCTATGGGATGATTTAAGGTGGTGATTTGTGTGGTTTTTTAGTTTTTGATTGTATTAGTGTTCTTTAAGAAAAATCATCTTGATTCTTGGTGTTTTTGGTATTTTTGTGATTGGGATTAGTGGATAAGTATTAGTTGTTACTTATTTAAGTCGAAAGCACAAAACTTTTTGGGTTATTTGGTCAAAATCTGGGCTTAATCTTCATTGTTACTGTTCGACTGTTCATCGGAAAAAAGTTTCTGTTCATTCAGCAAAACTTCCGGATCAAGGAGTTCCGGATCAAGAAGTTCCGGATCAAGGAGTTCCGGATCAAGAAGTTCCGGATCAAGGAGTTCCGGATCAAGGAGTTCCGAATCAAAATAGAAGTTCCGAATCAAATTCTTGAGTTCCGAATCAACCACTTTCGAACCAAACACTTCCGATTCGGAACTCTTCCGAATCAAAATCTTCCGAATCAAAATCTTCCGATTCGGAACTGTTCCGAACGAAACAAAGTTCCGAACGAAACAAAGTTCCGAACGAAACAAAGTTCCGATTCGGAACTCTTCCGAATGAAGCAATCATTTCAAATATAACGGACGAATTTTAAAATCTCCACCCTGACTTCCCCTCAACTCCCTCGAAATCCTCGAATCACCCCAACAGTCTTAGACATCACTCGACTACTCTCGTCTCTCGACGCCCTAACAATCTCAACCCAAATAAATCTTTACACCTCCCTCGCACATTACTCACACCTCTCGCCTCGAACACCCAACATCTCTCGTATCAACCACCCACCCTACCCCTCGACCAAACCACTCTCACCCCGACTCGACCCTCACACCCATCCACTCTCGACTCTCCCACACCACACAGACCCGACACAAACATCAACAACCACGACTCAAATACCCCAACCCCGAAACAAACATCGACACACTCACTCTCTCCTTTTGACTCGACACCAATACTCAACCCCTCACCCTCTCGTTACAACTATCGACACTTTATCACAACAAACACCCTCATCAAACCCTCTCATACAAATCTCTCATCCTCTCATCACCAACCCACCACCGATTCATCCTCGACTCACAAGACAGAAAGACTCGTACAGTAGAGAGAGAGACTCAAACCAACATTAATTAATCAGAGAAGAGTACCTACCCGAGACCATAAGGATGATCTTGAAGAAAAACTTCATCTTTTGCATATGGATCTTTGTGGACCGATGAGAACTGAAAGTGTGAGCGGTAAGAAATTCATTCTCGTCATTGTGGATGATTTTTCCAGGTTTACATGGGTTAGATTTCTACGTACAAAGGATGAAGCACCGAAGGCTATCATCACTTTTCTGAAGTTCATTCAGGTACGTTTGAATACCACTATCCGCCGTATTCGTACAGACAATGGTACAGAGTTCGTCAACCAGACTCTTCGTGATTATTATGAAGGAGTTGGTATATCACATGAAACATCCGCTGCACGCACTCCACAACAAAACGGTGTCGTTGAAAGACGGAATCGTACACTTATGGAAGCTGCTAGGACCATGCTTATTTATGCGAACGCTCCATTGTTCTTGTGGGCAGAGGCTATTTCTACTGCATGTTTTACCCAAAACCGTTCTATCATTCGGAAACGCCATGGAAAAACACCTTATGAGCTTCTACATGACCGCAAACCCGATGTTTCATTTTTCCATGTGTTTGGTGCCCTGTGTTATCCAAACATCAATAGTGAGAACTTGGGTAAGCTTCAACCAAAAGCCGATATAGGTATTTTCATTGGTTACTCACCGTCCAAAAGAGCATACCGAATCTATAACCGTCGTCTTGGCAAGATTGTAGAAACTATGGACGCAGATTTCGACGAGCTGACAGCGATGGCTTCTGAGCAACACAGCTCTGAACCCGCGCTTCATGAGATGGGAACCGGTGCTATTAGCTCCGGATTAGATCCCAACAATCCTACTTCTACATCATTTTTACCACCATCAAGGCCCGAGTGGGATAAACTGTTTCAACCGTTGTTTGATGAATTCTTCGATCCCCCGACTGATGAAGTTCCAGCACCTGTAGTGATTGCTCCAATCCCTGAAGTGATTGCTCAAGTTAATGAACCTTTATCTAATGCATCTACAATTCACAATGAACCGGATGCACCTTCACCAAGTGATTCTCAAACTACACCTGAATCATCACCCCTACTTGTGCCTAATGATGTAGAAGAGGATTCTACTGATCACGACTTAGAATATGCTCACTTGCAAGAGCTTCCTTTCTTTGGTGTAGCGATCCCTGAAAACCCTTCAGCCGCGTCTACCTCAGAAGAAGCTCCTTCTATTGTTCACTCCAGACCACCTAGGATTGAAAACCATAGCACTAAATGGACAAAAGATCACCCGATTAGGAATGTTATTGGAGATCTAGATCGACCAGTCTCTACACGCCATCAATTACAAGAGAGTGCACTATATTGTTACTTTGATGCATTTCTCTCTGAAGTTGAACCCAAAAATTGGCAGCAGGCTATGACCCAATCATCTTGGATTGAAGCTATGCAGGAGGAACTAAACGAATTCAAACGACTTGAAGTATGGGAATTGGTTCCTCGCCCTGACAAGGTTAACATCCTTACTTTGTTATGGGTTTATAAGGTTAAACTTGATGAGATGGGTGCGGTATTGAAGAATAAAGCAAGATTGGTCGCTAGAGGATATAAACAAGCCTTGGGTATAGACTTTGAGGAATCTTTTGCTCCTGTGGCTATATTGGAGGCGATTAGACTATTCCTTGCGTTTGCTGCTCATATGAACATGATCGTCTATCAAATGGATGTAAAGACGGCATTTTTGAACGGTGAACTAAGGGAAGAGGTTTATGTTAGTCAACCGGATGGGTTCGTCAGTACGGAGTCTCCTAACCATGTGTACAAGCTTAAGAAGGCTCTCTATGGGTTGAAACAAGCTCCACGCGCGTGGTATGATCTCCTGTCAACATATCTCATGTCGGAAGGCTTCTCCAAAGGCAAAGTGGACCCCACTCTATTCACTCTCAAGGACGGCAACGACATGCTTCTGGTACAAATTTATGTTGATGATATAATATTTGCTGCCACTAACATAGAATTGTCTAAACAATTTGAGAAGATAATGTCCACACGCTTTCAGATGTCGATGATGGGAAAAATTTCATTTTTCTTAGGATTACAGATTTCTCAGAATCCCAGAGGCATCTTTATAAATCAATCCAAATATGCTCTAGAATCTCTTAAGAAATATAACTTTGAGAATTGTGACCCCGTAGACACTCCAATGGTGGAGAAATCTAAGTTAGATGAAGATAGGAATGGGACTATTGTCGATCCAAAACTTTACCGTGGGATGATCGGCACCCTTCTATATCTGACTGCTAGCAGGCCTGATTTGCAATTTGCTGTATGCATGTGTGCCCGGTATCAGGCTCGGCCTACCGAAAAGCACCTACATGTTGTGAAAAGGATCTTTCGGTATCTAAAAGGAACACTTCATCGTGGTCTATGGTATCCGAAAGATTCCTCGATTGCTTTAATATCATACGCAGATGTCGATCATGCTGGATGTCAAGATACGAGGCGTAGCACTTCTGGATCTGTGCAACTCCTAGGAGATAGATTGATCAGTTGGTCTTCAAAAAGGCAGAAAAGCGCTGCAATATCAAGCACGGAGGCTGAATACATCGCCATGTCCGGTTGTTGTGCTCAAGTCCTTTGGATGAGATCACAATTAACTGACTACGGTCTTGGATTTAACAAAATCCCGATGTATTGTGACAACAAGAGCGCCATTGCCCTTTGCTGCAACTATGTTCAACACTCCCGGGCCAAGCACATAGACATTCGCTACCATTTCATTAAGGAGCAGGTGGAAAACGGAGTGATCGAGCTGTATTTTGTCACTACTGAGTATCAGCTGGCGGATATGTTCACCAAAGCCTTAGATCGAGGACGAATCGAGTTTTTGATCGACAAGCTTGGCATGAAATCATTCACTCCAGCGACTCTCAAAGAGTTGGCAGAAGAATCAGCTGAATAGTCGTGGTAAACTATTCAGAGTATCCTTTGGTTGTGATCATGTATATTATCGTAAATATATAAACCACAAAAAGAAAATACAAAAATATAAAACCAACAAAAACCATAAAAAAAAAAAAAAAAAAAAAAAATATATAAAACCTAGAAAAACCATAAAAAAAAAAAATATAAAACCAAGAAAAACCAAAAATATTTTTCGTTTTAAATCGGGCATGTCTTTTAGTACGGTAATATTTACGGCCTTAGAAATGTCGATCAATATTGACACGGTGCCATAAATAGAGTCCGTATAAAAGTTGTACATTTTTAAAAACATGCCCATTATGGCTTGTAGTTATTTCAGACTGCAACCCGGTTTTCATATTAAAGTCACGTATTTCCTTGGAAAACGTTGGCTCAGAACGGGAATTAATTTTCGGGCGTGATTTACAAGCCAAATCATGCAAAGGGATCAAGGTTACTTTATACCTTGGTCTAACACGAATTAGTGTACGTCTCAGTGCATTAATTTGTTAAAATAAGAGAAATCTTATTGACACCACGAATCAAAATTTTTCAAAATATAAATTGGAAATGCTTTCATCACTATTTGACTCTTTAAACAATGACTACAGCTCTTTAAATAGAAAACGGGTCATCGTTTAAGGGGGAGAGAATAGTAAAATCATCTTCGTCATTAAAATTGATTTTCAAAAGTAATTGTGAAAATTAAGGGCTACATGGTAATTGAGTGGTTTTGCTTTAGAATATGACTTGTGTTCGTTCTAAGTGATAGGCATTGCTTTTAGATTTTGGAGATATGCTAATAGATTGCGTTTGCTAAGTGGTGTATAAGTTAAGAAAGGGTTAAGTGAAATGAAAACAGTTAGAAACAAAAAGAAAAAGGAGTGAAATTGGAGGACTTAAAGTGACATGTTGTGAAAGATGTTAGAAATTGACCTAAGTCAAACAACACACCCCCCGCCTCTCACTATTCTACATTCACTGTTTCTATTTCATACTTGCCGCCATTGTTGATTATACACACACAAACTCTTATAAACATCTCGTCTGATCATTCCTTCCTGTTCATTCACTAAATAAGGTAATTATCATCTATATTTTAACTTATGAATTCGTCTAAATCACCATCTATATCCCCTTAATTGTGTCGGATAATTAACAAATTATCAGATTTAGGGTTTATTCCAATTTAGGCTTAATTGATTAGGGATTTATGGTGGGTTTTGCTCGGAATAGGTTAAATGATGATTAAATTGCTTTAGATTGCCTTAGAAACTCACAAACGCGCTAGATCAAACATCTGAGTTTAGGTTGAAAAAGTTCCGGATGAACATGGGTTAAAAACTTCCGAATGAAGGTTTCTTCTGAAAAAACTTCCGAATGAGGAAGTTCCGAACGAAGAACTTCCGAATGAAGGAAGTTCCGAATGAAGAACTTCCGAATGAAGGAAGTTCCGAATGAAGAACTTCCGAATGAAGGAAGTTCCGAATGAAGAACTTCCGGATGAAGGAAGTTCCGAATGAAGAACTTCCGGATGAAGGAAGTTCCGAATGAAGAACTTCCGGATGAAGGATGTTCCGAATGAAGAACTTCCGGATGAAGGAAGTTCCGAATGAAGAACTTCCGGATGAAGGAAGTTCCGAATGAAGAACTTCCGGATGAAGGAAGTTCCGAATGAAGGAATGTTCCGGATGAAGGATGTTCCGAATGAAGAACTTCCGGATGAAGGAAGTTCCGAATGAAGAACTTCCGGATGAAGGAAGTTCCGAATGAAGAACTTCCGGATGAAGAAGTTCCAAATGAGGAAATGTTCCGAATGAAGATGTTCCGAATGAGGAAAAGTTCCGGATGAAGAGTTTGATTATTATTGCTTGCATGCTCTATGTACTTGTTGTTTTATCCTATGTCATGTGTTATGCTTAGAAGTAAGATTGATATATATCTATATGCTTTTGTGCATCAACCTTTCATGTCTTATCTTAAGCAGATACAATGACTAATCCAACAGTACAAGCAATCCAAGAATCTAGAGAAGCCGATATTGCTAAAGCCCGAACCCTTAAGTTTATACCCAACAACTACCGGCTGAAGCAAGTCTCTAAGTCCACTCACCATGGTTTTAAGGTCGCCATAGCCATCCTTGATAACTCTCATTTCAAGAACGCCCTTAGGAGTACAGCCTCGGTGCCTTATGAGTATATGTTTGAATTTTGGGCAACCAAGGAAATCACTTCGAACAAGATCACCTTCACCATCGACAACAAGCAGCAGACACTCACCGTTTCAGACTTCCGTAAGATTCTTGGTATACGGGATACACCCAAGGGCATGTCATTCTCGAGGGACCCCACTAAAGATGAACTCGTGGAGTTATTTGACGCACTTGGATGTCCGGAAATACGAGTTGCATCTGAGTTTACCACTGCTAAGGTGGGACAACCTTGGAGAGCGTTGATGGGTATTCTCAGTAAATGTCTTACACCAAAAACGAGTGGCCATGATGCTTTGCGCAGTCCGATAATAAACCTCTTCTATGGCATGTACAAAGCTGCAAATTCAGATTATGCTTTGTTGATATGGGAAGAATTCACCTTTCAACTGTTCTACAACAAGAAGCTGAAGACAAACTTCTTTCCTTATCCTCGGTTTATTAAGCTTATCATAAATTATTTTATGAAGCTTGATGCTACTATTGATAGGCGTGCAGGAGGTCGCTATCACACTGAAGAAGCTGATGATACTGTAGATCTGAGGCATGAAGGACCGTCTATTGGTGTGATTCCGGGTCCTATTCCTGATTACCTTCTGTCTGACAAAATCAAAGGTTCTGCTGATTACAAGCTACTGCAGATAGAGATCAAGAGGCTGAAAGAAAACCTTCAGACTGGAGAAGACTCGTCCACAACGGTTAAGAGTAAAGGTAAACGCAAACAACCAGCTGCGTTACCTGAACCCGAACCCAAGAAGAAGAAGACAGAGGGTAAGAAGGGAAAGGGTAAGGATGTGATGCGTCTACGTGATGAAGAAGATATTGTTGATCCTACTCTTGATAAATCCGAGCAACAAATGATGAAGATTGCTATTAAAAGGAGTAGGAAAGATACTGGTGGTAGTGGTTCAGGTGCAAGGGTAGATATTGAGGATGAGTACGTGGAACCGGATGATGTTGATGAGTTTGGGTCACCTGAACACTATTCCACTTCGAAGGAGCCATCAATCCCTATTTCAGCCAGTGTGGAAAAGGAACCTGTTGCTCCTACGATCATGGTGTCAACTCAACCCTTAACAACTCAACCTCCACCCATACAACCCTTACCAACCCGACCGGCTTCAACACCATTTCTTCCACCACCCATAATCCCTATCCTTAGTACAGCAGTAACAACCGAGCCCCTTCAGTCAACCCAGAGCAGCTCTGCAACATCTGCAATGGCTGCATTAGTGATGGCCGAAATGTTTGACAAACATGTGGACACTCACAAACGCGAAATGGATGAACTTCGCCAAGAGTTGCAAAGACGAGCTCAAAGGGAAGAAGAATCTAGGAAAGCCCAAGAGGAGATGATTGCTAGGTTTGCTTCAGATATGGAGTTGACTCGAAAAGCACATGCAGAAGAACTAGCTCGGGTTAAGCAAGCTGAGGCTGATAAGCATGCTGCACGTATTACCAGACTTCAAGCGATGAGGGATAAATATAAGGAACAAAAAGAAGCACTTGAAGCATCTGTGAAAGAAAGAGTGCAAGAATCCGTTGAATCCTTAATGCCTAAGCTTCGTGACGAGTTGAAGACACTTGCTGCTGACAACTTGATGGTCAAATCATCCAATCCTTCAGAAGCCGCCTACAAGATTGCTTATGACCTGACGGATTTTGAATTGAAGAAGATCCTTAAGGCTCGTATGGTGGAACTTGGGTCGTTTGACAAGTCTAGGATTCAACGGGCTCTATATAAATCCCTGAATGATGCTATCATGGAGGATGATAGGTTATTCAAAACGTTTGGAAGTGTGGTACCATATCACATCTTACCTGAGGAAGAAAGGGAAGAGAGTGAAGAAGAGGGTACGGGTGAAGAAGAGGAAGAAGAAGAAGAAGAAGGAGAAAAGGATAAAGACGATGACGAGGGTGGTGATGATGATGAGGATGATGAGGATGATGACGAGGATGAGGATGATGATGATGGCGATGATGGTGGTGATGAGAATCAGGAGAGTGCTAGAGGTAGTAACGGGGATGACAATCAGGATGATGATGGGGGTGAACAGCCGAAAGAGGGAGACAAGGTTACCAGCTCCAAGAAAACTGCTGCTAAGACTGGAACCAAGTCCACAAAAGATGCAGCACAGAAGGACAAATCGACATCCTCGGAATCAAGACGAACTAAGTGGCGCCACGATGTGAATGCCACTACAGCGTCTTCGGCTCCCGGTATCTCTATCGCTGTATCTTTACCTATTACCACTAACCCCATTAGTTCTGTTGTTGTTGCTCCTGTGATTGCAGAATCAGTGACGGAACCCGAAGCTGCACAACACTCTCCAGTTCACGACACTGCTGAAATGCCTGAAACTGAACCAACAGATGTTCGCACTTCAACTCCTCAACAACAAGCTCAACAATCTACGGTTCCTGAACCAAGCATACGAGTTTGGGAAGATACGTTGGAGATAGACGAAACTGCACCACCACAGGCTTGGATCACGGCAGCAGCACAATATGATCCGATCACAGATGCTGACAAAGATGTGCTGTATCTCCGTATCCGAAATCCGATTGACTTATGTGCATTTCTTGCTCATGAGTATAAGACTTTGGTTACTCCATCCTTGGTGAAGAAAGCGCTGCACGATAGGAGACTTCGCGCCAAAACCCGATTACCCCGAATGGAGTTCGAGTACTATGCCGATGAGATCCTGAAGGCTCTGAAAACCGTTCAACGGCCAGGTCTTCATGAATCAGAAAGAGCTCCACCTCCAATGGATCCTGCTCAAGATAATCAGATTGCTCTTGACTTCTTCGTCACCAACGATCTTGTGTATCTACTGAAGGGATCATCAAAGTACGCAACCTCCCTGACATTGCTGAAAGCTGCCAACTGGGGGACAATACCCTTTATCGAGGAAAAGGTAAACAGACTCTGGGTCCCTAAGATAAATCGTAATTATGATATGTATGCTGTCATAGGTGCATCTCATTGGGACGAACGAGTCCGAAGGGCGTACAGGGGTTGCTGCTTGGTCAATTCTGGAAGCAATGTTAGATCCGACATCCGCATCTCCAGCATCTTAGGAATGAAAACTGAAGCCAAGAACGGCTATTATCATGTGACGGAGATTCGCTTGAAAAGGGAGGATGACAGGGAATACAAAATCCAGCAAGGAGATTTTTCCATCATTCGCCTTGAGGATATCGAGGATATGCTGCTTCTGATGACCCGAGATCAACTTACACACATTCCTCGTGAAGATCTGATTGCTTTGAATACAGCACTTCGCATGTTCACACGAAGCGTTGTCATCAAGTCACGAGTTGAAGACCTTCAGTTGGGAGTCGAAAGCTATCAGAGGAAGCTCAATTTAACCCGTCCTGTGAATCAAGTGCTACCTCAACATGTAGAAAGATGTCCCTATACCGGCATTTCTGTCCCGAATTACGGCATTTTCTACCTGAACAGTCGAGGTTTGATGAAGTTTATGAGGGTGGGGGAGCTCCACAAGTATAGTGATGGAACTCTTATACAAGTCAGAGGTAAGTTGGAGCATCTGAACTCGGGTGGGACTCTGCCAGAGATGACGGAGGATTGGCATCCGGGTTACCGGCAGATGGCGAAGTACGTGATCAAGAAGATTGATCAAAAGCTCCGGGAACGTAGATTGATGAGGAGCTTGGAAAGATTCGTGGGTGGTAGACCATATGGAGTGCACTACAGGACACTGCAACGATCCATCTAATGGGTCGTACATTTCAGGTCACTCTATATTGGTTTTCAATTGTGAATATGTAAATTTGTGAATAATGTGCTTGAATGGCTTAGTGTAGTGTTAAGGTATGATAATTTTTCAAGAATTTCTCCCGAGATTCTAAATCTTTCAAAATATGTCATACCAAAGCACTACAACTATCCCTTATTAACTTAAGGGGGAGCAATAACTTGTTCTATGGCCAAACATCGATTTCATTTTTACCCAAAGACCGGTTAATCCATTCAATATCCCAAATATTAATGGTTAACATTTTGGATAAGGGGAGAAAATGGGATTAAGGAGACGTAAGTGATACTTGGCTAAAAGATGAAAAAGACTTAAAGATTATCCAACTTAATATGTGTAAAGCACGTGTTAAGGGTGAGCGTTTTTTGATGAACAAAACACCTAAGGTACAAAACTTTTGATTTCAATATCACAAGTACTTTAGGTGATTTTCAATGATTTTTCATGGTGGCAATTCCTTCCCAAAACACGCTTAATTCACGACGGATGTGGTGACAAAAGGGTGGTAGGAATAGGTTAAGTCCAATGATTCATCAGAGCCGATGGAATCTTCCCAAGGACAATTCCCTAGATAGAATTAGAAGTCCTAGGAAAGATGGAGAAAGAATGTGAACGTAGCTGAATGCCGACCAAGTACTTAAGATAGCACTGGAACAATCACAACAAGGTGCTAGTGATGACGTATTGGTAAGCATTGAAGGGGTTGAAGAATGAAAAAGAAATGTAAAGATAAAGGGTGTAAAGAAAGAAGCCCTCCTTACAACTTTAGGCAGAAACCGGGTCAATACATATGCTATTGAGGTCATTTTTGTTAATGATTCTCGGTATTGAAGAAAGACATCATGGACCCAGTGATGCAATGCACAACCCTTCCCCAGCTAACTCAAATATCTCTCAAAAGGTATTTGTTTTAATCACACGGAGATCAACACGTTATCTATTGGTTTATTCACTCCGAATAAACTGGTATTGAAAAGGTGGCACTCCTCTCCAGCCATCGCTCACTAAATCAAAACGCACAATAGAGTCTAGAGCCAAGAGATCATCAAAAGTCTCATTAGGACACTTTCCATTTATTCCTTGCTTTCTCACACACTGTGAAAAGTAAGAGATTTTCATGAGTCCTACGCAGTATTCCTGTAATACTGCCAGAACATCCGAGTAATACGCAAGTATTACAATGAAGATGGAAATCCTGCTTGAGCCAACATCAAACAAGCTCATGGTAGGTTACACGTGCGGTTCTTTTAGAACCAATCTTGTGAAAAACTGGAAGGTAACAGTGGTTTAATTCTTAATTGAACTTAAACTCGTTCCAGGCCTCTTCGCATTATCATATGATCTTGCCAGAACACTCAGAGTGACTCTTTATTGACCACAGTGACGAGTGGAAATCCTTCTAGTGTCAACATCAAACAGCACTTGGTAGGTAACGTGCAAGATTCTTTATGAATTGAGCTCGTGACAACTGGAAAGCAACGATGGTGAAAATCTTAATTGAAATTCACTTGTTCCAGGTTTCATGAATTGACGGCTTTTAATCACAAGGATAATTTATCCAAGTGATTCACTCTTTATGTTCGCAGTCAGCTTTGGACGGTCGAATAAAGAGAACGGGTTCACCCGCGAAATCCTGTCAGGAAGTTACTTAATTGAAACTATCCGTCACGGGTACGATATCTAAAATCGTCCAACGGTCTTCACCGACCGGAGGTAAAATGCTACCGAATTAGAATAAAATGTTCAAAGCCATTTTATTCGTGTCGTTGCTGTGTACCTGTTAAAGACGGTGGCGTTGCTGTGTACCTGTTGAAGACGGTGGCGTTGCTGTGTACCAGTGAAGACGGTGGTGTTGCGGTGTACCTGTAAAAGTCGTTCCCACATGCTTATGTCTTTTGCAACAAAGTTCAGCAAAAAATTCAAGAAAGTACAAGATGAAGTCTTCCGCTGTACCAAACTCTGAAGCTTTCGAGAATTCAACAAAAAGACGTAAGTGTGTGAAACATGAAGTCACGAGGAGGCAAAGTTCACAAGAAAGACAAAGATCGCACGTGAAAGGCCAAAGAACAATGCTCTCAAGTCAAAGCCAAAAAGATCAAACCAATATATTCACAACAAAAGAAAGAAAAGAAGAAAGGACTACGAGCTAAAGAACAAAGACTTAGTATAGTATGCTAGGTTTAGAACTTTGTAACGTGGAGTGACCTCCCTTAGGGGGAGATTGTTAGAAATACGTTTTAACGTATATTAGAAGTATCGGTCACTCCACAATATGATTTATGTTGTAATAGCTCGTAGTTAGTAATTAGTTGTTATTTGCTTATTAACTTAAGTAAGAACCGGTCCATGGGCTTGTCATGGACCGGCCCAAGCCCAATGTTTGGCTTGGACTATAAATACCCCTTTCCACTAAGGAAAGGGGTTGGTTGTTGTCATTTCTTGTTTTCCATATTAATAAAATACACATAGTTTCTCTCACTTTCTCTCTCTAACTTTCTCTCTCTAGAAATCAACAAACCCCTTCATAGATTCATTGATTATCAATATTCTACAATGGTGAAGTCCGTATAGAAAATTAGGCTTCTTCTGTGTCATGGAAATAGTGAGCGCCGTCATCACTAATATTAGAGTTGTCTTCATTAAAAAATTGAGCTTTTTCGGTTTCATGAAAAAATTGAGTGTCATCAACACCTTGATTAAAATTGTCTCAAAAAAATAGCATCTTTCTATTATAACAACTCTACAATAAAAAAAACATCATCAATAAATATAATAAAAAAAAATCAGATTATTAATAATAACAAAATTAACAATAAAACAAATAATAAAACACTAAAAGCCCAACTAACTTAAACCTAAAACAACATTCAAAACCCTTGAATACACACATTCTATTCACAGCCACCATCTTCAGTACAGCCATCATCTACACCCACCCATTTCTAATATTCCTTACCAATCTCTACCATTGTTCTTCCATAACCATTTCTATTATTCCTTAAAATCCACACCGGGTACCCACGGAAATCATACCCAGATGACGGAAATAGAGTATTAAATCGTCTTTATTTTTCCTTCGTGAATGTTTATTACTCCGTGATCTTTTAGATCTCGAACTAAAAAAAATGATGTTTTTCATTTTCTAAAAATTAATGTTTATTATATTACTTAATTAATATTCAGCAATCTTTTTTTACTAAAACAGTGTTATTTCTATCCATCACCGCACGAAAGATGGTGTGTGGATTAGGGATGTCGTAACTAAAATAGGTGTTCGAGTTTGTTGTTGGTTCGAGTTTTTTGAGGTTTTTTGTTTTGAAAAATATAGGGGCCTGTTTAGTTGGAGAAAATTTTTCCACTTTTCTAGAAAAATTTTCATTTGAAAAGTGAAAAATAGAAAACCTGTTTAGCAATATCATTTTTCAATATTTTTCAAAAATTACAAAATTTTCATTTTCTAAATTTATATAGAAAATTAGAAAACTCCATTTTACCCTTTTCTAAATTTTCACCTCATACCCACCATTGTTTTATTTAACCCATTTCAATAACACGTTACTCTATTCAGTATTCACCGTTCATCATTATTTTAACGTTTTCGTCAGAAAATTTACGTTTTCGTCAGTAAATTTACGTTTTTGTCTGTAAATTTACGATTTCGTCTGTAAATTTACATTTTCGTCAGTAAATTTACGTTTTCGTCAGAAATTTACATTTTCGTCAGAAAATTTACGTTTTCGTCAGTAATTTTACGTTTTCGTCAGTAATTTTACGTTTTTGTCAGAAAATTTACGTTTTCGTCAGAAATTTACTTACGTTTTCGCCAGTAAATTTAGGTTTTCGTCAGAAAATTTACGTTTTCGTCTGTAAATTTACGTTTTGGTCAGTAAATTTACGTTTTGGTCAGTAAATTTACGTTTTCGTCAGTAATTTTACGTTTTCGTCAGTAGTTTTACGTTTTCGTCAGTAATTTTTCGTTTTCGTCAGTAAATTTACGTTTTCGTCTGTAAAATTACGTTTTTGTCAGAAAATGTACGTTTTCGACAGTAAATTTAGGTTTTTGTCAGAAAATTTACGTTTTAGTCAGAAAATTTACGTTTTCGTCTGTAAATTTACGTTTTCGTCAGTAATTTTACGTTTTCGTCAGTAATTTTACGTTTTCGGCAGAAAATTTACGTTTTCGTCAGAAAATTTATGTTTTCGTCAGAAAATTTACGTTTTCACCAGTAAATTTAGGTTTTCGTCTGTAAATTTACGTTTTCGTCTGTAAATTTACGTTTTCGTCAGTAAATTTATGTTTTCGTCTATTAATTTACTTTTTCTGACAAAAACGTAAATTTTAATTTTTCTGACAAAAAAGTAAATTTACTGACGAAAACGTAAATTTACAGACGAAAACGTAAATTTAATTTTTCTGACAAAAAAGTAAATTTACTGACGAAAACGTGAATTTACAGACGAAAACGTATACTTACTGACGAAAACGTAAATTTACTGATGAAAACGTAAATTTACTGACGAAAACGTAAATTTTTGACGAAAACGTAAATTTACTGACGAAAAGTTAAATTTACAGACGAAAACGTAAATTTACTGGCGAAAACGTAAATTTTCTGACAAAAAAGTAAATTTACTGACGAAAACCTAAATTTACAGACGAGAACGTAAAATTACTGACGAAAACGTAAATTTACTGACGGAAACGTAAATTTTGTACGAAAACGTAAATTTTCTGACGAAAACCTAAATTTACAGACGAGAACGTAAATTTACAGACGAAAACGTAAATTTTCTGACGAAAACGTAAATTTACTGACGAAAACGTAAATTTTCTGACGAAAACGTAAATTTACTGACGAAAACGTAAATTTATAGAAAAACGTAAAATTACTGACGAAAACGTAAATTTACTGACGAAAACGTAAATATACTGACGAAAACGTAAATTTATACACTAAAACGTAATAATATTGATAAAAAGTAAAAAACTAATTAAAACGTAAAAAAAATTATGAAAATACGAAAAAAGAAGACGGGAAAAAACAGACGAAAACGTAAAAAAACTAGCAAAAACGTGAAAAAAAAGTTGATCATGAAAAAAATGGTTGAAAATAGTTTCGTTTAAACATTGTTTATTTTTTTAGAAAATGAAAAATATTATCTAAACAAGTTTTCAAAATTCTCAACTCTTTTCTAGAAAAGAAAAGCCTTTTCTTTTCTAGAAAATTAGAAACAGAAAATTATGAAAATTTTTCCACAACTAAACAGCCCCTAGGTGTTTCGGTTTAATTGGTTTGTTTTAAACAAAATGGATTTTGATTCCTGTTAAATTAATGTATTCTTCTATCTAAAGTGAAAGCATTGTTCTTCTAAACTATAAGTGAAGAAAAATATTGTATTTACTAGCTACTGTATTTACTAATTGCTAAGTGAAAGGCAATATTTTTATATCAAAATTAGGAGTGAAGGCAATGTGAAAATATTTTTCTAATACTTTTATCTAAATTGCTAAATGAAAGCAATGTGAAAATAATTATTTGTCATATACATTTAGGCTTAATTTATTTTTAGTGTGGCAAGCTTTTCTACGATGAAAGCTACTTTTATCTAAATTGCTAAATGAAAGCTACTGTATGTTTTCTAAACCATCCATTACAGCAATAGTTTTTTAAACAATATCATATTCTATTAATAAGTTTTCTAAACTTGATAAAGAAAAAGAATAAGAAAAAAATACATATGCAAGTAAAATCAGAAGTGAAGCTTTGTCTATTGTCTAACAATTATTCGCCAATTTTATAAAGTGTCATATGAATGCTACTCGTATCTGACCTGGTTTGCAATTTCTTTTCGGGTATGGAAAAAGCTTTGTCGGACTTGGACTAAAAGAACAGTAAAAACTACAAAATACAAACATTCAAAATCAGATAATGACAAAATATGTTCACGAAACAACTACTACAATTGATGATAATACGTGGTTTTTTTAATCTTTTTTTCCTCACAAACAAACTCAAATATAAGAAAAAAAATTATTGCAGTAAATAAGTTTATATTGGTAAAAGAAAATCTAAGTGTATTTCAAATTAAGATTAACCTATAAGAAAAATGATTCTTATGCCTAATATCAAATCTGGTTTTACTTTTAGTTTATTAAGAGATGAATTAAAAGTTAACAAGTTTCAAAATAAATTAGTCAAATTTTATATTTTACAAAAAATTGATTTGACTGAGAAGTTAATAAGGGTTGTTGAAAATGCATCCATTATATATACTAGACGAATACCCGCGCATAGCGGCGGAAGTTTTTAGCGGTAGATAATTAAAGATATATGATATTGGCCGAATGTTTTTCGTATCGTGTACGAATGTGATATACATGTCCATGTAGAGATGATCATATAGACGAGTACACGTGCATGATAATGAACATTCATAACGGCAGATGATTATGATAATTTTAAAAGTTTGATTTGTATATTATATTTATGACGAGTAATTCGATCTTCATTGTTTAAAAATGTTATTATTTTGAAGTATATTTGCTTCCTAAAATCTTGATATGTTTTTGTTATTAATTCAATTTAATGCATATTATTGTTGTTTTCATGTAGAAATACAGACTTAAAATCTTCCATATTCATACTACTTTTTAAGATTCACTCGTATTGAATGGAGGACATATTGTTTCCGTCCTAGAAACTTTTGAAAAACATAAAAAAGCAAAACCCATTGAGTTGATATTTAGCATTAAAAGCAATTGAATACATGATCTTTTCGATCAAAGTCAACTTACATTGAAAGCAATTTCCAACTCTTTTTTTAACTTTTGTTTTCACATTCAAATCTTTCTTAATAATTATGTTTTCGTCTATCTCAGTGTAAATTTGGTCACTTCAACTCTAGAATTAATCAGATACCATCCAAACACACATTATTCATGTTTTATTTTGACTTCATATAAAAAGATGATCCAAAAAGGTCATATCAAATTCCCAATAGTTTACAAATTACATATAATCATCTGACTCATTTCACTAATAAAATTAGTCGAAGAAAACTTTGTGACCATACAAAAGATATATAGAAAAATCAATAATCTTATACAATGATACAAATACCGAAAAACAACTTTGAAAATAAAACTCATGACATAGATAGCTAATTGCTACAATCTAATTTTTATTAATATATTTTTCCATTTTTCCGACGAACCATCACTTGCTTAAATCGGAACTAAACATGATTCAAGCCGATTTAGGCAACACTATTATTGAAAATCTTTTTACATTGTGCCACACGATTCAAGCCGATTCACTCCACTATAAAACACCATAACCACATCAATCACATATTAACAATAAACTAACAAAATAAATTTCAAAAACAAACCAAAAGAATAAAACCAGTTATGCACAAAAAAGGCATTGAAGAAAGGGTTAAGGTGACCATTTAAGCATCCACATTTGAAATAATTCAAAATAACTACATAAAATGATAAACGAACAAACTTCTTAAGCATTCAATTATGAAACCTATGCATCCTTTTAAAACTGGACAATCACATTGGCATAAACATTGAATCATAAAAAGGGGACATGAAAACGTGCATGGCAAGGTGGAGTGTGCTTTGTTTCATTTTAATATAAAATACAACATTACACATTCTATAGAGTTCCTACTTTAGTCTTTGAATCTCAACAACTTTATATTTTATCTTCTCTTCCAGGGTTAATACCTGAAACAAGGCAACAAATAAATTAGTGTCGTTTAATCCTACATCATTAAATATGATACTTAACAAATGCGTTATCAATATTGGACAAAATAAAAGCATCATAAACACAATCAGATTAAGCAAGCATGAGTTAAAATAATATATTCTCTGACCTATAAGTCAATCACCAACAAACTACCTAAATGTAAACACAATCAGATTAAGCAAGATTTGGTAGCGTTGATGGTGACATCAGTTGGTGGTGGCGGCGAAGGCTTTGGTCGAAAACAACCTTTAGGGGTGTGTGTATGCAAGAAAGTAAGGAAAAAAATGAGGGTTTGTGTGTGTTTCATCCTTTCGCATTTTATATGATGTAAGGCTTGGTTGTTTTAATTTCGTCTAAAATCTTTTCCTATTTTAAAATTATTGTTTTCTCAAATCAAATGTTAATTACAAAACGGTGCACACAAATTATTTCCTGTCTTATTCAACTTTCCAATATCATTGGTTTTCCCAACCATGCGTTCAATATGCCTGCTATACCAAACCATGCATGCGTTTCTAGTTTTCACAAGTTCAACCATGCATTTCATAATTGAAGTACTTCATCTTGCATGAATTGTCAAACTTTCATATTTAAAGACTTACCATTGCCAATTTTAAAATGATGCATATAGTAATTTAAAGACTTACCATAAGCATGCATCCATGTATATTTGAGAGGTAGTGATCACACGCGTTGTATACCACTCCTATAGATGTATAAGTGTAATAATTATTTCAACAATCCCATAAATAAAGAGTTTTTCAACATTCAATGTTTTGGGGTAAATGCTTTATAGGTAGTAGAGATAGAGATTTAAACGAATTTGATAGGGGGGTTAGGAACCACAAGACTCTAGAAAAAACCTCTAGTTATTAGCAATAAACAAGAGAGTTGAAACCGTTAAATTTGTAAACTCATAACACTTATTTGAAAATGGATAGAAAAAGATGGTACAAAATATAAAATAAATAAACTTCAGTGGCGCAAATTGTGTATATATCAAAATGATCATCTTCTTCGTCCAACTAAAACATTATGTGACCCTTTGTTTAAGTTTTCCCTTTAAAACACCCCGTGACTAGGGCTGAGCATCGGTTCAAAACCGAACCGAACCGAACCGAAAACCGATTTTGAAAAAATCTCTGACCGAAAACCGAACCGAATTATATTGACCAAAACCGAAACCGAACCGAACCGAGTAAAACCGAACCGAATATGTATTTTAGGCGTATTTTTCATGTTTTTAACCCGAAACCGAGCCGAACCGAACCGAACCGAACAAAACCGACACAAATATACAAAACCGAAAACCGAACCGAATTTGCTCGGTTCGGTTCGGCTCGGCTCGGTTCGATTCGATTTATCGGTTCGGTTCGGTTTTCGGGTTCATTTGCTCGGCCCTACCCGTGACACTAATTTTTCACTTATTTTTCCTGTACGAGTCATATAAAGTTACGTTTTCAACACATTCTCATCAGTTTAGTGCCATAAATCGAATTAAATCAGATCTAAAATCGTGGGGGGCTATCGAAATTGGAGCTACGTGCGATCACCTTGCACATGCTTAAATCCGGCCCTGTCTAGGTTGAGCAGATCATTATCAGGAAAATGTGATTTAGAAGAAGTACTTTAAGTAGATATTATTGCATATAATCAGAATTAATGCTTAGCGAAAAAATCACAAGTTCACCTCGTTCCGCTTGATGCAATAATGTTTAGGCGTGGCTAATGCATATCCATAACGCTTAAAGAAAAACTATTAAATATAACCCTAGAATTTTGTTGTCGCCACATATGAGAAATATAACAAAGTGTATTTGAAACACCTAAACCTCTGGCACACTCTCGGTATCGTTGCTAGCGCCAAGTACGAAACCTATGATATAACAACGACACCTTTTTCTTGGTGTATGTATATCGTCGGGTTCAAACATGACGCTAGAAATAATCGAGAGTGACGTGTATCATCTAGTTGACTCATATAGAGGAATGCATCATTCAAGAAGAAGAGAACAACTTTGAACATCTTAACCTCTCCTTTAACCTTATGGTTAAGAGCTGTGTAATAAGCAAGTCAATGTTCCCATTTTTACCCAAAAATAGTCATTGGTATTTTGGAAAGCATCAGTAATGAATCGACCAATTTTTTAATTGATCCCGACCCAACATGATATTAATATTAACATTCTACAAACAATCAAAAGGGGTGATCGTGTGAAGCATTTCTGGCTCGGATCTTTCGATAGTCTAGTGCTGAAGCGTTACTAAACATCTGGCCTAGTTGCAACCAAGATCTGTGTAAATTTCATTTGAAAAGTGTAATGACTTATACCAACGCTTTTTTCCTGCTACATAACCTCGGTTTCCTTTCTTTTGTCAATTTTAAAGATGTGCCACACATATTGATGATAGGAGTTTGTTTGGTATAGGCTCAGATAGGGAAACATTCGAGAAAAAAAAGTTCCCCATTGATGCCACCCCGACAGGCTGCCCCACCAAGATACAGGTAATGTCATATTTAATGTGACATGTTCAAACTCATCACAACCTAAAAACATGAGGTATCAAAAGACATGTAAAAGTTCCTACAACCCTCCCCCTAGGGTTACTCTCACTATACTACCACTCGCTCATATAGTACTTGGTTTCAAGGTTTCAAATGGTGCAATAGAGACCCCATATTATGAGTGATGAAATAATGAGAGTGCTTGAAATCACATCTTTGAACATTTCCAGAGCCAAAAAAAAAAGTTAACTGTCATCGTAATCAGGAAAATACAAGTGTTACGATGTTGGACATGTATCAAATGGGTCGTTGTACTGGTCAAATTCTAGTAAAGACTCGAACTACAAGATGAAGTTCTAGAAATACCTTCGATACACTTAGAATAGGTAAAGTGTGCTATAACCCAAACTTGTTGCTTGGCGCGTTAAGGTGTGTCTCTTTACTTGTGACCATCGAACGAACCATGGCAAGATCGGGAAATGTATACCGACGTGCAATAATACTGATGACTCACATGACTTTTTGGATGCAAAAATTGAAGAAATTGTTAGACGTTTATTTTCAAAATGAAAAAATCTTAGAGTTTGTATATGTTATCTACCCCTTTGTCACGATATATTTTTTACCCAAGCTCTTCAGCAATGGAAAGATAGGAAAAAGTTCTACATAAACCCTTTATTTAACATAAACTCAATCAACCAATCACAACCATCCATTTTTTTCATCTAACAACAAAAATATATTTTTTAAAAATTCAATATCTCACAAACCGTTAACCGTTACGCAAAACGAAACATACCATCGTGACGAGAATTAAATCATCTTTCAAACGAGGGGCACATGTATATACTTACGACAAACTTTTTTTTCGACTTTTTTTCTTAAGTCACGTCTGAGAGAATCATATATGATTCGTCACGAAACATATATGATTCGTCACGAAACATATATGATTTTCAGAAAATCATATATGATTCGTGACGAATCATATATGATTCGTGACGAATCATATATGTTTCGTGACGAATCATATATGATTCGTGACGAATCATATATGATTCGTGACGAATCATATATGTTTCGTGACGAATCATATATGATTCTCTCAGACGTGACTTAAGAAAAAAAGTCGAAAAAAAAGTTCGTCGAAAGTATATACATGTGCCCCTCGATAGAAAGATGATTTAATTTTCGTTGTAATGGTGTATTTTTTGTCACTTGACGATTTACCGTTTGTGAGTTATTTAATTTTTAAGAAAAAGGTGGAAAGTTAATTTGAATGAATGTGATTGGTTGATATGGTCTATGCTAAAAAGAAGGTATATGTTGATCTCAACTCTGGAAAGATAACACAACACATGTATGAGAATATTTGATACATGAGATAAGATGTTTAAGCCTGTAGAATAGAGGTAGGCATAATAACCATTTGCCCAACTAAAAACCGGTTCATAACCGATAACCACAACCGGTTTCCACCTGTTTTTTTAATAACCGGTTGGGTTATTTACTAACCGCCTTTAAGTGTTTTCGGGTGTTTGGACTAGTTATTTTCCAACTGGTTATTCTATCTAACCGGTTAGGAGCGGGATATTTGTCAAAGTTCGAATTTTTGAAATTTATAGTCGGTAGTGGTGTTGTCGAGTTTAGGTTTGCGGTTAAAATTTGGGATATTATTAAAAAGCTAACCCGATTACTCGAAGTCTTTAACCGTGCAACAAAAATATTATCGGGAGTCGATTATTCAACATCTATTTGTTGTTGCAACAACTTTATTTGATGTGTCAAAGGTTAAGCGAATTTGAATTTGAAGGTGGTATATTGCAAAAATAGCCATACCAATGAAAGCAAAGCTAAGAATATATTTTTAAATTTTGCCATTTATAATTACTTGTTTCGCCGCCTTAAACCTATTTTTCAATGTACCAAGGTAGAGATGTTCATTGACTCAATCGCGAGTGATTTGGGGTGTTTTGAATCTAATGTGAACTTTGCTCATGATTCAAAACAATTTTTTAACGATGCTTTGGAGGGTTTATGGAAATTTTACTTTGAAAAATATGGTAACGCACCTCGTTCACCGTATGTTAGTTCTTCATCAGTTCAATTTCAAGGACCTGATAACTAAAATGATGAATGCTTTAAAAGAAAGCACAAACAATATGGAAAGGTTTGAAGAACAAACATCCAACAAATTTAAGATGTATACTAAACGCAAGTGGGTGAATCTTGAAACCGATCAGTTATTAGACTTTTATGTCTTGGCTTTGTGAAAAGCAAAAGAAGAAATATTTCTGGTTTTTATCTCGAATGGCTCGTGACGTGCTAAGCGTACAAGCTACATCGGTAGCTTCAGAATCGGCTTTTTCAAAAAGTGAAAGAGTTCTATCTAATCGAAGAACAAGACTCGATCTGGCGTCTTTGGAGATGTGCATGTGTTTAAAATATCACTTAGATGCGCAAGAGCGGGTACAAGACACTTCAAATCTTTAAAAACACCTTAGACTTTGAAGAAGCGATCTTTGATGCCGAGGTGGAAATGGGTGAAGCAACATCACTATTCAATGAAGAACTCTCACAAGATGAGGCTGCTTTAGAAGTCAGGTACAACGAAACATCGGACAACGAAGGCAACCTAGGCGGTTTCGAATCTGACTATCGGTTTTTATTATGTTTATATATTATGTGTGTTGTATTTCCTTTCCAATATATTTTCTTTCCGTATTTGTAATGTTCTATTATATAAAAGTGATTCTTTTTAATAATTGTAGTGTAACAATCCGTGAATTTCAGGTCGATATTTTAATCTCGACTATTAAGTATTATATGATTACTTTAACGAGAATTTTGAATTATCGGCTAACCGAGAAGGTTATAGCTTGAAAGTTAACGTAAGAATGTCGTATAGATGAAAACCGGCAAGAATACGTTGGTATCGATATTATATTCTCAATATACAATAATAATAATTTTATTGTATTTATTTTAATTTCTCGTGATTTATGTTTTAACGAATGATGAGAACTATTAGTGATCGCGATATTGACGGATGTCCGAAAATATATGTTCTATTATCGATTGTTTCGATATTTAATATTTTCGACGTTTTCGATTTAATTACGTTTTAAGTCGTGTCGAAACTACATTATTATATTTATGAAGCGTTTTAACTTTTGAAAAGTATTTTTACGAAACCCGAGTCTCGTAAATATTTTTCTAATGTCGTCATTTAATTTTTCGTTTTAAAAATATTTTTCGTAATTTACGTTAAACCTTTATGTATCATTCGTTCATTCGACGCATTAATGTATTTTAAGTCATTTAATTATTAAATATCAGTGTTCTTCGAATGTCATCGGTTTTATTCTATATTGAGCGTTATTTTTCGCGTTATACGTGTAACTTTTAATATCGCGTAACTTTTAAAATATGGGGTTTTAATAATACCAACTTTGACAAATCGTAAAACAAAAGTTATATTAAACATCACACAAAACATCTAATCCTACCAACTTTTACGTCAAAGATTTAAAAATAATAAAATTCAACTTTATGACTACTAAACAAAAAAAAAGAATAGAAAATATAAGAAACCTACTATCTACGTGTCTACATGAGCAAGATAAATGGTGTCTATGTTATAAACGTGTCGCTTTTATAAAATAAAGAACCATGCCAACCGTTTTCTTTTATATTTATTAGCTTTTGGTATTTTGTGAACTAACAACTTATGAAAAGAAAGTCTCAAATGAAATTTTGGAAGATTTTGGGTAATGACATATTCGTTTGTCATGATAATTAAAGTTCGGATTTAGTTCAATTACATGGTATGATTCTTTTGACTCTCAATTTAAATATGTGTTTAATTTTTGGTTTTATTTCTTTAACATGATAGTCTTTGTAAACTTATTTTTTTCTAAAAGATTAACTATCTAATATAGTTATACTTGGTCAATTTTGTAAAAAACATTTTAATTACCAAAGTTAGATCAAATTGAATTGATTCAAATATAAATTATAACACTTTATTTAGTTTCATAAATAAAGTAATAAAATATTGCTTTGAATTCGATCAGAAAGCTATTCACACAATTATGTGTTTCATAGAACAAATGATCAAATTTAATTTTTGTTATTATATCACAAACTACTTTTGCACTTATTTTGCAATTATTGTTTGAAATGATTTTTAAGCCAGATGAGCTTTGTAGCTATTTCATTCACTTAAGCTAAGTGATAAGTTTATAATTGTTTTTCTTAGTTATTGGCAAGCGTTTTACAAATTTTAAGAGTGAAATATATATTTAAGTCATGCTACATTCTTATTTTTTTTTATATTAAGTTAAAGATGATTAACTTATATTTTAAGCCTAAGACGCGTCACTTTATTTTAGGTTGTCGTTAGAAGCTTGCGGTTCTAAGTTGCTTTCGGCGTCACGTCGTTGACTGTTATCGCTTTGCATAAGGTGAGTTCATAGCCTCGCTTTTATATATATATATATATATATATATATATATATATATATATATATATATATATATATATATATATATATATATATATATATATATATATATATATATATATATATATATATATATATATATATATATATATATATATATATTTATTTTATAAAACCCGCGAGGGGATAACATGCTTGTTTTACTAAAAATAAAAGAGTACAACTATTAGTTGCGGTAAACCAATTGAATGGTGCAACTAGTAGTTGTGGAAGCTCTATTTACTTGAAAAGTATTTATTGAAAATGAAGGGTACAACAAGAGTTGTTGTAAACCCATGAATGGGTGCAACTAGAAGTTGTCGTAAACCCTATTTATTTTAGAATAGAACACAAGGGACCCGATTGTATGCTTAGATTAAAGTTATTACATAAGTTAGCTTACAGCCTTAAAAAGACCCACATCCCATCATGAATTGTTAATCGAAAGAACGCTAATACTATGGATAGATCTATCGGGGTGACGCCCAGTCCGATGCGATTAGCTATCGCAATGTGTAGTGAAGCACATGTGTATTGGAGCACATCGGATGCATTAGTATAAGAGAAATATACGCACTTGGCTGGTGTGTTGGTGGGCTGAAATAAATATATGTTAACGTTCAATGTCATGAGGCTTATGTAATAACACCGATAATTATGTCCGTACAACATAATTGTCTTTCGATGAAGGTTTATCCAGATACTTGTGTTCGATTTACATATTTTAAACTCTATGGATTCACTCAACAGTTTTTGTTGATTTTATAGCATGTTTTATCTCAGGTCCATAAAGAAGGTACTCAAGGAAGGTGGTTTCATGAAACTTGCTAAATTTTGGTGACTCTTGCCCGCTTTTATTAAATATATCCATTCAAAACAAGTTTTATCTTTTGGTGTGTATTGTAAATATTTTAAAATTATCTGGGACCGTGTATGGATTATTTATCTTTTAAATGAATGGATGTTTTTATCAAAACGACTCGTTTTGAGCCGTTTTCTATAATTGTGTGATTGTATCATTGAAGTAACACTCAAGGACCCTTCCGCTAATGTGAACCGATTTTGAGAGTGTTACAGATTGGTATCAGAGCTCAAGTTATAGAGAACGAAAAGATTTTCCAAAATGAATTTCTGAAATCTTTTAACTATAACAGTTGCAAGCGAAACCTCCGAGTTACCAATGGACGAGAATGAGAGTATTTACACACACACACACACACACACATATATATAGTTCAGTTCAGTTCGGTTATGACGTGCAACCCGACTTCTATTTCGGTTCAGTTCTAATTCGGATTCGATTCAATTTGGTTTTGAGTTTTCGTGAATCAAACCGAAACAATGGACACCATGAATTGCGAGTCATGAAAAAGTAAGGAGATTGTAGTCTCTCATTAACCATGTTTAAGTGTTCGTGGCCCTTCAAATCGTGTTATAAATAATTGACAAGTTTTACCATATGCTTCAGTGGTTTAATTTGTTCTTTTTTGTATTATTATTATATGCATGCTCTGTAGAAAACCCAAATGCTAGCATCTGCCTCAAACTACAAGTTTGATATACTTTACATATATATCAACACAAATTACTATACATATACTTTCATAAATTTTGCATATGGTTCCAATTTTGGATGGTATTTAAAATTCCTGCAGGTGAAGTGAAATAAGAAGTTTGTTGTAGTATATTGGTATCTTATGGTAAATCGTAGATGTATAATGGAAAAACAAAAAGAGTGGGTTACAATATACGAACATGAAAAACACAAACGCAGTGTAGTTTAGTTTATTAAAAGGGATGATAAAAAGTACTACTCCATTCTCATTGAAAACTTATCTATAAACAAACTCACATAGGGATATTAACATACTTATTGTAGTCCATTGACATAATGAGTAATCACAAACATCAAAGATGAGTTTTTCTGAATTAAGTTGGACCAAAATTACAACGAGATAAACTTAGTTTACTATTGCATTTGAGTCTAAAACAAAGCATTGTACGCTTTGTGACTTTTTATTTTCTCATATTTGATGAACTTTAATTTTTTTATTCTTAATGCATTTAATAGATAAGTTGATATGTTTACAATAATTTTACTTAATTTAAATATTATCGACGATGTTCATAAGGCGCACCCTCCCATTGGCTAGCATTTACAACATTGTATAGTCTTAGGACGGTAAAAGTTATTGGAGCAATCTCGTCTAGCGTTGATAATACCCATGACATTGGCTGAAAACGATGGACAGAATGTATGGAGATCATATCTACTATGTATTATTCATCTGGAAACGTCAAAAGTTAGATTAGACTTAGAAGAAAGAGCATCCAAGGATGTCTATACTCTAAATATACGTGGGATCATTAAGTGACCAAAAAGAACCCGACCACACCTATTTCATTGACGTTCCAAGGAAGGGGTCCGACCGATTTGACCGAGTTTTGATTTTGGATTTCAAGAAGGCGATCTTCTATGCTTTGATCAAATCAAAAGCCCAGTCAACCATAAAGTCGGTGTAGGTTAGTAAATTTCTCTCTATTTTTAGATTTAGCTTGTCTCTATCTACAATTGATTCACATATAGTCTCTAAGTGGCGTGTATATATTTAAGTTGTAATTATGATATCCACTTTTTTTTTAATCATTTTTGGTTTCACATAAATGATGCAGTTTGTTATCATACGTTTCGTAACAAGAGGTGTTACTTTAAACGCAAGTGTTTATTGATAGTGTATTACTTAATTAAACTTAGCTCATGTTGAATAGGTTTGTTTTGCAGGTGTTTTGAAATCATGGTTTCTATTTCGTTGATAGTTTAATTGATACTATATTTCTTTGAACCTAAAACTAGAGTATCGTCTCTAATCATGTCGTTTGTAAACTCGTTTGCAAGTGTGGTCACAATTACGCTTGCGGGCTCATTTAAATTTTTCCATAAGTTACATGAACACTTTCATTTACTTTTTATTTTTTCCATTTTGTGTTTAACAAAATCGTCGTAATTCATTAATTAATTACGTTAAGTTAGATTTTGTCTAACAATAATATGAAGCGAACCCGCCCATCGGGCGGGTTTTGCAACTAGTATATATATATATATATATATATATATATATATATATATATATATATATATATATATATATATATATATATATAATTATATATATATACGTTGTAATATTTATCGATTATTTCTAATCGTGAATTACAAGGTATGTTTTCTTTTATTTAATTATGAATGATAATTTTATGCTTATACGAGATATTTATACGACGTAGATTGTCACGAAGCCACTCTAGTCATTTTAACGCTAACGCTAAAGTTAATCCTGCTATTCCCGAGACTAACTAAGTTGTGGATATACATGTTCCCAACGAAATGGTTAATATTCTCGATAATATTCTTTTGGTTACAAGGATTTTGATTCTTTGGTTCTTATTATTGATTCATCAATCCGTTCATTTCGTTTAGAAAATTTAATCTGCATTTTCACTAATCTTTGATATTATGTTGTTTTGATAGAAACAAGTTTATCTGAGATGGTACTATTAGTTGTTAGGATTTGAGATTGATAGGTATGGTATTCACATGCCAACCATGATTCCATATCATATCACTGATCATTTTCTGCTAAATCAGTCTCTCGTTTATTTCGATCCTAATTTTCTGCGTTGAGCTGGCGATGCTTAAATAAGGTGATTTATAATTGTCTTGTTGAAATAAATTGGCCATTTATTTGAACAAAGAAATTATAAATTGTTGAACCATAAATTTATAAATCTTACTTGGATGGACTTGATCAATCCATGGAAATAATGATTTATAAACGTGTGGGCTTAAGCATATAGCATCTGTGCATTTAAACTCCCATTGAATCATAATTCGTTTTCTCGATTCATTCTTTGGTTTTATTCTTTTAATTCTATGATCGTGAGATGGTTGTATTTGGGCTGTTCCAAAACCATCAATTGAGGAGGATATCAAGCGTCTCTGAAAGACACTGTAGAAATCTTCTTTTAATGGGACCGAGAAGCCTTCTTAGTCACGTGAATTACCTAGTAACTCTTGTGAATTAGTATATCAATTGTAGTATCTTTTCATAAATCATTAAAACTAAACTGTGACATCAGTTAGTAGGACTAGACTTATAAGTTGTATGGCATTAGATGATGATAATCTATAATGCTTGACAATGCAACTTGCACTAGTTTGTGATCAATGAAGTGACTATCTTTTGATTCCAAATTCTACATCGTTCTATTATTATCTTTGTTTGCTTTTCTCTTTTAAATTTTCGTGGTATAACGCAACCATTGAATGAATACTCATTATGATTTGATTTGCGTTGCACAAGAATCATGCAGTCAATGAAAGCTATGACAGAAGCACGAATGCTCCAAGTTGTTAGTGAATAAGTTGTTGTATCTTTAACTGAATTCATGGCCAACATGAATGGTGGAACCTGAACTGTCAAGGTCAAACACTATACTCACAGGCTGACCAAGAATATACAGGGTGATGTGACTTCTTCTAAAACATTTTCTATTTGTGAAGCTGTCTGCATGGCTTATTAGCTCATGAGACACATAATTCAAGACAAGGCTAATGAGGTCACTGAGTGATAAAAATAACTCTCAACTGAAAATCGTTTCGTGCATTAAAGATCGTTAGTATATCGAAAAAGGTTGTGAATTACTCCTAGCTCAAGTATCGGAGAAGGAATTGAAGGAGAAGTGAGTCGAAGATGTTTCAGTCATCCGTGACTATCCTGAAGTCTTTCCACAAGATTTGTCGGGGATTTCTCCCCCAAGTCAAATAGAATTCTAAATAGATCTAATTTTGCACCGTGGCATGTGCGCCATATCATTTAGCACCAAAAAAAATGAATGAATTACATGTGCAGTTGCAGGAGGTATCTGTTAAAAGGTTTATTCAACCAAGCTTGTCGCCATGGAAAGCTTTGGTATTATTCGTAATAAGAAAGATAGATTGTTTCATCGAGAACTGGATTAATTATGGTCAAGAACCAATATACTTTGCCGAGGATAGATGACTTACTTGATCATCTATAAGTTTCTAGTATTTATTCGAAGATTGATCTACGGTCTGGTTATCATCAACTTCGCATCCGTGAAGAAGATATTCTAATTACTGCGTTTAAAAATCATTATGGTCATTATAAGTCCTAAGTAATGTCGTATGGACTGACCAATACATCGGCAGTATACATGGATTTCATGAATCGTGCGTGCAAGCCGTATCTTGATAAATTTTTGATCATGTTCATTGATAATGTTCTAATTTATTAAAAAAATAGAAGAGCATGGTGAGCATTTATAGACTATCTTTAATTTTCTAAGGAGTGAATAATTGGTACTGGTGGCAAAACATGAAAGCGGATATTCCGACTTATGTTGGTAAATTATTGGCATGTGCTAAACTCAATGTTGAATACCAAAAGCCATCAGGATTACTTCAACAATCGGAAATTCCTATCTGGGAGTGGGAGCCAATTACAATGGATTTCATTGTAAAGCTTCAGAAAACTCTGTTTAGATTTGATTCAGTTTGGGTCATTGTCGTCTGATTAAATAAATATGCTCCTTTCATTCCAATAATAAAATGATCGTGCAAACTAAAAATCGTTTTTTTTTTTTTTTTTTTTTTTTTTTTTTTTTTTTTTTAGCCTCTCGTAGTAGACAGGAAAGTTAGGATGATGTGAAGTAAAAACCTTTGGAATTCGAGGTAGGTGGAAAAGTTATGCCAAGGTTATCACCATGGAAAATGTGCTATATATTTTAGAAAACGTGGGAAGTTAGGTCCCCGTTAGTTTAGACCCTTCGAGATGATATCGAAAGTGAGTCCGGTGGCATGAAAACTTAAATAACCTCGAGAACTACAAGGAATTCATAATATTCTTTCATATGTCGAACTTAAAGAGATTTCTTTCTCACAAAGATCTTATTCTCCCTCTTATTGAAGTATGACTCGACGGAAGTTGCATTTCATCAAAGAACTTGTTGATATTATCATAAGGAAGTTAGGAAACTAAAGCAAAGTCGTATTCCTATTGTCAAAGTCTGATGGAACTCAAGACGATGTCCAAAATACATTTAACTCTTCGACTTCAATGAGAGATCGAGGAAGAACGTAAGTTGATCTTCGGGACGAAGATCCCAATTTGGTGGGGATGATGTAACAATCCGTGAATTTCAGGTCGATATTTTAATCTCGACTATTAAGTATTATATGATTACTTTAACGAGAATTATGAATTATCGGCTAACCGAGAAGGTTATATCTTGAAAGTTAACGTAAGAATGTCGTATAGATGAAAACCGGCAAGGAATACGTTGGTATCGATATTATATTCTCAATATATTATAATAATAATTTTATTGTATTTATTTTAATTTCTCGTGATTTATGTTTTAACGAATGATGAGAACTATTAGTGATCGCGATATCGACGGATGTCCGAAAATTATATGTTCTATTATCGATTGTTTCGATATTTAATATTTTCGACGTTTTCGAGTTAATTACGTTTTAAGTCGTGTCGAAACTACATTATTATATTTATGAAGCGTTTTAACTTTTGAAAAGTATTTTTACGAAACCCGAGTCTCGTAAATATTTTTCTAATGTAGTCATTTAATTTTTCGTTTTAAAAATATTTTTTCGTAATTTACGTTAAGCCTTTATGTATCATTCGTTCATTCGACGCATTAATGTATTTTAAGTCATTTAATTATTAAAATATCAATGTTCTTCGAATGTCATCGGTTTTATTCTATATTGAGCGTTACTTTTCGCGTTATACGTGTAACTTTTAATATCGCGTAACTTTTAAAATATCGGGTTTTAATAATACCAACTTTGACAAATCGTAAAACAAAAGTTATATTAAACATCACACAAAACATCTAATCCTACCAACTTTTACGTCAAAGATTTAAAAATAATAAAATTCAACTTTATGACTATTAAAACAAAAAAAAAAGAATAGAAAATATAAGAAACCTACTATCTACGTGTCTACATGAGCAAGATAAATGGTGTCTATGTTATAAACGTGTCGCTTTTATAAAATAAAGAACCATGCCAACCGTTTTCTTTTATATTTATTAGCTTTTGGTATTTTGTGAACTAACAACTTATGAAAAAAAAGTCTCAAATGAAATTTTGGAAGATTTTGGGTAATGACATATTCGTTTGTCATGATAATTAAAGTTCGGATTTAGTTCAATTACATGGTATGATTCTTTTGACTCTCAATTTAAATATGTGTTTAATTTTTGGTTTTATTTCTTTAACATGATAGTCTTTGTAAACTTATTTTTTTCTAAAAGATTAACTATCTAATATAGTTATACTTGGTCAATTTTGTAAAAAACATTTTAATTACCAAAGTTAGATCAAATTGAATTGATTCAAATATAAATTATAACACTTTATTAAGTTTCATAAATAAAGTAATAAAATATTGCTTTGAATTCGATCAGAAAGCTATTCGCACAATTATGTGTTTCATAGAACAAATGATCAAATTTAATTTTTGTTATTATATCACAAACTACTTTTGCACTTAATTTGCAATTATTGTTTGAAATGATTTTTAAGCCAGATGAGCTTTGTAGCTATTTCATTCACTTAAGCTAAGTGATAAGTTTATAATTGTTTTTCTTAGTTATTGGCAAGCGTTTTACAAATTTTAAGAGTGAAATATATATTTAAGTCATGCTACATTCTTATTATTTTTATATTAAGTTAAAGATGATTAACTTATATTTTAAGCCTAAGACGCGTCACTTTATTTTAGGTTGTCGTTAGAAGCTTGCGGTTCTAAGTTGCTTTCGGCGTCACGTCGTTGACTGTTATCGCTTTGCATAAGGTGAGTTCATAGCCTCGCTTTTATATATATATATATATATATATATATATATATATATATATATATATATATATATATATATATATATATATATATATATATATATATATATATATATATATATATATATATATATATATTTTATAAAACCCGCGAGGGGATAACATGCTTGTTTTACTAAAAATAAAAGAGTACAACTATTAGTTGCGGTAAAACAATTGAATGGTGCAACTAGTAGTTGTGGAAGCTCTATTTACTTGAAAAGTATTTATTGAAAATGAAGGGTACAACAAGAGTTGCTGTAAACCCATGAATGGGTGCAACTAGAAGTTGTCGTAAACCCTATTTATTTTAAAATAGAACACAAGGGACCCGATTGTATGCTTAGATTAAAGTTATTACATAAGTTAGCTTACAGCCTTAAAAAGACCCACATCCCATCATGAATTGTTAATCGAAAGAACGCTAATACTATGGATAGATCTATCGGGGTGACGCCCAGTCCGATGCGATTAGCTATCGCAATGTGTAGTGAAGCACATGTGTATTGTAGCACATCGGATGCATTAGTATAAGAGAAATATACGCACTTGGCTGGTGTGTTGGTGGGCTGAAATAAATATATGTTAACGTTCAATGTCATGAGGCTTATGTAATAACACCGATAATTATGTCCGTACAACATAAATTGTCTTTCGATGAAGGTTTATCCAGATACTTGTGTTCGATTTACATATTTTAAACTTTATGGATTCACTCAACAGTTTTTGTTGATTTTATAGCATGTTTTATCTCAGGTCCATAAAGAAGGTACTCAAGGAAGGTGGTTTCATGAAGCTTGCTAAATTTTGGTGACTCTAGCCCGCTTTTATTAAATATATCCATTCAAAACAAGTTTTATCTTTTGGTGTGTATTGTAAATATTTTAAAATTATCTGGAACCGTGTATGGATTATTTATCTTTTAAATGAATGGATGTTTTTATCAAAACGACTCGTTTTGAGCCGTTTTCAATAATTGTGTGATTGTATCATTGAAGTAATACTCAAGGACCCTTCCGCTAATGTGAACCGATTTTGAGAGTGTTACATGTAGTCTTACGATTCACCATGGAGTTGAACATATCTCCAAAATGGAAAATATAAAAAAAAAAACATAAATAACCGGTCAACCAAGGGAGGGGGGGGGGGGGGGGGGGGGGACCCCTATAGTGAAATTAGCACTGATGAGATTGAAATCACATCTTTGAACATTGCCACAGCCACAAGAAAAAGTTAACTGTCATCGTAATCAGGAAAATGCAAGTATTACGATGTTGGACGTGTATCAAACGGGTCAACGTTCAATGAGTTAAACGTTTTTAAACAGGTAGAACTGGTCAAGTTGCTAGTAGAAGACTCGAACTGCAGGATAAAGTTCTAGAATTACCTTCGGATATACTTAGAACAGGTAAAGTCTGCTATAACCCAAACTTGTTGCTTGCCGTTAAGGCGCATCTCTTTAGTTGTGACAATCTAACGGACGAAGGCAAGATTGGGAAAGGGATACCGATACCGACTACAACAACTCACATGACTTTTGGATGCAGGAATTGAAGAAATTGTTATAGACGTTTCTTTTATAAATGAAAAAATCTCAGAATTTGTATAAGCTATCCCATGGTGACTAACCTGGATATATATTTTATCAAGATTTTTCAGCAAAGGGAAAGATAACGCTAACACTTGTATGAGAATATTTGATACATATTCAGTTTTGTATATAAAGGTCCCAACTAATCTATATCTCTGCTGAGTTTCCTTGAGATGTTAATTAGAAAGCACTTCCCTTTTTAGTAGCAGATGCAACAATAACAACTACTACGTACCCATTGAGTTTCTTATTGTTATCTTCTGCTCAATGCTTAATTAACTTATGTTATACTTTTTTCATGATTGCAAATACACATTTGCTCTTGTGAAATGAATCAATCCTTGGAGGTTAACAAGTATATTGTATAGGTGTTGTCTGCAACACCCGGAACAAAACGGAATCATATACGGAGTAAGACATGAGATACGATGTTTGAGCCCGCCGATTTAGCTAGTATAACAAGGTCATATATGTTTTCTGAGTGGTTAGATATATATAATCATATAGAATTTCTTTTTGATGGTGTTAATAAACTTACTAATCACAATTTTGTCCAAACAATTCAATTATCTAACTTTTTTAGTAAAATTAATTGTTAAAAGAAATTTAAGAAATTATGTAAATCACCTAAGACGCTTCTTATTAAAAACTCATAATTTGTATACGTTATCTAGGCCATGCTCGAAAAAATCGAATATACTTTCTATCCGAGACCTAGACATCACAACAATTACATGAGAACGGTCACATGTTCAGTTTTGTATATAAAAC
>JANFOE010001428.1:0-264470 GCA_025667525.1 Glebionis coronaria | reverse complement strand
ATCCGAATTAATGTGTTTATCTGAAAATCTTTATTTTTCCAAAAATATGTGTTTATTCCGAAGACTTATGTTTTTCCGAAAATACTTTGTTTTTCTGAAAAAGTTAAGTTTACTGTTTTATGTTATTTTTATTTCCAGTTTTATTTTTTTATTAAAGTCTTAAACTTTTGTTATTAAAATTCTATTGTCTTTAATTTTTAGTTTAATATTTTCAAGATTTCATTTTTACTTTATTTTTATCTTTACTCAACGACATATACTTTTTACTTTTAGTTTAAAATAGATTATCATTTTCTTTTCCTTTCACCAAGAACAACTGAGTCACACTTTCAACCGTGATCAATTCGATTGGACCTTGAACAACGAACTTTTTAATATACAAAATGTAGTTATTAAATGGCACCGCTGCCGGCTCTTTTCGTGAAGATTAACGGTTTATTGTGAGAGACGCGTTGGATTTTGGGATCCGTCCACTTTTGAACGTTATTTTTCGTGTCTAAAATTTTCAAAAAATAAAAAAAAAAACTAAAAATTTCAAAAAATCCAAAAACATTTAAAAAATCATAAAAAGCATTTCTTTTTCAAAGTTTTGCACCAAAAATATTTTCTTTTCACGTTAACTTTATTTCTTTTATTTCGTTGTTATTCTTTTCTTTTGCAGGTGTATGTGTACTCGTTCACGCAAAAGGAAGTCCATTCAAGCTGCTATTATTGATCCTCCTGTTGTAGAGCCTCCCATTGTCAACACAATGGAGAACCGTCCAATGATCGAGCTCTTGCAATCACACGTCGACGGCAACGATGATGCGATTGTGGTGCCGGCTATTGACGCCAACAACTTCGAGCTCAAGGCCGGTTTCATTCAAATGGTTTCCGCAACACCTTTCTTAGGTCGCACTCATGATGATCCACACGATCACATTAAAAGGTTCGTACACTTATCCAATACTGTTAAATACAATGGGGTTTCACAAGAGGCAATTCGTTTGCTCCTTTTTCCTTTCTCCCTCGAGGGACAAGCCTGGACTTGGCTTGATAAGGAACCACCCCAGAGTATTATCACATGGACGGACCTTGAGACAAAGTTCATAAACTATTTCTTTCCACCCTCACGTGCTACCGCTTAGCGGAATGACATTATCAATTTTGAACAAAATTACGGTGAGACATTTAGTGAATCTTGGGATCGTTTTAAGGAAATTATAAGAAAGTGTCCACAACACGGTTTTACAAATGTACATCAAATTAATACTTTTTATAATGCATTAACTTTGAGTGCCCAAGATTCACTAAATAGTGCTTCGGGTGGTAATATTCTTGTTAAAACTATCAATGAGGCTTGGGCTATCATTGAGAACAAGGCCAAAGTCCAAACCAAGAGTGTTAGGGCTACTATGGCTAGTGCCAGTGAGAATGAGACGGTTAATCAACTTAAGGAACTTACCTCTGCAATAAAACAACTTGTTTTAATAGATCACCCTCCTAATCAACATGCCTATGCTCTCAATATTACTTGTGAAACTTGTGGTGGGCCACACTCTTATACTAATTGTGATAAAGCTTATGATCAATCTCACGGGGAATTGTATGCTTACAACAACACCGAGAGAGTTCATTTCAAGCCTAATGTCGATGTTAATCACTTATCTTACAACTCGACAAATTATTTGGCTCCACCCTGTTTTCAACAAAGACCTCACCCACCCACCCATAACAACCAAGGGCCACCCAGAGCAAATGTTCAACAAAATGCAAATGTGAGGGGCTACAATGCTAATCAAGGAGCTTATCCAATGCAAAACCAAGGTTTCAATCCTCAAGGCATTCAACCATATAACCAATACCGAAACCTAGGTTTTCAACAACAAGGGTTCATTTTACCTCATCCGCACATGGACTTGATTCTACAAAAATTAACTGATCATGACAAAACCATGAAGGAAATACAAGAGTCCACGGATAGGAAATTTGTTCAAATGTTTCAAACCCTTCGTCCCCACGGTGCTCTTCCTTCTACAACCGAAACAAACCCTAGAGTGAATGTAAGTGCTATTACTACATGCAGTGGAGCAACTTTAGTAGGACCATCTATCCCTTCCCCAGTTACTCCATTTACACCTCCTCCACCTCCATTTATCCCACCTACTTCCACGCCTAGTACTAGTTCTCCATTACCGTCTCCACCTCTCACGGAAGAAGTATCCAAGAAAAAACCTTCAACACCCCCACCTTCCACCTCTAAACCTTTTACTTCTCAACCTTCACCTTCTACACCTACACCACCTAAACCTAACATCCTTTATCCTTCCGGTTAGACAAGTGCAAATTACTCACTAAAGAAGATTCTCAAGTTACTTCTTTTTTGAAGATGATCTCCTGAATGAATTTTATCATTAGCCTTGTTGAAGCACTTGTCCAAATGCTGAAATTTGTCAAAGCCTTCAAGGAATTTCTTAATAAGAAGGAGAAGATGGTTGAGTTTGTTAACACACGCTTAAATGAAAACTGTTATGCAGTCCTTATTAAAGAACTTCCGAAAAAACTTGGAGATCCCGTTCGTTTTGTGTTGCCTTGCATTTTTTACAAAGTTGAAGAATTTACTGCCTTAGCTGATCTTGGGGCAAGTATTAATTTGATGCCATTAAGCGTTTGGAAAAAGTTATCATTACCCGACCTTACACTAACAAAGATGACTCTTGAGTTAGCAAATCGAACTCTCGCTTACCCCGTTGGTATTGCCGAAGATGTTTTCGTTAAATTTGGTACCTTTACTTTTCCGGTCGATTTTGTTGTTGTTGATTATGATATGGACCCTCGTATTCCGTTAATACTTGGACGACCATTCTTAAGAACCGGAAAAACTTTAGTCGATGTTGTCGAAGGTGAACTCATTTTAAGACTCGGGAATGATCAACAAGTTTTTAAGATGGGGAAGATTACAAGTAAATCAAATGGAAAAGAATTGGCGAAAATGATTAATGTGCTTCAAGAAGAGCTTACTACTACTTTGGAAAGTACAAAGTTTGATGATTTTGTTGTATATGACAATCCTCTTTTCGAGACTTGCTATGATAATCCACTTTTCCAAGATTATGTGGACGATCTTGATGATTCTCTCTCCAATTTGGATCCCCCACCAATTTATGATTCTCCACTGATCTATAATGATTATGATGATGATTCTAATTCTGATGTGGATGATTATGACGATTTTGCTTCAGAGTATAAAGACATGCCAACTTATGATGACTTTGATGATGTCGATACTCTTTCGAGTGATTCTTCAAATGATGACCTTGCTCCTATTTTTGATGAAGATCCTCCGCCAACAATTCTTGATCCTACTTTGGATGATTACTCATTTGAGGAAGATTTTGCTACTTTTCTCAATACATACTTTCACAATGAAAATGATTCTCCTCCTTTGCACTTTGATTATGGTCTTTTTTTCCTACTACAGATATTAAGAAACCCATTTCAAAGGAGAAGAAACCGGAAGACACCAATATCCGTAGTACCTTTTGTATAAAGTAGACGGGGGGGGGGGGGGGGGGGGGGGTGGGGGGTTGAATAGTTTCTCTTCGATTGGCAACCAAATTAAAATTACTTTCAATTTGGTTTGTATCAAAACTATCTTTTGCTTGAAGCTAAGTTGCATAATGATTAGGTTCAATTCAAATGCACTAGTAAAGATAATAGGTAAGTGTAATGATAATGAAATAAGTAAAGAGTAAGGAAGGAGACAACCTAGTGGGAAGACACCAAGATTTATAGTGGTTCGACAACGAGGCTCTATCCTTGTTTCTACTCCACTCCTCGAGTACACCTACTCGAGATTTCCACTATATCCACAAGCTCCCTTCTTGGCGGAGAAAACTTTACATCGTCGCTTACATTATTTTCTGACACTAAGCTAAATGTCGAGACCTAATCTTTAGCTAGGACCAATCTACACAACGTTGCCTACTTCAAAGTTTAACGACACAAGGCAAAATGTCGAGTTCTAATCTCAAGGTAGAACCAATCTTCACGACGTTGCCTACTTCACAATTTTACGACACAAGGCTAGATGTCGAGTTCTAATCCAAAGCTAGAACCAATCTTCACGACTCTTCACTTTGAAGCTAAGTGAGAACTTCACACAACACAACTACTAATCACTTTCAAGTTAAGTGAGAACTTACTAGACACAACCACATTACTTTATAGTTTAGTGAGAACTTCTAATCAATCTATTACCACTCAACTAAACATATCCAAGTACACACATGTAGCTTGGATCTACACAACATAAATCCAAGCAAACACATATGCAATGGATGTACACAACAAATCCAAGTATTCACAAATAACTTGGATGAACACTACTAGTCCAAGTATTCATAAATACAATGGATTAACATAAAACAAAAAGGGTATAATGATGAATATGACTAGCTCATGGATTCACCTGTATCACAACACTAGTGAGTGAGTGATCTTCTCTTCGGACAAGGTAAAAGAGGGGATCAAGAGGATAATCATATGTAAACATCCTTAACACTTTAAGTGATCATTTACTATCGATTATGCTATAGAAAAGAGAAAGGGGGCTGACAAAAACGTCCAAGAGGCTTGTTGGAAAATGAGATTTGATCCACTATTTAAAGGAGACAGTGTACAACGGCTATCTGGGCGCGGTACCTTATCTAGCCCGGCGGTTCCTTATCGCTAGGGAACCGCCTAGCTACTTAAGGTTCCGCCCGTAGACTACGCTCTATTTTTTGTCTGTTAGTGGGGTAGGAATATCTGAGGTATTTTAAGCCTTCAAAGGATATCCTAATAGCATATGGAATATACTATTCTCAAATTTACATTTTCCATTTTAATAAAACATTTTCTAAAAAAGGAAGTTTATTAAAAAGTCTTTTGTCATATTAACAAAAGTGAGTTTTAAGGATAATCATTTTGATGATCACTAAGTATGATTAAGAAAGGTTAGTGATATGATTATTACCTTGCTGATGGTGTTAGTTAAATAATTCGTTTTATGTTTTACACTAAATGTGTTGTATAGTTTGTTGTGATCAAAACTAAGAAAGATTAGTTAACACTAATAATGTTTTTAGGCATCACTTGCATTAACAATCTCCCCCTTTTTGATTACGACAAACGATAAACTCATTTACGTAGAAACACAAAATATCGAATTATTAACGAGTTTATCACTATCATTTATCCCCCCTTTGTCGTAGCAAAAAGTTTAGCACAAGTCTTTGAAGAAAATTGAACTTTGCTAGTAGCTCCCCCTTGGTGGTTGCTCCCCCTTGCTTGGGGAACCAAGTATATGAGCTAAGGTGACATGCTACACAAAGGTTAGTAGAAAGAAAAGAAACACCAATGTATATATGATCACTACCTACTAAGTAACTTGAGAGGGAGAGAGAGAAGAAGTCTTAAATTAGAAGCAAGTATTTTGCTAAGTATGTCCAAAAAGGTAATTGACGAAATCAAACTTCAATCCAATGAAGATGATAAACTTGTCAAGGGGTTAAAGTTTAGAATTGATGGAATCACCCATAAGCAATTGTAAAAGTTAACCATGATCAACTCAAAAGAGAACTAAGGAAGTAACACACAAACAACACAAAGGTTACATAAAAGAAAAGACACAACAAGGTAGATAGTCATACACACAATATGAGTATCTAAAGCAAAAAATTTGGAAAATAAACCACAAAGCATAAGCTATTCTAATAGTGATAATTTTCCAAGATTGCCTAAAAAAAATAAAAGACTCTAAAACAACTAAAGTAATAAAGACTCTAAGAGTAGTTAGTCCTTTAGTAGGAAAAATAAGATGCATCATTCGAAGTTTTGTCCACCGGAACGAAAACTTGGAGAGGAGGTCGAGTGAGGAGGAATTCAAGGAAATTTAACTTCTCATATACATGAGCAAGTTCAATTTGTTGAAATCGACAACAAGCACACGAGGATCCATGATGCAACACAAAATCGGTTGATGGAGGTAGGGCATCAAACCTAGGGTTTGGTGGTGGTGGGGTAATAGGGTAGGAAATGTTTTCACAATGCCTAGTGAGGTTTGGGAAGGTTGAAAGGTCATTGAGTTGAGGGGTGTTGAAGGATTGTGGTGGTGGGGGAACATTTTCTTTTGCTCCGATGATGGGGTTAATGGAATAAGTCTAATTCTAATACTTTATTGGATAGAAGGTAGGGATTTTGGGTGGTTTGGAAGAAGATGGTTCATTCTTCTTAATCCAAATAGGTCGAACCGAGATTTTCAGTTTCTATGAAAGCTTGGATGAGGAAGCTTTGGGTGAGTGGGGTTGTGACAAAGAAATCTCAAGGTTATGAATGGAGGAGTTAGGCATTGTGAAGGTGTGAGAATGAAATCTCAAGGTTGGAGATGTGTGAGAATGAATTCTCAAGGTTGGGAAGGTGTGAGAATGAAATCTCAAGGTTGGGGTATAAGTAGAATGCAATCAAGGTAAGAATTTGAATACAAAATGTGAAGTGTCAAGGAATGTTTAGCCAAGTTGAGTAAACAAGGAATCATGACAGGGTATAGGGTTTTTAAAAAAATTTGACCAAAAACGAGTCAAAAGCTATTTGTTGTCCGCGGTACCTTATAGGGACCGGCGGTTCCTTATCACTTAAGGAACCGCGCGACTTTAAGGAGTCGCATGCAGTGGACTTGAAACAAAGTTTTTCCAAGTTTTTTTGAGAAAAACTAAGACTTTTTCAAAAAGTTTCAAATCTTGGAATTTTACCTCTATTAGCACTAAGTTATGCTAGGGTTGCATAAAAGAAACACATACACAAAGAATGTCTTGACAAAGGGTGACAAAATATTTAGATATCATTTTGAACCAATTTTAGTCAAGTTTTTAGAGATTGTGATAGATTTAAGTTCAATTTTAATTTCAAATTAAAGTTGATTAATGTGCACATAAGGATAGAAACACATAAAGACAAATCCATAGATCAACTTCATGAAACACTCATGAAGGAAGCAAATACAATGACAAATGAAAAGAAAAAAAACAAACAACTAACTAATACAAAGCTAGCTTAACATTAAATCTAGATGAGTAGTCTTCTTTGGGTTGGTTTTGTTGAAAAAACAATTATTAAGAAAACTCATCATTCATCTCCTAGGAGGAGGCATGGAGAACAAGGCAAGCAAGAACTCTTGCAACCTCCTATGTAGTCCAAACATCTCCATCCTAAGGTTACAGATGATGTAGTGGTTGTAGAGGCAACATGGACAATTAGGACCATGAGTCTCTTGAAACCCATAGTAAGGATCACCCAAGAGGAAGGAAAGTGGGACACCCAAAATTGGAATGTTTGAGTGTGGTGGAGGTGGAGGAGGCATGTTATCCAAGGGTGATGTGGGTGAGTGTGGAGGCATGTTCTCCAAAGGAGAAATGGATGAGTGTGGAGGCATGTTCTCCAAAGGAGAAATGGGTGAGTGTGGAGGTATGTTATCCAAGGATGGTGAAATGGGTGAGTTAGGAGGGGTAAATGGTGAAGTTACCAAGGTGTCATCAAAGTCATTCACAAAAGGAATGCTTTGGATTGGTTGGGGTTGTGTAGTCACATCCAAGGGTGCACTTGGAGTGAAGGGTGAAGAGAGCTCATTCATTCTTGAGTGGAATGAAGAGGAGGTAGAACCAATAGAGTGGTTAGTACCATGGGTGGAGGTTGTCTTGCATGGTGCAAGGGGTGGTGAAGGTGATGAGGAAATGAGGATTGGAACCATCTCATTTTTGGGTGTGTGAAAGGGTGAGGAGTTAGGCTTGGGTACCTTAATCCTAATCTTAAGTGTTTTCCTTGGGGTGGAGGTTTTGGAAGTGTTTGAGGTTTTTGTAGAAACCATGATTGACAAGGGTGGTTTAAGGGTTAGGGAATGATGTTTTGATATGTGAAGAACATGACTAACAAGGTGGGTTTAAATGGGTGAGGGGATGATCCAAACTAGTAATGGGTTAAAATCATTTTAGGTGAATAATGAATTTAGGTAACCTAGTTTAGGAAAAGTGCAGGTTTTTGCAAAGAATCATGCAATGTTTACACAGATTGAAGAAAATAGTGTAAAGCAAAAGATTCTGTCGGACACAGTGGCCGACGGTTCCTTATCTAGGACCGGAGGTTCCTTATCAATAAGGAGCCGCTGGTCGATATGGAACCGCGACCAGAGGTGTTTCAAAAATTTCACATCCCAAATTTTGGTTAACCCAGATTTTTACCAAAAGATTCACAAGCCAAAGTTAACTACTGACCAAAATCTAAGAAGCTAACTATCATAAAGGATGCACAAAGCTATGTAAATCACAAACATGATGGCATAAGCAACATTTAGGATTGAAATAAATAGTAATCCAAACATGTAGCATAAGTTAATACACATCCAAGAAAGAAAAAAAAATGTTCAACATTACATGTTTACCAACATGTATTCTTTGAAATACTTTAAAGCTTTCACCTTCTCTTCTTGCCCAATCCCTTGATCATATTCCCCAAGTACTTGAATCCCTTCCTTGACTCAACCCGATGTTCATGCAATTCACCTCTAGTCCTAAGATTTTCACGGTAGAGATGTTTCATGTTGAGATCTTCCGGTACTTCACTAGAGGAGTAATGAGGTGGGGGAGCTAAGTCTTCAAGTCCATCCACGAATGAGTTTGAGGATGGGTGGGAATTACTCGAAGAGATGAAGTGAGAACTAGTACCTATGCCATCACCATCACTTGTTGGCATATAGGTGTCCTCATCATCCGTCTCTTGATGATCGGATTTTCGCGAACCTCGATCACTTCTTGGCTTTCTTGCATATACCTCTTGAATAGGCAACATAACCCGATGAACTGGGTGAAAGCGAGAAAGATCGAGGTGGGGAAAGTCATGAGCAACCCTTTTGAAAAGGCGAGTAAGAAGCATAGCATAGGGAAGGTTTGTTTTGGGCTTTGAAAGGGCATAATTTATTCGTCGAGCGATATAGAATGCCAAATTGTACTTGGTGGATGTAAAGATGCAACTCAACATATGCATCATACAAGCCGGGATATGATCTCGGTTTCCACCAAGACAAAAGACATTCTCCCTGAGGATATTTACCCATTGGACCATAAAATCCTCAAGGTCGCTAGAGAGTACTTCATATCGATTCATATTTCGCACATTTAAATGAAGGCTTCTCACAACGTTTCCATCACGCTCTTTCGAAATGAAGTCAAGGATAAACTCTAGATCAATTTCGGTGAGGTCATTTGGAGGTTTATCGTAGGATTCCAAGAGAGCATCAAGTCTCCATTTATCCGTAAAACGACAAGTGCCTTCATATGGCACACCAAGAATTTCATCAAAGTTTTCGAGGGAGTATTGAATCAATTGATCATTCAACACGAATCGAATGAAGATTTCTCCATTGTATTCAAGCATGGAGTAGGTGCTAAAGAATTCAAGAAGAAACAAGGGGTAAATATCTTCTTCTATGTTGAGCAAGCAATCAAACCCCGAAAGCTCCAACATAGATTGGATATAGTCATAACCCGTTATTCCCTCGTCAACAACCCTACCCTCATGGAAACAACGAGTAGAAAGGGATGGAAATGAGTTTCGAAGTTGAGTGGAAGCATAGGTTTGGGAAAGGTTTGGCATGTATTGTCTAGTGAATTGTTGATCCTTTTGGTATTGTGAAGGCATGATTAGTACCTAAATAAACACAAGAAAATATTTCTCCAATCACTCATATGAAAAATAAAATCAAAATTCAAAAATATGAGAATGTGTTATATCAATTTCTTGACATACAAAGGATTGAATCTATAACATTCTCATGTTCACAATGTGTCAATTCTATTATTAACCAAGAACATATGAACTATGTTGGATCAACAATGGACTAGAACATTGGTTTTTCAAAACAAGGTTTTTAGGTAAGCATTAACAATGTCATTACCTATTTGTTCATGGGTTCATCTCAAATCTATCTTTTAACCAAAATTGTTTAATCAAAATTCGGATTTGTTCTACAAGTGGGTTGTAGTGAAATCTTAATGAATATGAACCTAAGGAATCATAGTAAAATAACCATGTCAACCCACATTCCTATTAAGGTTTTAATTCAATTTCAATTTTAAAAATCCCCAATTATGAAAGGATGAACCATAGAGCAAAATAGATGAAACTGAAAGAAAATACTTACAATTAATTGATGTTAGGTGGAGGATGAGTGAAACCCACAACTTGGAATCAATTAATTTGAGTGATTGAATGTTTTTGAAGCTTCAACAATGGTGGAAATATGATAAACCGTCGGCTGTGTGTTTTTGTGAGAGAGAGGGTTTGGTTTGAAAAAGAATAAAATAATCAAATTGGCGCTCTGACAGATTTTACTGCCCGTGGTTCCTTATCGATAGAGAACCGCGGGTTTGAACCGCCAGAGATAAAGAACCGCCTACAGAGGCTGGTTTTTATCAATGAAATTCGCCAAATTTTAAAAACCAGTTTTTCTAAGATACTTAAAAATATATCATAAACCTTTTAGAATAACATTGGATCATCAAAACACTAGGCAATATGCTTTAATGAAGGATTACGAGTTGAACCAAGATCGAAAAGAACCGAAACGGACAAACGATTACTCGTAGCAAAACAGCAAAGTGGGGAGAAGTCAAGGGAAGTGAATCAAGACTAAGATCAATGCTCAAGGGATTAATGTCAATCTTCAAATCATGGAGACGAAGAGCTTGTGTCATATATAGTGGTTTAAGACGTGCCTTTCTGGCAAAAAGTTAAACGGCTTTGGTAATGAATAAACACAAAGCAATTATTCATGTATAGACTAAGATCACTTTCAATAATAGACTTAGTCTAAACCAAAATATGAGCAAGGTATTAATTCACTTTCTCTCCCACAAAGGGCCTACTAACCGTATCGGTGCAAACCATGGAAATCATGGATACTTTAAGCTACTACTAACTCACTCTACATCACCATAGTGAGTCAAGTATCCAAGCAATGAAGGTTTGAGAGGATAAAAGAAAAGAATCACAAACCACAAACAAATGTCAAGGCAAGGATGCCAAGAACAAGCACATAGTCAAGTAATGATCAAAAGAATGATCAAAGGGCGTGTGGAAGAACGAAAGCGTACCTTGGCCACAAAGAGCAATCCATCAAGGAATCAATGCTTTGCCCAACAATGACTATGATGAGTACTAAGTCTTCAAGTACTAGTATCATTCCCAATCATCTTGGTATCATCATTCAAGCATGTTAAAGATCAATGAAGATGAGTCTTCTACAAGTGCAAGTAACTCAATCCACAACCAATTAAGTGATATATTCATGAGTACCTACACAAAGGAAGATACAAACTAGTAGATATATTTCAAGAGTAGATCTAAAATGCATAAATACTACTAATCTTAAGAGGGATGCAATATTACCAATTAAAAGACCTATTTTTCAAAAAGAAAATAGTTTTGACCAAAGAGAAACTTTAGTACAACTTGACCTTCTAATTTGAGGAGACAATGGATCGATCCAAGTTTTAAAGTACAATATACTTCAAAGACCTTGAGTGACCATCTCTCTGATACCAATTATAGAAACTAGAAGGGGGGGTTGAATAGTTTCTCTTCGATTGGCAACCAAATTAAAATTACTTTCAATTTGGTTTGTATCAAAACTATCTTTTACTTGAACCTAAGTTGCATAATGATTAGGTTCAATTCAAATGCACTAGTAAAGATAATAGGTAAGTGTAATGATAATGAAATAAGTAAAGAGTAAGGAAGGAGACAACCTAGTGGGAAGACACCAAGATTTATAGTGGTTCGACAACGAGGCTCTATCCTCGTTTCTACTCCACTCCTCGAGTACACCTACTCGAGATTTCCACTATATTCACAAGATCCCTTCTTGGCGGTGAAAACCTTACATCGTCGCTTACATTATATTCCGACACTAAGCTAAATGTCGAGACCTAATCTTTAGCTAGGACCAATCTACACAACGTTGCCTACTTCACAATATAACGACACAAGGCTAGATGTCGAGTTCTAATCTCAAGGTAGAACCAATCTTCACGACGTTGCCTACTTCACCATTTTACGTCACAAGGCTAGACGTCGAGTTCTAATCTAAAGCTAGAACCAATCTTCACGACTCTTCACTTTGAAGCTAAGTGAAAACTTCACACAACACAACTACTAATCACTTTCAAGTTAAGTGAGAACTTACTAGACACAACTACATCACTTTATAGTTTAGTGAGAACTTCTAATCAATCTATTACAACTCAACTAAACATATCCAAGTACACACATGTAGCTTGGATCTACAAAACATAAATCCAAGCAAACACATATGCAATGGATGTACACAACAAATCCAAGTATTCACAAATAACTTGGATGAACACTACTAGTCCAAGTATTCATAAATACAATGGATTAACATAAAACAAAAAAGGTATCATGATGAATATGACTAGCTCATGGATTCACCTTTATCACAACACTAGTGAGTGAGTGATCTTCTCTTTGGACAAGGTAAAGGGGGGGATCAAGAGGATAATCATATGTAAACATCCTTAACACTTTAAGTGATCATTTACTAATGATTATGCTATAGAAAGAGAAAGGGGGCTGAGAAAAACGTCCAAGAGGCTTGTTGGAAAATGAGATTTGATCCACTATTTAAAGGAGACAATGTACAACAGCTATCTGGGCGCGGTACCTTATCTAGCCCGGCGGTTCCTTATCGCTAGGGAACCGCCTAGCTACTTAAGGTTCCGCCCGTAGACTACGCTCCGTTTTTTTCTGTTAGTGGGGTAGGAATATCTGAGGTATTTTAAGCCTTCAAAGGATATTCTAATAGCATATGGAATATGCTATTTTCAAATTTACATTTTCCATTTTAATAAAACATTTTCTAAAAAAGAAAGTTTATTAAAAAGTCTTTTGTCATATTAACAAAAGTGAGTTTTAAGGATAATCATTTTGATGATCACTAAGTATGATTAAGAAAGGTTAGTGATATGATTATTACCTTGATGATAGTGTTAGTTAAATAATTCGTTTTATGTTTTACACTAAATGTGTTGTATAGTTTGTTGTGATCAAAACTAAGAAAGATTAGTTAACATTAATAATGTTTTTAGGCATCACTTGCATTAACACCTTTGTCTTAACACCTCTCTATCCACCTTATTCGGATGAGATTGTGCGGTTTCTGGGCGAATCTTCAAGGTCTACTGAGCCTAACTCTTTTTTCCCCTAAAGGAAAAGGCGTTCGATCCGGGTATCGAAATTTTTAAGCCATCTGAATATCCATCTGATGAAATAAAAGGAAAGATTTTTTGACCTTATGGAGCTATGCTTTCACTTCATCATACCTTCTACCACCATGCTCAACAATTGCTTAAGGGAACCTCGCCTACACTTCTTTGGTTTGTCTTGTTCACCTTAAGCTTGTGCTATTTGATAGATGAAACCCATGTATTTGACCCCGGTGGATGTCTTCAAGGTTCTTACCATTCTAATTGTAACAACCCGAAATCATGGTCATTATTTCATTATATTTTTACGTATATTTTTGAATTTTTGACGAGGTTGATTATTACGACGATTGGTGATTTGATTTGGATGATGTTGAAATTTTATTTTTAGGTTTTGACGAGTTGCGAGGATTATTAGTGATGACGATGTCGACGGATGCCCGAGAAATTTTACATTTTATTTTAAACATGTCGATGTTTAATATTTTGACGTTCTTATTTTAATGTCGTATTAAGTCATGCCGGGACTATATAATATCATATTTTGTGTGCGTTTTAAGTTTTGAGAAACATTTTTATGAAACCCGAGACCTGTAAAAATTTTCAAAAGTGACTGATAGTCATTTCCCGCTTTTTAACAAAGTATTTGCACTTTGGTCCAAAAGAATCACAATTGGCAAAAACTACCCTAAACTTTTCCTATATAAAAGGAAAAATAAACACACAAACACATACAAAACACCACTCACCAAAATTTTTTCTCTCTCCCTCTCTCCTCCCTCTCTTTTCCGTCAACCACACCACCACCAAAATCACCATTTCATAAATTTTGAGCTTGAATCTTTAAAAAGCAATCAAAGTCCCATCTTAGTTACTTGATTCTCCATCTTTTGGTATGAAATTTAGCTACATGCAAGCACATTTTTATAAAACTCATTTTTAGATGAAAATCATGTGTTTTGATCTTGAATTGTTGATGTATGTAGGTGTTTATGAATATATATATATATATATATATATATATATATATATATATATATATATATATATATATATATATATATATATATATATATATATATATATATATATATATATATATATATATATATATATATATATATATATATATATATATATATATATATATATATATATATGTATATATATATATATATATATATATATATATATATATATATATATATATATATATATATGTTTTTATGATTGCATGTTTATATTTTTAAGTTGGGTTTTTATGATTTGATCATCTAGGATGATTTAAGGTGTTATGATATGAACTAGTAATGTAGGAATGCTTATAGTGGTAAAAATAAGGTTAAAATGTGGTGAAAAATTAATTTTGGGTGATATTTAAAAATGTATTTTATAGCAGATTATTAAATTTAATTTTCTGAAAATATGAGTTTGAGTTTGAGATGAACTAGTTAGATATTGTTGTAGAGGATGTTTTTACCTTCGTTTTGGTATAAGGTAGGACTTGTAGCTCCAAACGAGCGAAAAGTTACGTTAGTTTGATTATTTCGTGTACCGGGAGACGAGTACCGACACAATATATAATTGCTGTCGATATTTGGATCGAATCTCGGGGACTATAAAATGGATTTTCAAATATGTCAAGGACTGATTTTTAAGGTTAAGTATGAGGATGTCAAGTTATTTTCAAAGTTGAGTGTCGGTTTCATAAACGGAGAAAAATAAATGTGTTAAAAGACTATAAGTATTGTTGACGTAAAACTGTCCGGTTTTTGTAGTTCAAAGATGTGTCGGGCAGGGAACTTTAAATGTAAAATCTTTTGATGAGTTTTTAACAGGGCTTTCTACATATAGTAAGTGAAGTTTCTGATTAGTATCATAAAAATTTGACGTGTTTAAGTGGGGTAAATGAGCTTGTACATTTGGTGTGTACCGGCAGATTTTTATCGACGGAGTTAACTAATAGAAAACATATAGAATGAAATAAAAGGTCACTTGTATTATTTTTATTTTGGATTGGTTTTGATTTTATGATTTTGAGTTTGATATTACTAAGTATGGATTTTACTCAAGTTATTATTGATGAACGCGCCTTATTTGATAGGTTACGGTTTTTGTGTTTACCGGGCATCAACTATCGTCGAAGATCATCATACTACTGCTATTACTTCAGGTGAGTCTATAGCCTCGCTTTCTACTTGTTTTAATGATTTTAAAACCCGCGAGGGGGATACATGTTATTTGAAGTAAAATGAACACATGTCATGAGTAATTGTTGGACCCGATGTTGCCTTTGATGAAATGAATTGTATAAGTACCTAATTGCATAAGACCCTAAATTCATGAGCCGTTAACTATCTTCTGACTTGATGTTACGAGTTGAGAATGGCCGCTTATTCTAATAATAGTACTATTGGGCTGACAACCCTATCTGAGACCAGGGCTTTACGCTGAGTAACCCGCTGGGAAGGATAATTTTACGTGAATGAGAATTGGTATTCTTGCAATTAATACCCTAGTAGGGGCACTGGTAATTTTTCTAGTCATGCTGGCATTTGGCGTGGGTGACTAAGTTAAGGGGTCGGTGTCATGAGCTTAATACAATTCAATAACTACTGTTATATGTGATATACCTGATTGATAGATTGTATGGCCACAATTCTATTTACAATTGTGAATGATTTTTACGATGTGTTCAATTATGTTTTGTAAAACCTATAGACTTGCTCAACCTTTGTGTTGATGATTTTAAGCATGTATTTCAGGTACTTGAAGTTGTTGATTGTGGAGCTTGCTGGAGAAGGATTGCAGGATTGCTTTTGTAGTAATTTTGTCTAAAACGGATTTCTTTCCCTATTGTCGTAACATATAGTAAATGGTCAAATATTTTGGTAAAAGGTTTGTTGTTTGATTAAGATACTAGGGAAACCTGTACGCTACTCTGATATATTTTATAACTGATTTTATTTGGGATTGAAGGTTTTAGACATTGATTTAAAAATATTTCCATATTTATTCTTAAATATACTGTTTTTGGATCATTTAAAGAGTTGTGAAAGGAAGTTTGTTAATAACACCCAATTGTGTATTTTCCGCTGCGCAATGTTAATTGGGGGTGTTAAAGATTGGTAACCAGAGCTTTTTAGTTATAGAGAATTAGGTCGATTTTTGAAAAATGTCCTAAACTATAACTTTGGTGTCGAAAGTATTTTATAAAAGCAACGCAATTTCTCTGCAAGGCTCCGGTAAGATTATTTATTTTTGTCATGCTTTGTTATTATAGATGTATCCCTTATAATTGTTGTGAATTAGTGAGTATTTATTAAGTAAATACTACAATGAGATATTGGTATTAATGAAAGGACGTGGAGTGCTTTCATCATAATTTCATCATAATTTCATTTTTATGTATATTGTATAATTATCATTTGCATTGCATTGCATTGCATCGCATACATATATATTTGGCATACGTAATTCATTTGCATTTGCATGGTTATGCATTGCATATATATTTTTGAATAATGACCTTATGTACTTTTGAATTTTCTGTGATTTCAGAAAATGTCTGACATACCATATTACGTCAAGAAAGGGGGATTTGTTGTAGGTCAATGGAGTTTGCAGAATCAGTATGTAGGTGATCATAAGATTTCAGGTGGATGGTTAGATTACGAGGATGATACGAATGATAAGAAAAATGTTGTAGAATCTGATAGTGATAATTATATGACTGGGAGTGAGACTGGAAGAACTGAGGTTAGAGCAGAAGTGAGAAGTTATGGGACTGATTTTGAGAAGTATCAGAAAGAGATAGTTAGGCTTCATAGGTTAAGTGAATATGTAGCTCATGTTGGGCCGTATCTTGAGCCACATTGGAAGTTTCAGGATAGTGAGGTGTATGCGAATTCTCATTATATGATAGATCCGCCGTGTCAAGGAGGAATTTTGAAGTATGGATTTAGGAATCCACCGTGTTTAGATGCAAAAGGGAGGTGCTGCAAGTTAGGACCAGTTGAAGATGAAGCAGGAACGAGCCAAGTTGGAGAAAGCGATGGACCACATCCTATGGAGTGATGTAGTGATGAATTTTGTTATATTTCAGTTTATGTATTATTGTGTTGTATTTGGATTATCTAGATGTTGTGAGGTAGTTTGGTAACAGATTATTATTATTGTTGTTGTTTAGGATGGTAAGGGTAAGTGACATTAGCGACAAGGTTTTGTTGCGATTTTCTCAGATTTATGGATGATATCTACTATTACCCTTTAGTATTTTGATGTGTCTTTGTATCTTTTCTTTTGAGATGATTGTGGAATTTAGATAGTATTGTGTTGTTGGCATATGCAGTATTCATGTTATATCTTGATGAAAAGATCCTATTCTTTCTATCTAGATGTTTATACTCATTAAGTCTCTTTCATATGTGATAACAATGGAAAGAGTTGAGTGAGATATGTTTCTGTCATTAGCAGGGATTCCTGTGTGTGTGACTGAGTATCTTGAAATATGTCTCCAAAGGTTGCCAACCATTAGGGTAGATTATATGATTTTGGGAATAGTTGTTAGATTGTTTGAAGCTGATAGTGTTGAGAAGTCGAGATGCTGCTGAGATTGAAAATCCTGCTGTTTTAGTTAGAGATGCTGCTGAAACTGAAGATGCTGCTGAAATTGAAGATGCTGCTGATATTGAAGATGTTGCTGAGACTGTTGGAGATGCTGTTGTTATTCTGCAAGATTTTAAAAGGATGTCTGTGTATTGGATTATAAGGAATGAGAAGAGATGCGGTGAAGGGTGTCGTACGACTATTGATGGTAATTAGAAAGGTGCAACTATATGGATAAGTTCGAGTAACTGATGGGTGTTTAATATATCGATAGTCAGTTGGGTTGTTCGACTAGAGGAAAAGAGATGGTAATTTAAAGATTGATTCTGATTCGAAATTAAGTATGGCAGAAAAGGGTAAAGGAACGGTATTGTTACGAATGAGAATAAGGAATAGGAATTTATTTCCTCTAAGAGAAGGTAAACTTGGAATTTAATAATCTAAGATAAGAAGAGATGGTATTCAAGCAGTTATTATGAATCCGGTAAGCAGGAGGAAGTATGATGTGTAGATCACATATATTTTATACCACTTAAGTAATTATCTATTTACTTGATGTAAGTATGGACTAGCTGGAGGTCGAGCTACTGAAGGAATGACAAGGAATATGGTATAAAAATTGGTATTTCTGTAGTAATGAAATGTTTTCATTGCGGTAAAGGAGATTGAATAAAGGAATTATTCAGATAATGGAAGATCAATATGAAAGGAATGTTGTTTCTATTACAGCCTATATTTTGGAAATGCTGTTAAGATTTAAGATTTAGATGCAGTAAATTGTGTATTCTTATCTGGTAATCATTGAGTTAGAATTTTATTGAAATTCTGAAAGTGTTATTGATGGTGTATCTAAATTCTGAGGGTGTTATTGAGAATATATTGAAATTTGAAGATGTTAGATTTTAGCAGAACTGAGGACGAGAAATCAACGAGAATTTGCGATTGGTTGAAATGAGAAATTCACCGACGGAAGAATAATATATATATATATATATATATATATATATATATATATATATATATATATATATATATATATATATATATATATATATATATATATATATATATATATATATATATATATATATATATATATATATATATATATATATATATATATATATATATATATATATATATATATATATATATATATTAAGGAAATATTTTCTGAGCTTATGGAATTAAGAAGTATAGCGCAATCAGTTAAAGTAGAGTTGTGAGGAAGTTAACCGGGATAAGGATGAATATCATAGTATATGATAAATAAAGGTGGAAAGAACTAAATTAGAATGTTGTTGAACATTGAGTACTGATTTCAGGAAGTAATCAGTGGAATTTCTATTTGATGATTTTATTGGTCAATGATGAGAAGGTATGTAGTAGGAAACTACAATAAATCGAATTTTTTGTGCGCTTTACTAGTAGTAGTCGGAAAAGAATGAGAAGATGAGTTAGTACTTGAGGGTACTATGTGATGGTTCTGCGGAATCGTAGAGTTCACTGTCGTCATGGGAAAAAGGAAGCTTTGTGTTAGCTTGGTGATAGGAGTTATGCAATCTGATTGTATATTATATTATATGGTATTATCAGGAAGTTGAGAATGGTAATATGTTTGATTATAAGGATTGGCAGATGAGACAATAAAGATAATCTGATTTGACTGGAAGGATAAGTCATCAGAGAAGTAATAATGGAAGTAAGGAAAGAAGCTGGATGTTTTGTGAATGAGATGATTGTCGTGAGGTTGAAAAAACTGAGCACCAGATTTCGGTGTCCATTATTGATTGTGAATATTTAGTGTGATGAATAGATGATTGAAGGAAAGAAAAGTATTCTCTAACAATTAGAAAATTTTTATTAAGAAGGACTGGTGTGTAAAATTCTTTGGATAAGAATTTTAGTGGGAATAATAAAGATGTTTTAGAATGTGTAGTCTATGGCTGAAGCGATCGTGAAAATCTGACTAGATTGAAACGATTGAGGCTTTGTCGATACCGACGAAACCAACGGAAGCTTGTCAATTCCTTTGTGTAAGCTGGGTGCTATCGGAGGTTTATCAGGAGGTTTTCACTGATTGTTGAACCAAGGATACAACTGACAAAGAAGAACTTAAATATATGAATGGAGATAGATGTATGAATGAAAAATATATTGAAGTTGTGATTGTGAGATCTGATTTTGTAGTTGAGGAAGTTGTTTGTGAACGCTGAGGATAGATTGAAGTTCTGTGCCTATATAATTACTATTGTAGGAATCTGAAGGAATTATAAAGTTGCGATGATGATATTTGGATAATATCAAGTGGAAAGGAAAGCAATAGTAGTGTGTTGACTTGAATAAAGAAGTGTAACGAGGTTTATATGATCATGAGATTGGACATTGTGTTATTTGTTTTGGGATTGAAAAGTATTACTTGTACGGAATCAAGTATGAAGAAAATGAGAATAACAAGGACTTGTGTATAAATGCCATTCGGGGATTTTAAAGGAAGAGGAGTTAAGGATTACTTAATGATGACAGAGAAATAATAATCGGTAAATTTTAAACGGAATATGTTATAGTTCTGTATTACGAAGTATGTTTCAGATTATGAAGGATACGTGTGGATACTTTCACTATCAACTAGTGAGTATTTAGTAAGAAGGAGAAGGAAAAAGGACTTACAGAATTTCTAAAGTAATTGAGAATTGACTCTTGAGTTTTGAGATAATTGGAATATTGGTAGCAACAAGCAGAATGGATGGAATAGAAAGAAAGTTGGAATTGAATTGATAAACTAATGGAAAAGGAATATCAAAGAAAGAAAATCAACAGATTGTTGGAAAGTTTGAAATAGAATGGTAACAGAAATGAAAGAGTTGAGATGTATGTTTTTGTGGGACAAAAACGGTTATTGTGATTATTTAAATTTTCTCCTATTAGATCAAGGACCAGTGGTGAATAAATTGTTCAGAGTAAAAAGAGAATTTAATTATTCTTAGAATGCTGAGAGTGTCGCATGTAGTATTGAAGGGATTTTACTAATTGAAGTATTAAAACAGAATGGTTGGAATAAAATGTATTACGATATCAGGAAGTGATTTGACCATTATACATTTCAGATTTGAATATATGAGGCTAACGGAGTTATTTAAACAGTATATGATTGCAAGGAAGATGTAATAATGTACTATGGAAGGTACAGTAATTCAGTGTAGAGATTGTTAGAATTAATGAAAGTGGAGAATGAGTATGGAAAGTATTTAAGTGACTGGTAAGAATTATGGATAATCTAGTTGTATTTAGTTTCAGTGTAATCTCAGGGCATAGAGGCAGAGTAATTTTTGAATACTAGAAATCGTTGTGATAAAGTATGAGTATTGATTAAGGTTTGAACATATTATGTGAACCAGATATTGAGGTTGACTTTTGGATATTAGAGATTTTTACAGAAAGTGTGAAGAATTGGGTTAAGAAGGAATATTGCGTGTTTTTGGAAAGCGATGGACAGAGTGAAAGGATGAATTGAACGATGGTAATTGAAATTGGTATCAATCACATCAACATATTATAGAAACTTGGGATGATGATATCTAAATATTTTACTATGAGGACTAATGGAAATTAGTGAAGATGGAATCCTTATGCGATGATAATCGTCATGTCAGTAGTTAAGAGGTGTAATATGACAACTTGAATCACAACTATTTATGTTTTCTGAATTGTGGGGTATGTTGTCAGAGTATTGGGGCAGGAATGTAAGTGAGAAAGTGATGTAGAAGGAGTATGAATGATGAAGGAATATTAGCATAAGAGAAGGTGAAATTGAAAGTTGAAGTGTAGTAATAATTATGGATATGGTGATATCACAAGAATTGAGTTGGATTGGTGTAAAAGACGTGAGTATCTCTTGAGAATAAGAGGCCACGTTGACTCTAGAAGTGAGGAAGTGTGAATGTGAGGCGGGTTGAGCGTCGGGACGTCGCTCTCTTTCAGGAGGGTAGGATGTAATAACCCAAAATCGTGGTCATTATTTAATTATATTTTTACGAATATTTTTGAAACTTTTGACGAGGTTGATTATTAAGACGATTGGTGATTTGATTTGGATGATGTTGAAATTTTATTTTTACGTTTTGACGAGTTGCGAGGATTATTAGTGATGACGATATCGACGGATGCCCGAGAAATTTTACATTTTATTTTAAACATGTCGATGTTTAATATTTTGACGTTTTTATTTTAATGTCGTATTAAGTCGTGCCGGGACTATATAATATCATATTTTGTGTGCGTTTTAAGTTTTGAGAAACATTTTTATGAAACCCGAGACCCGTAAAAATTCTCAAAAGTGACTAATAGTCATTTCCCGCTTTTTAACAAAGTATTTGCACTTTGGTCCAAAAGAATCACAATTGGCAAAAACTACCCTAAACTTTTCCCATATAAAAGGAAAAATAAACACACAAACACATACAAAACACCACTCACCAAAAATTTTTCTCTCTCCCTCTCTCCTCCCTCTCTTTTCCATCAACCACACCACCACCAAAATCACCATTTCACAAATTTTGAGCTTGAATCTTTAAAAAGCAATCAAAGTCCCATCTTAGTTACTTGATTCTCCATCTTATGGTATGAAATTTATCTACATGCAAGCACATTTTTATAAAACCCATTTTTGGATGAATATCATGTGTTTTGATCTTGAATTGTTGATGTATGTAGGTGTTTATGCATATATATATATATATATATATATATATATATATATATATATATATATATATATATATATATATATATATATATATATATATATATATATATATATATATATATATATATATATATATATATATATATATATATATATATATATATATATATATGTTTTTATGATTGCATGTTTATATTTATGAGTTGGGTTTTTATGATTTGATCATCTAGGATGATTTAAGGTGTTATGATATGAACTAGTAATGTAGGAATGCTTATAGTGGTAAAAATAAGGTTAAAATGTGGTGAAAAATTAATTTTGGGTGATATTTAAAAATGTATTTTATAGCAGATTATTAAATTTAATTTTCTGAAAATATGAGTTTGAGTATGAGATGAACTAGTTAGATATTGTTGTAGAGGATGTTTTTACCTTCGTTTTGGTATAAGGTAGGACTTGCAGCTCCAAACGAGCGAAAAGTTACGTTAGTTTGATTATTTCGTGTACCGGGAGACGAGTACCGACACAATATATAATTGTTGTCGATATTTGGATCGAATCTCGGGGACTATAAAATGGATTTTCAAATATATGTCAAGGACTGATTTTTAAGGTTAAGTATGAGGATGTCAAGTTATTTTCAAAGTTGACTGTCGGTTTCATAAATGGAGAAAAATAAATGTGTTAAAAGACTATAAGTATTGTTGACGTAAAACTGTCCGGTTTTTGTAGTTCAAAGATGTGTCGGGCATGGAACTTTAAATGTAAAATCTTTTGATGAGTTTTTAACAGGGCTTTCTACATATAGTATGTGAAGTTTCTGATTAGTATCATAAAAATTTGACGTGTTTAAGTGGGGTAAATGAGCTTGTACATTTGGTGTGTAACGGCAGATTTTTATCGACGGAGTTAACTAATAGAAAACATATAGAATGAAATAAAAGGTCACTTGTATTATTTTTATTTTGGATTGGTTTTGATTTTATGATTTTGAGTTTGATATTACTAAGTATTCTCGAGTTATTATTGATGAACGTGCCTTATTTGATAGGTTGCGGTTTTTGTGTTTACCGGGCATCAACTGTCGTCAAAGATCGTCATACTACTGCTATTACTTGAGGTGAGTCTATAGCCTCGCTTTCTACTTTTTTTAATGATTTTAAAACCCGCGAGGGGGATACATGTTATTTGAAGTAAAATGAACACATGTCATGAGTAATTGTTGGACCCGATGTTGCCTTTGATGAAATGAATTGTATAAGTACCTAATTGCATAAGACCCTAAATTCATGAGCCGTTAACTATCTTCTGACTTGATGTTGCGAGTTTGGAATAGCCGCTTATTCTAATAATAGTACTATTGGGTTGACAACCCTATCTGAGACTAGGGCTTTACGCCGAGTAACCCGCTGGGAAGGATAATTTTACGTGAATGAGAATTGGTATTCTTGCAATTAATACCCTAGTAGGGGCACTGGTAATTTTTCTAGTCATGTTGGCATTTGGCGTGGGTGACTAAGTTAAGGGGTCGGTGTCATGAGCTTAATACAATTCAATAACTACTGTTGTATGTGATATACCTGATTGATAGATTGTATGGCCATAATTCTATTAACAATTGTGAATGATTTTTACGATGTGTTCAATTATGTTTTGTAGAACCTATAGACTTGCTCAACCTTTGTGTTGATGATTTTAAGCATGTATTTCAGGTACTTGAAGTTGTTGATTGTGGAGCTTGCTGGAGAAATATTGCGGGATTGCTTTTGTAGTAATTTGGTCTAAAACGGATTTCTTTCCCTATTGTCGTAACATATAGTAAATGGTCAAATATTTTGGTAAAAGGTTTGTTGTTTGATTAAGATCCTAGGGAAACCTGTACGCTACTCTGATATATTTTTTAACTGATTTTACTTGGGATTGAAGGTTTTAGACATTGATTTAAAAATATTTCCATATTTATTCTTAAATATATTGTTTTGGATCATTTAAAGAGTTGTGAAAGGAAGTTTGTTAATAACACCTAATTGTGTATTTTCCGCTGCGCAATGTAAATTGGGGGTGTTAAACTAATCAAGGTCGAGTCAGGCTCACGACTCGGTGAAGAAAAACAAGTGCTTCTCAGGAGGCAACCCGAGTATCTATCCTTTTTATCTGTTTTTTATAATAAGTGTAGGGAGACCCTCGTATGTGTTTTTTGTTTTCTTTCTTATGATGTGCATGGATTCGAGCTTTCAAGATCCACTTTTGATGACTTTTGACGACCCGTGATTCCGTGTCCCGTCTTCCCGGTTCTATCCTAAACTCTTTTGATTCTCTATTTTATATTCTTCAATATTAAAATAGGAATCACTTTAGTTGTCTCTTCCTTAGCAAGATTTAAACAACGTGCACAATGTCCTAAGTGTAGGGGAGTTTACTCCTACATGCTTAAACATTAAGGACAATGTTTATATTAAGTGTAGGGGGACTTCTATCGAAGTTAAGTGGGCTTTTCCTTGTATTTGTCCTCATTTTAACCGGAAAATTGATTTTTCGACATTTTTCAAAAATTTTGATCTATTTTGCCCTAGTTGTACTTTCCTTTGTTTTCGTTATTTTCTTTCATTAGAATAAATTTTAATAAATGGTTTTAATAAGTTTAGATGTCTTTGATATATTAGGCCCGTCGTGAATCTATTGACTCAACCCGAGTTTACTTATCCAAGTTTGCTCTAGCTAGTATCCTTAACGTGTTTAAATCAAGTTTTTCTATGCTTTTATATAGGGAACTTTAAAACGCGAAAGTCTTAACTCTTATGGGTTAAGAACAAGAACTTTTTGCAAGTTCTCATGATTGATCCTAGAAAGTCGTTTATCAAGGGAACTTTAAAATGCAGATTCTAAACTTGAAAAAGTCTAAGAATTTGCAAAATCCTATAGATGACTTGAAAACCTAAAACTTTGATTTAATAGGCTAAGCATCCACGAGTCTCGTTCCTTGAGATTTTAATATGTGGAGAAGGAGAGAAGATAGAGTCAATTATAAGTTTGGTATTCTTTCATGAATTTATGTGAGTTAGTTATGAGCTTTTTCTCCCATCGCTTGTTAATAAATTTAATTGCAATAAGTAAGGTTGTACGATTTGAAAAGTTACTTAGCTTCTAGCCCAAGATCATTTAAAATTTGCTTGGTATTAATTAGAGTTCATAACCAAGGCATAACTTATTGAAGTGGGATGCGAAGATTGGCGAGTCCGAAAAGGCCCTAACAAGGCATGAGGGTTACATTTAGTTTCTAAAGATCCCAAGTAATGTGAAGAATCATTTATCAAAAATCAATATGAAGGATCAAGGCACACAACAAAAAGCAAAAACTCCTCTAAATATCATGGAGAAGTCTATCCGAAAAGACCCTAGCAAGGTATGAGGATAAATAGATCCAAGTCCTAAAAGGAGGCGGATCGTTGTATATCAAAATCCCAAATAAAGATTGGAGAAAAATGAAGAAGTCGTGGTCCAAGTATGAAGAATCTCTCAAAAACTTCAAGTGAAGAAATTCCTATTATGAAGAGAAGACCATTATTTCAAGATCATCTCTCAAGATTCGAAGTATGAAGTCAATGCCAAATATCGATCCGAGAAAGGTCTCAAATCGTGAAACAAGTTATGCCAAGATATGAACTTTATGAGGTTTCGAGAAGCAGCTTTAAAAGATTTTGTCCTTTAGCTAACTATTGATTAAATCGTCCTACTTTATTTTCAGACTAATAAACTATCAAAATAAGTCAACAATGCATCCTCGTTATCATTCAAGACAACAATAAAATATAAGAGATACACCTAGGAATAAGGGAGTCTAAGCGAATAATTGAGCGACATGAGTTTGTTTTAGCTTGCTAACTTATAATAGCAATGATCTCGTTTCAAAGCTTGGTAGGGGAACGTGAAACTTGAGGGTGATAAACATTCATGACAACCAAATCCCTAATGTAAGTCTTCGATCTCTTTTTAATTTTTCTTCCTTCCAGCATTTTGTTATATTCTATCTTTTTAAGTTTCCTTAATGTCTTGTGTTTAATAAAGGCCAAGGTGGATTAATTATGATGGAAAAAGTAAATCTTGCTTTGTAACTAATGCATTGCATGAGGGCATTGCAATGGTCAAGTGTAGGGGATTTGATAGGTTTGTAAACAACCATCCTTTTACCACTTAATTATAATAATAACCAAGCCAAAACATGTGTTTAATGTCGTAAAAGTCGAAATTATGCGTGGTTTGTGTTTTTGTTGTGATTTAGGACCAAAATGTAAAAACGGAAGAAAACACGGGCTTTCACGGGCTTTTATCGAAGAAAAAGACAAAAGACGAAGTCGAAAGATCAAGAGTGCAAAAAGAACGGAAGTCCAAGGCCTATTCTGAAGATTTATCGAAGAAAAAGTCTAAAGACGGAAGTTTTATGAAGTCGAAGAACCAAATCTAATAAAAGAAGAAAATTAGAAGACGAGTTCAATTCATATCGACAAATCCCGAGACAACGTCGAGAAAGACGAAGAATTTAAATCGAGTCGAGACGAGAAGAAAGAATGAAGAAAACAACACTCCTTCCATTTCCTCCTATAAATACCTCCTAATATGTCATTAGGAGGTAGTAGTTAATTATAGTTAGTTTTATTTTTCAAGTTTTAGGAGTAGAATAAATTTACTTTATATCTCTAGATTTAATTTCATGTTTTTCAAGCTTTTAAATTTAGATCTTGTATTCGAATCTTAATCATATTTAATCCAATCTTTTTAGATAATCGTTCTCATTCTACCTTTCTTATTATTAATCTTATGTTTTGATTTAGGTAATCATGTAGTTTGCTTAATCTTTATGCTTATTGCTTTATTAATATGTTTGATTGATTGTGCTTATTGATGTTGATATGTTTGATTGTTTTAGCTTATTGTGTTTAGTGCTTATTGTTTGATTTTGCTTATTTTAGATTACGTGTTTTAATAGATTAATTTAATTAATAGTTGATTTTAGATTTTAAAATTAATTAGTGTTTTTCAAGTTTTTAATTTGTGGCTTATCTACTTTTTCTTAAAATTTGTTTAGATTAAATTTTGGTAAATTGCTTATTTGGTTTTAGCTTAAGTGTAGCTTATTTCCTTGATTTTAGAAAGATCTGTTATTGTTGTCTTGATTTCAGAGTATCTTCGGAAAAGGGTTTCTAAATTCCGAAGATTGCCCCTTTTTCTGAATTCAATTTATCTGAGCTTTTCCATTTTTCCGAATTTATGCCTTTAATCCGAAGAATTAGTTTTATCCGAAAATAGCTTTTCCGATAATATTTCTGTTATTCAGAAGATGTAGTTTATTCCGAAAAAGTAGTTTATCCGAAATTAGTTTTTTTATCCGAACTTTTCTGTTTTTCCGAAAATAAGGCTTTTATCCGAATTAGTATTGTTATTCCAAAATAGGAGATTATTCCGAAAAGGCCAGTTATTCCGAATATAGTGTATTTTTCTGGAAATGTTGTTTTATCCGAATTAGTTCCTTTTTCCGAAATTTCCTTATTATTCCGAACTTATTACATTTATCCGAATTAATGTGTTTATCCGAAAATCTTTATTTTTTCGAAAATATGTGTTTATTCCGAAGATTTATGTTTTTCCGAAAATACTTTGTTTTTCTGAAATAGTTAAGTTTACTGTTTTATGTTATTTTTGTTTCCAGATTTATTTTTTTATTAATGTCTTAAACTTTTGTTATTCAAATTCAATAGTCTTTAATTTTTAGTTTAATATTTTCAAGCTTACATTTTTACTTTATTTTTATCTTTACTCAACAACATTTACTTTTTACTTTTAGTTTAAAATAGATTATCATTTTCTTTTCCTTTCACCAAGAACAACTGAGTCACACTTTCAACCGTGATCAATTCGATTAGACCTTAAACAACGAACTTTTTAATACACAAAATCTAGTTATTAGTTTTCCACTGGATGCGGCTCCTTAGCCCTCCAGGCGGCTCCATATCGATATGGAACTGCAGGCTATATTAAGGAACCGCGCTAGTAAAGCCGTTCTTGGCTTATTTTATGTCTTTCTTCTTTGACCACTGTCTTGGTTAAGATTCTTTGTTTACCCACTTGGCTAAACATTTCCTAAAACCTTTCTTTTTCATTTCAAATCTTTGTCTTGTCTATTTTATTTAAATTCTTCTCTTTCGGGAGTTCTTTTCTTCATCCCTCATAATGCTTAATTCTTCCTTTCCTAACCTTGACATTTCTTTGTCACAAACTTCTCAACCTAAAGCTTCTTCTTCTAAGCTTTCAAAGAAACCGAAAATCTTGGTTAAACCCATTTGGATAAAAAAGAACAAAAATCCTCATGATTCTTCTTCTCCAAAATCCTCCAAGAATTCTTCTTTCTCTCCGATTCAATATTGGAATGAGATTTACTCTATAAATCCAATTACCAAAGAAAAAGAAATTCTTCCACCACCACCAAAACCTTTCAACTCTCCTCAACTCAATGACCTATCTTCTTTCCCAAACCTTACTGGGCATTGTGAAAACATCTATTATCCATTATCTCCCTCTCTACCAACCTCTATTTTTGATGGACCTCCCCCATCTAACGACTTTGTTTTGCATCATGGTTCCTAGTGTGCTTGTTGTTGTTTTCAACAAATTGAACTTGCTCATATCTATGACAAGCTAAATTTCATTGAATTCCTCCTCACTCGACCTCCTCTCAAAGTTTTCATTCCTGTGAACAAAACTTCGAATGATGCTTCGTCATCTTTCTTTTCTAACTAAGGCACATTTTGTACTTTAGTTGCTTGAGTCAATCAAACTTAAGCAATCTTGGAAGATTATCACTATTTGAGTAGTTTATGCTTTGTTGTTTATTTTCCATATTTTTTGCATTAAATATTCATATTGTGTGTATGAATATTTCTCTTGTATGTTATTTCATATTTATGTAATATGAATGTTATGTGTATTATCTTTCCCTCTAATTTTATTTCACACACTGGTTAAAGAGTTGATCATGGTTAAAACTTAAAATTAATTATGGGTGATTCCATAAATTCTAAATTTTAACCCCTTGACATTTTAAATCATCTTTGATTGGTTTGGATGTTTCTTTTCTTCCTTTATTCCACCAATTGAACTATGATGTTGTCAATACACACTCTTTGGACATACTTAGCAAATACTTGCTTCTAATATGAGATTTCTTTTCCTTCTCCCTCTCAAGTTAGTTAGTAGGTAGTGCACATACATACATTGGTGTTTCTTTTCTTTCTTCTAACTTTTGTGTAGCATGTCACCTTAGCTCATTTTCTTGGTGCCCCAAGCAATGGGGATTAAGCACCAAGGGGGAGCTACTAGCAAAAGTCCGGTTCTTTTCTTCTTCAAAGGCTTATGCTAACCTTTTTGCTTCGACAAGGGGGGAGAAATGATAGTGATAAACTCGTTAATAATTCGAATAAACTTGTATTTTACGTAAATGAGTTTATAGTTTCTCATAATAAAAAAGGGGGAGATTGTTAATGCAAAGCAATGCCTAAAAATATTGTTAGTATTAATTAATCTTTCTTAGTTTTAATCACGACAAATTACAAAGACATTTATTGTCAAACACAATCATAAAACGAATTGTCTAACAAACACTATCATCAAGGTAATAATCATTACACTAACATATCTTAATCATGCTTAGTGATCATAAAAGTGATTAGCCTTAAAACTCACTTTTGTCAAATGTAACAAAAGATTTTTAATAAACTTTATTTTTAAGAAAATGTTTTATTAAAATGAAAACGTAAATTTGAATATGGCATATTCCAAATGCCATAAGAATATCCTTTGAATGTTTAAACAACCTCAGATATTTCAAATTCACTAAAAGACAAAAAGGAGCAAGGTCTAGTACCCACGGTTCCTTAAGTGCCTACGCGGTTCCCTATCGATAAGGAACCGCCTGGGTAGATAAGGAACCGCCCCAGATAGCCGTTGGCATTTTTCTTCTATAAATAGTGGATCAAATCTGCATTCTCATCAACCCTTTTTGGACATCTCTTTTAGCCTTTTTTCTCTTATCTAATCCTAGTCATTTGTAAATGATCACTTAATGTGTTAAGTATGTTCACTCATGATTATCCTCTTGATCTCCTTCTTTACCTTGTCAAAATAGAAGATCACTCACACACTTGTGATGTGATTAAAGATGAATCATTGATGAAGATCACCTTCTCCTAAAGATCTAGTCATTTTCATCATTTGTTTATTTGTGTCTTGTGTAGATCCAATGTATTTGTGAATACTTGGACTAGTTGTGTTCATCCAAGCTATATGTGAATACTTGGATTAGAGTTGTGTAAATCCATTGCACATGTGTGTGCTTGGATTTGTGTTGTGTAGATCCAAGCTACATGTGTGTACTTGGATATGTTTAGTTGAGTTGTAATTAGTTGTGTTAGTTCTCACTAAACTATAAAGTGATGTGGTTGTGTCTTGTGAGTTCTGTGATAACCTGAAACCGAAGTCATTGCTTAATCTTATTTTATGACTAATTTTTGAAATTTTTGATGAGTTTGAATGATACTTATTTTTGGAGGTTTAAGTTTAAACCGATGTTAGGAGACTTATATTATATATTTAATAAGTATAAGGAGTATTAGCAAGCGTGATGTCGATAGATGCCTAATATTTTACGTTTTATTGTCGGTTGTTCGATGTTTGTCGTTTTTGATGTTTTCCTTTAAATGATGTGTTAAGTCGAGTCGGGAGTCGAGATTATTATATTTGAGTTACGTTTTAACTTTTGAAAAGTATTTTTATGAAACCCGATCCCCGTGAATATTTTCAAAATTGACTAATAGTCATTTCCCTCTTTTAGCTAACTATTTTCACTTTAGACCACAACTATTGCAAATTGCCCACAATGGTCCCTCCACCACCATATATAAGCCTAAAAATTCACCTAACTTACACATAGAAACCACTAACACAAAAATCTTTCTTCTCTATTCCTTTTTAAATCAAACCGTCACCCCCCCCCCTTGTCACATAATCAATTTTCATCAAATTTCTACTATGATCTAAGCTAAACTAGCACAAGACCCATCCTTAGAATTGTAAGGAGATTATTTTGATACTAAATTTGGGTACATGCATGATGTTTCATTTTTTAGGGTTGGTAGGTGAAAACCATGCTTATGCATGTGGTTTTTGTTATGATCAAAAGGTTTTCATGCTAAAGTTTTGTTAAAAACTTGATTTTGATTTTGGGTTTTTGATTTTGATGATGGTAGAAGTGTTATGATTGATATATGTTAGTATTAGGGTTATGGGATGATCATAACTATGGTTGGTTTTAGCTAAAAACATGATTTCATGCAAGTTTTAGAAGGGTGTTTCAGATCAGTAGGAAAAACTGTATTTTTGGTACCTTGTGATTCTATTTAGGCTTAACTAATATCATAGGGTTGTAGATAATTCGATTAGCTTCGATTTTATATAAAGTAGAGCTTCTAGCTCCAAACGAGCGCGAAGTTATGATAGTTTGATTATTCGTGTACCGGGAGACGAGTATCGACACGACATATAGTTGTTGTCGATATTTGGATCGAATCTCCGGGACTATAAATTGAATTTTGAAATGAGTCACATACTGATGAAGAAGTGTAAACCCTAGAGGGTGAGTCTATTTTCAAACCTAAGTGTCGGTTTTGTAAATGGAGTTGTTTATAGAAGTTAAAACGGTTGTATGAGTCGATAACGTAAAACTATCCGGTTTTTGTAGTTCTAATATGAGTCGGGTAATGAACTTTAAAAGTAAAGTCATTTGATAAACTTGTTAGAGGACTTTCTATAGATAGTAAGTTAGTTCCTTGAGTCGTTTCATAAACGTTTGACGAGTCTAAATGGGATGATTGAGCTAGTACATATGGTATGTGCCGGCGGATTTTATCGAGAGTATAAAATGGTAAAGTAAATGTGTAGAAGAGTGTGATAGTAGTACTTGTATCATTTTCTCTCGAGTTTGTCATAATTTTATGAGTTTGAGTTTGATATTGTTATGTATGATTTATTTCACGAGTCATTATTAATGGACGCGCCTTATTTGATAGGTAGCGGTTCTCGTGTTTGAAAGGCATCCTCTATCATCGACGATCATCTCGCTAGGTCTCTTATACTAAGGTGAGTCTGTAGCCTCGCTTTTCATGCTAGCTACTAAATGTTTAATACCCACGAGGGGGATACATGCTATTTGAAAATAAATGAACACAAGTCATGAGTAATTGTTGGACGCGAATGTTGCCTATGTTGTTTACATTGTATTGAGTACCTTGTTCCTAAAGATCCTAAATTCGTGAATCGTTAACTATGTTCTGACTTGATGTTGTGAGTTGGGAATAGCCGCTTATTCGAATGATAGTACTATTGGGTTGACCACCCTATCTGAGACCAGGCAATTACGTTGAGTAACCTCTGGGAAGGATAATTTACGAGATTGAGATTTGGGTGTATCTAGCAACTGATACTCTAGAGGGGCAATGGTATTTTATCTAGTCATGCTGGCATTTGGCGTGGGTGACTAATTGGTTAAGGGGTCGGTGTCATGAGCTTAAATATAATATGTTGCCTTGAAATAGATTGTGTGTACGACAATTCTATTAATGATTATGATTGATTTACTTCTTGTGTTCAAATGTGATTTGATAAACCTATGGACTCGCTCAACATTATTGTTGACTCGTGTAAGCATGTGTTTCAGGTAATCGAAGGTGATTGATGGCGGAGCTTTGTTGTGGATGTTGTGGGTTGGCTTTTGAAGTTTGTTGGTCTAAAACAATTTCTATCCTTTTTATTGTTGAACAATTTGATAAATGTGGTGTACTGCACTGAAACTTGTTTGTTTGCTGGTCGAGATCCGTGGGGACTAAACGCTTTACTCTGGTGTTTTTTTAGTACACTATGGGTTGAAATTATGTTTTAGACTATGTGTGAAATCTTATTTATATTTTATGTGTAAACGTCTCTATTTTGGGTCGTTCAATATACCTTGTGTGATGATGCTTGTGTCTAGCACCCAATTGTATATTTCCGCTGCGCAATGTAAATTGAGGGTGTTAGAGATTGGTAATCAGAGCTACAAGTTATAGAGAACTGGGTCGATTTTGAAAATTGTCCTAAACTATAACTTTGGTGTCGAAAGTATTTTTTTTTCAAAAGCACACAACTTCTATGCAACGCTCCGGTAAGATCGCTTTTAGTTTTGTTTTGTATTATAGATGTATCCCTCATAACTGAGATGATTTCCCGAGTATTTATTAAGTAAATACTATGATATTGTATCGAGGTTATTGAAAGTGCTCTGAGTGCTTGTCATTATCATATTCTATTTTTGCGAGCATTGCATAAACATCATTTGCATTGCATATCATGGGTTATGTATAACATTTGTGATGCATGAGTATTGCATATTTATTTTTAAAAACGACCATAAGTATCCTTGAACCCTCATAATTGTAGAAAATGACTGATATATCCCGGGAAGATGATTGGATAGAAATGAATGATATGTTAGAAGGTGAGGAAGTAGATAACTTTGGTGCTAGTGACGATGAGGAGCCTTATGAATATCTGGATGATGGGATTGCTTCTACTGCTGTTGGACAGACTGAGCCTGAGGTAATTCAGGGTAGTTATGTTCCGAGAGCTAATGTGGTGCCAACGACTGTTCAGGAATGTCAGCGACCTGTTGTACGTTCATCTTTGCCTACTTGTGATAGTTATTTGAGTGGTTTGCCTAGAGTTGCCCGTGTTAGGAATGATTTCTCTGCTGAGTCTAGCAATGCTGCTAGTGCCCAATCTATTCACGATGATATTGCTAAAGTGTATTGTCCAGGTCCTAGATCATATGACTATATTTTCTGGTTTCTTAAAAAGTTTGATCGGTCTTTATTTGAAAGGTATGTAGTTGAAACCCGAGTAATTAAAAGGTTTGAGCAGAATGAAAGACAGTTTGACAGGTTTGTTACTAGTGTAAAAAGGTCAGATTATGTGCGGGCAAGGGAAATGGATGAAGTTGCTAGTCTTCGATCAATGGTGATGAATTTTAGTGAGCAATTCGAAAGGTTTCGTGAGAAGCAGGAAAGGAATGCAAGGTTGAATGCGTGGGATAAACCAATGAGGTCTTTTCCTAGTCGAGGTGTGATGATTCGTGATGTGCCAAGTCAGGTTGAAGCTCAGGTATTGGTAAAGTCAGGTGAAGGAGGAAGTCGAAAAGGAAAGGAGAATGTGGAGGAAGAATCTGAGGAGGAGGATAGCAGTAGTGATGATGAACCAATGTATAAGAAGCTGCGGGAATCAGATGTTTAGTGTTTTTCTTTATGTTGTTTTTATTAGCTTGGTTGTAATAGAACTTAAGTAGACTGGTACAGTAGTTTATGATGAAACTTAATGACTCTTTTAAGTTTCCGTGATAAAGGGTTGTAGTGACAATACTTGTCACAATTTTGTTGAAGTTTTCCAAGTGCAATCCAAATTACCTTCATGATCTATGATTGTCTTGTAGTTCTTTTGTGATTTGGTTGATGATTCAGTCTGAATTGTGTTGTTTGTGCATGTAGTATCCATGACACGTCTTGATAAAGAAATCCTTCTTCTTATCTTGATATGAATACTTACTTGTTTCTTTCTCTTCTATGATGACACAAAAAAGAGTTGGGAGGCATTTTTCTGTCATTATTGAAGTTTTGTTTGATTAATACTCTAAATATGCCGCCGAAATTGACAACTGCTACTGTGAATACCATGATTGAGCAAGCTATTGCTAGAGCGCTGGAAGCCAAACGTGTTGCGAGGAACCTAGAGGTTGAGAATAGGAATGCTACAGGTCAAGTTGGAGGGAATGCTACGAATCCAGTTGAAGGAAATGCTGATGAACCGGTTGGAGGAAATGCTGCTGGTCAAGCTGAAGGAAATGTTGTTGCTCAGCAAGTTCAGAAGGAATGTTCTTATGCTAGTTTCATGAAATGTGGACCTACCCAATTTCGTGGTACTGGTGGTGCTTTGGAGTTAAGAAGGTGGATTGAAAAGATTGAAAGTACTTTTGAAATCAGTGGATGTTCAGAAGCTAGTAAGGTGAAATTTGTTGCAGCTACTTTTCAGGATGATGCCTTAAGTTATTGGAATAGTCAGGTAGCTACTGTAGGTTTGGATGAAGCTAATGCTAGAACGTGGGCTGTGACCAAGGGACTGTTAACTGCGAAGTTTTGTCCTGAGGAAGAGTTAGGTCAATTGGAGGATGAGTTGAGGTATTTGGTGTTGCGGAATAATGATATTGTGGCTTACACCAAAAGGTTTTCTGATTTATGTTTGTTATGTCCTGATGCTTTTGTTGATGACCGTAAGAAGATGAAGCAGTATATCAGAGGGCTATCTAGTAATATCAAGGGAGAGACTACTTCGTTGAAACCCAAGACTTTTGATGAAGCTGTTCAGATGGCTCATGCTTTGAGGGATGTGAAGCTGCAGGATAGAAAGGATAGTATTGCTGCGGGGAATAAAAGAAAGTGGGAAGTTGCACACTCAAACCAAGGGCAGAGTAGAGGAGGTTATCGTAACAACAATAACCAAGGACCAAACAGAAATCAGCAATACAACTTGAGGAGGAATGATGGTGTTCGTGCTACTGGAACCCAAGGAAACAAAGTGAACCTGAAGTGTGGTCGATGTAGTCTGTATCATGTTGGAAATTGTCCACCTACTTGCAACAAGTGTGGGAAGGCCGGACATAAAGTGGCCGACTGTAAGAACAAGGGTGTGGTCATTGGAGCCAATGCTGTTAAGAAAGGTAATTGTTTTGGATGTGGAGGTTGTGGACATAAGAAATGAAACTGTCCGAGGGTTGGCACTCGACAGGGAGGCAATGTTGTTGTTGTTGCTGCTGGGTCTGCTGCTCCAGCCTATGTCGTGGGAGATGCTGACAAACCTCAAGGGCCGAATGTGGTGACTAGTACGTTCTTACTCGATGCTTGTTATGCTAGTGTGTCGTTTAATTCTGGATCCGATAGAAGTTTCGTAGATGTTAGATTCAGTCAGCTATTGGATAGAGAACCAGTAAGATTGACAACTAGTTATAATGTGGAGTTAGCTGATGGTAAGGTTGTTAGCACTAGTTCTATATTGAAAGGTTGTTCCTTGAAGTTAGGGAATTATGTGTTTAGCATTGATTTGATGCCCATAGAATTAGGATCTTTTGACGTGATTATTGGTATGGATTGGTTAGTTGAGAATGGTGTAGTGATTGTTTGTGGAGAGAAATTAGTTCAGATCCCGCTAAGGAATAGGGTATTGACTGTGAAAGGTGATGAGTGTACTTCTCGTTTGAGAGTTGTTTCTTGTCTAAAAATGATGAAGTATATAGAAAAGGGTTGTGATGTTTTTCTTGCCCAGATAAGTAATGATGGTGTGAACGAAAGGAAACTGGAGGATGTGCCTGTGATTAGAGAGTATCCTGAAGTTTTTCTTGAGGATTTATCGGGATTACCGCCGCATCGTGAAATGGAGTTCTGTATTGATTTAGTGTCGGGAGCTGCGCCAGTTTCTCGTGCACCGTATCGTTTAGCGCCGTCTGAGATGAAGGAATTATCTGATCATTTGAAGGACTTGATGGATAAGGGATTTATTAGGCCAAGTTCGTCGTCGTGGGGTGCTCTTGTTTTGTTTGTTAAGAAGAACGATGGTTCTTTTCGAATGTGTATTGATTATCGAGAGCTTAACAAATTGACTGTCAAAAATCGTTATCCATGCCGAGGATTGATGATTTGTTTGATCAGTTTCAAGGATCAAGTGTATACTCGAAGATCAGTTTGAGGTCTGGGTATCATCAACTGAGAGTTAGGGAAGAAGATATTCCTATAACAGCTTTCCGTACTCGATATGGATATTTTGAATTTCAAGTGATGCCTTTTGGATTAACGAATGCGCCTGCCGTATTCATGGACTTGATGCATCGTGTGTGTAAGCCGTAGTTGGATGAGTTTTTTATTGTATTCATTGATGATATTCTTATTTATTCCAAGAGTGAGGAAGAACATGAGAAGCATTTAAGGATAATTTGAAATTGTTGAAGAAAGAAAATTTGTATGCGAAGTTCTCTAAATGTGAGTTTTGGTTGAAATCAGTGCAATTTCTAGGGCACGTGATTGATATTGAAGGTGTTCGTGTGGATCCTGCTAAGATTGAGGCAATCAAAGATTGGTCGGTACCAACAACGCCGACTGAAGTTCGCCAATTTCTTGGTCTAGCTGGGTATTATAGAAGGTTTATCGAGAAGTTTTCACTAATTGCTAAACCATTGACCAAGCTTACTGAAAAGAATAGAGTGTTTGAATGGGGATTGGAAGAGGAAACTGCATTTAATACGTTGAAGGATAAATTGTGTTCTGCGTCGATTTTGTCTTTGTCGGAAGGATCTGAAGATTTTGTTGTGTATTGTGACGCGTCTCATAAAGGATTTGGAGCTGTGCTGATGCAAAGGGAGAAAGTAATAGCTTATGCGTCGAGACAATTAAGGAAGCATGAAGAGAATTACACTACTCATGATTTAGAACCGGGAGCTGTGATTTTTGCTTTGAAGCTGTGGAGACACTACTTGTATGGAACCAGGCGTGTGGTTTTCACTGATCATAAGAGTCTGCAACATATTTTGGATCAAAAGGAATTTAATATGAGACAAAGGAGATGGGTAGAATTACTGAGTGATTATGACTGCGAGATTCGTTACCACCCTGGTAAAGCGAATGTGGTAGCTGATGCACTAAGTAGAAAGGAAAGAGATAAGTCTTTAAGAGTTAGAAATTTGGCAATGATGGAAAGTATTGATTTGACAGAGATGATATTGAAAGCCCAAGCTAATGGTTTGAAGGAAGAAAATACTGAGGTAGAAAATTTGGGTAGTGTTGATCCCAAACTTAGATCAATTAGCTTTGTGTTAACGAGATTGAATCAAGATTAACACTTAGAGAAACTTTGTGTTATGAAACAATCTAAGTGCTATGTGGATTTTAACACTTAGAACAACAACACACAAAACAGAATAACCCAAACTTTCACTTTGATTGATGATCAAAACTTGTGTACAATGAAAGTGGAAAAACATACATTTAACTAAAACCGAAAGGCCTCCTTTTATAGAATAAGGAACCTTGTACAAGAGTCTATGTATCAACTATTTTAGGTAAAGATAAACATAGAAAATACAATGTCAAACATATTTTTACTAGAAGTACAAAACGTGTAGGCTAAGTATTCTATCAGTGGTTGAACTTCTTTTTGTCAGCGCTTCAATATCTCTTGTCAGTGTCCAGCTGTCAGCGCCTTATTATCGCTTGTTAGCGTCTAAGTTCTTCTTGGCAGCGTCCCAGTGACTTAGCTATTTTTATTCCTCAACAATCCTCCCCTAAACTTGATATCTACTCTAGTAATCAAGTTTCATAATAAAAACAAAATACAAGGAGGATTCTTACAAACTAAACTTCTTTCTTAATAAGGGAATAAATAAATCTAACCAAATCCTTACTAACATCACTGGTATAATCAACCTCCAATGGTGTAGATATCATCAACTTCAAAAAATCTTGTGACATAGGATATTCAGTATCAACAAAAAGATATTCTGAAATTTTGGATGTACTAAGATGATATACACCAGCAGCTGAGTAGATACGCCATGTCATCCCACTAATAGCATCCAGATCCAACCAAACTGGATCAGCTTCATTTGGCTCAATCATTCTCTTGAATGTGGACCAAATCTTTATTCCATTAACTGAAGTAGGTTCTTCAGTCTCATACTTGGCCTTCATCAATGACCACAAGTCGACCAAGTCTTCTCTATCAAAGCTAGCAAACATAGACATGAAAGAAGTGAAAGTGTGTACCTCATCACCAGTCCTGGTGATCTTCCAAAAACCACTGCATCTTCTTCATACTGAGTTATGGGGTTTCTAAATTCAAGATGCAACACTTCTACAAAATTTGAAGCCTCCAATGGAGAAAGCTTCATACTCTTCCTTAAAACAACCTCACTTGGACTCAATGGATTAAGCTTTGGAAACTCAATTGGCAATCCTTTCTTCACTGGCCTAGGAACTATAGATGCCTTCTTAATCCTCATATGTTCCTCCATTTCCTCTTGTCTTTATTTTGAGAGCAGCTCAAAGGTTCTATCCTTACACAAAGAATCCCAAATAGGATAATCCAAACACCCCAATTGTTCAAAACTAAGACCTCTAAACTTTGCATAAGTCCACCCAGTCTGATGATTCCTTAACATCAAATAATACAACTCTCTCCTTACTGTTTTGGATTCTAGTTTGATATTGCTAGGTTTATTCTTCTCCCATACCTTAAGATCATCCTGCAACTTCAATATCCCTTCAAGACACCAAATCTTCTCAAACATAGAAACATTTGGATCACTCAAAATTTCATATTCATACTTAAAGAAAAGCTCAGAAATCTTAGGTATGTCCAAATCAAATTTCATCTTCAATTCTCTAAGCTTTTGCAAACCCAACTCCTCCCCATATTCTAGTCTCACATGCTCTTCAAGTATCATCACACTTGAATCAGTACTCTCACCATCAATACCTTCCTTATTACTTCCAGAAGTAGTCACAATTTGTGACTCAATAGCAGTCTTCTTCATCTTCTCCTTTTCCTCAAGTTGTGTAGCCAAAATGGAATCAAAATGTACTTGGACTGCATCCTTGGGAACCTCTGCCTCTACCATAATCCCTTTAACTTTATCCAATACATCAATAGAAGGTAAAGAAGTTGATGGTACCTGTGTAGATACATCCTTAATGATAGTTGATGACTGGGATACACCAACTACACCTACAGTCTTGTCAGCGTCCAAAACTTGAATGTCAGCGCTTGGTTTGTTCTTATCAGCGCTTGATTTTGTGAACTACTCCATCATCTCTGTAAATGTCAACTTTGTAGGAGTAACCAGTGACGCATCAAAACCTGATTGCTCTTTCAAACCTGTAAGGGCTTCAGCTACATCCAGCGCATTTCCAAAAGAAGAACCTTCATGCGAGCCTTTGTCACTGACATGTATATGTTCATCCTCCCCTTTGGAAGAATCCTCCTGCCTAGTGCGAACTTTGTCAGCCTCCAAAACATCTACCCGCTCCCTCAATGAAATGAGTTCACGACCTTGAGCATTGACAACCTGTACAAGGTTTGTATTTTGCTTTCGCAAGCTCATACAAACCATCGTCAATTCCATAACTGATAAGGGTTCCATACTGCCCTCCTCTATAATGGGAAGTTTCCCTCCCATAAGAGACTCATTGAGCATGGTTGTGGACTTAAAGATGTTGGGACTGACGTGGCCTGCATCTAAGCGAGTACCACTAGTCCCAGCCTCACCCATAGCACCAACCACAATTGTGGTGGTGGTTCTCTTTGCAACATGGCTAGGACCACTGGAGGAGAACACTCCAACAATCCTTTGGCATTTTTCTAACCTATAATCATGGGGTTTAGAGGAAGATGACTGAAGGTTTATTTGGGATTGTGGGTGAAGGGTGTCAGCGTCAAGATTGGTAGTACCAGCGTTTACATTGGGAATGTCAGCGCCTGGGGATGGAGGTTCTATGTTCATGTGTTGGGATGATGGTGGTTGGTCTGGAATAGGGTCTTGAGCAGGTTGTGGTAGTGGTGGTGGTGGAGGAGGGTTTGCAGCTGCCAATATGACAGCATGCATAGCTAGGGTAAGAGGCAAATCCCTATAGGGTGGTGAATTCATGTTGCCAAACACAGTTTTCTTTTGTTCAGGGACTTTATAAAAATGATGATGGTCCCTGGTAGAATAGCCTTGCATTTCAAAAATCATTGGCAAAAATATAGGATACGCAAGAGTCATCTTGGTACCCTTGTTGTGAAACATGCCATCGAAAATGATTTTTGAAAAATTATAATTTTGCCCTCTTGCAAGACAAACAATGGACTCTCGATAGATCGGTTGATTTCATTGAATGAAGAGCATTTGGGACTCAAACATTGTAGAATGACATGAATGAAGAACTTCCATGCTGGAGGAAATTGTTGTTTGGTATAACGGTTTATGTGCCCAATAGGGGCAAATCATACCCCAAGCCTCGAAGTCCCAACTCTAGCTCGTCTATGGGATGGGTGGTTATACCATCAGCATCATTAAGATGCAAAGCTTGGCGAACCAAAGCTTTAGTAACCACCCATTCAACCCCATGAACAGTAGCATATAATGTAATCACTCCATCAACTGTTCTGGAACGAACTGTGTTCCAAAAATTCTTGATGTGTGTTATAGGGACAAGTGGAGTGTGAGTAAGAGCATACCTTAGAGGGGAAGCATTCAAATACGTAACCATCTCAGTATATTGAGGATGAAGAGTATTATCAGCAACCAAATACGCCACCATGTTATGCTGACTCTTGAATTCCAACTCTACCTTATCTGGTTTGAACTTTGGGGCCATTTAAAATGTATATGAAAACTTGTAAGTGTCAAACAAAGAAGGTATGAAGGTTAGAAAGTTTTGCTAGACTAGAATAGTTGTTACCCTGTTGAAACAATATGAGCCGTATTTACAGGAAAGAAACTAGCACACTATTGGTTGAAATAGAAGGCAAAGATATTCAAAAAGTAATGATGTAAATCTTGAAAATATTTAACTTATCTTTGCATTAATAAAAAGTTACCAAGTTGCTAAAATTACGGCCCAAATTTTCGTCAAAAATAACAACTGGGTGGGACCCAATGTTGTCAACGGTCAAAAATTAATTGTCAGCGTAATGGCTATATCTTGTCAGCGTGTAAATTTTTCCATGTCAGTGTTCAAATTGGTCCTATCAGCGTCTGGAGTAAAATATGTCAGTGGCCAAAAATTAAATAAAGAAGAAAACAAAAAGACCTTTACAAAGATATTTACCCTGATGAAGATAACTTAAACTCTGACACAGACTGAAAATAGCATTCTCTGTTCAATTATATACACTTGCATAAGCAAGATAGTCATAATTGCCCTCAAGTGAACCTTGCCAAAGTAAGTCCTTAGAGATGAAGTAATCTCCATGTAAACACTTTGTAACTCCTAGGGTAACCCAATATAAAAATATATACCAAGTCTCCCAACCGACCAATACCAAATCTAGGTCAAAAAGTCTTGGCAACATACAAAGTATAAAACTTTGCATGCTACAGTGCTTCAAGGATTAGAAATTCCAACAAATTATTAAAGAAGAAGCCTTCACTATTTCTAATCCCCACTCACCTGTGGACACAATCTAGAATTATGATAAGAGTATTCTAAGAATACCCAAGATCCTAAAGGTAGCTTAAACCTCCCCTTAAACTATGATAAACATAGTTGCAAAATAATATATATATGTGACAAATTTTTATTTCAAGATAGGAATGTAAACATTCCAACCATCATAAATAACCCTTTGACACAGTACTTGAAGCTCAAAAAGATCCATAAGCAACTCTGTATCCAAGTGTACAATACTCACAATCCTGCATGATTAGATGAAAACCACAAAAACTAACATGTTGTTGTCAGCGTCCATTTTGACACTTATCAGCGTCTCAATAAACACTTGTCAGCGTCTGTCTAAACACTTTGTCGGCGTCTTAACAAACACTTGTTAGCGTCCATCTAAACAGTTGTCAGCGTCTCAACAAACTCTGTCAGCGTTTGAAAATAATAGTGGAAAAACCTAATACTTTTACAAAGACCAATAACAGTGCATATCATGTACATACTGTTACAATAAGTTCCAAAAACACATTTTTAGGTACGATTGATCATTCCAATACTTGTTACCATGTATTGAAACCTCCAAGCATCAAAAGGTTTAGTTAACAAATCTGCCACATTTTCTTCAATGTCAACCCTATCTGGTTGTATTAAACCTTTTTCAAAACAATCTCTTATAAAATGATGTCGAATTTCTATGTGTTTTGTTTTAGAATGATGTACAGGATTCTTAATAATGCATAATGTACTGTTATTGTCTACAAAAATCTTGGTATGCATAAAATTATACCCATAATCCAACAGTTGGTTTTGAATCCATAGAACTTGTCCACAACAAGTAGCTGCAACTACATATTCTGCTTCAGTTGTAGAGTTGGTCACTGATACACGGCTTTTGACACCCCGTATAAAAATTAAAGTTCGTGTTCTCGGTATCTTAACGAATTGATCTAGGTTCTATGTGTGACTCTATTGTTTTTGGTGAAACAAATATTTTGGTTGTTTTTAAATAAAATGTGCAAAACAATTAAAGTAAAAGTGCATTAATGTAAATCTAAATCTAACTTAAAGTAAAAGGCAAGTATTTAAAAATGTGACTAAAAGTAAATGGGCACTAAATGTAAATGACGCAAACTTAAAACTAACTAAGGTAAACTTAAAATGCAACTAAACTTAAAACTTAAATTAAGGAAAGGCTAAAATAAATCTAAGGTAAATAAACTTAAAGCGCGACTAAGTAAAAAGGCGGGAAAAATAAAGCTCGAAATTAAAAAGCAGAAAATTAAAAACTGAAATTAAAGAAACTGGAAATTACCTATCTGGAATAAATACCCTTATTCGGAATAAATGGCTTACTCGGAATATGTCACCTATCCGGAATAAACACCTCTATTCAGAATGTTTGGCCTATTCGGAATGTTGCTGTTTATCCGGAATAAGTCTTGGTTCGGAATAATATCCGAATGGAAAACCTTACTCGGAATATGTCACTTATTCCGAATAGAAGTTCTTTATCCGGAATATCTTCTCTATCCGGAATATTATGCCTGTTCGGAATGATTGCCCTATCCGGAATGTTCTGCCTACTCGGAATGATTGCCCTATCTGGAATAATTCCCTTATCCGGAATATTGGATATTCCGGATGAACCACCTTGGCTAAAACCTTGATCCAGAATAAAAGTCTTATACGGAATGTTTTAATATTCCGAATGAGATGCTTTTTAAACCCTTTACTCGGAATATTGCTGGGCTTGTTTTTCCTGGGAAAGATCAGAAACAGAAAACATACACCCCGAAGAACAGGGAACAAAATATTCACACGAATCTAATCAAACTTAAGAAAAATCAACCACAAGATTAAATCAAACTAATCAATAAACAACTATTAATCATAAACAATCAATCCAAAACAACAAAACTAACAAAACTAATCAAGATAATCAAAACCCACTTAATAAATTTAACAAAAACTCAAGAACATAAACATGAACATGAACAATAAAGACAAAGATTAAAGATTAAAGAAAGGTAGAATGAGAGATCAAACAATAAAGATAAAGATTAACAAGAATTAAAAGAACACTTACTTGAAATTAAATGGTAATTAAGGTGCAAGACAAGTATTTAAATTTGACAAGTAAATAAATGACAAGGTAATTAAAAGTGGAAGAACTAATTGTCACTATTAGCCAACAAAGAAAAATGCTAATCTCATCTAATCTATATATAGGGGAGGTTAAGGAGTGCTTAGGAAGCTTCCTCCCCTCTTTCCTTTCTCCTTAATTGCATGCTTAGTCCTTTTTAATGTTCGTTTTTCCTCGATTCGACTCGAATTTGATTTCCGGTTTTACGTTTTAACTTAACTTGTTTTTGGTAAAATCTCTTTTTGGTATTTTTAAACTAACTAAAAATTATATAATTAAAAACTATTATAAGAAATCTATTTTAAAAACTATTTAAAATGATTAAACAAATCTAATTTACTTTAATAAACTAAATTTTAAACTATTTAAATGAAGTAAAAACTTTTAATCTAATCTATTTTAAAACGAATCTATTTAATTTGAAAAATAATTTGTATTAAATAAAACTTAAACAAATCTTTAAAAACAATTAAATTTATAAAATTTAAATAAACATTTTTTTCTCTTTTTATATTTATATTTAAAATTGATTAAAGTAAATATTAAACTAAACTTTAAATTGATTAAAACTAATTTGAATTTAAAACTGTCAACCCTATTATCACGCTATATTAATTTAATGCAAGGAACAAAACACAAAAAGAGGTCCAGCTCAACTGGTGGGGCGTTGTGCTTGTGAACGAGAGGTCCTGGGTTCGAGTCCCAGGACAGACAAAATTTGACAATATTTTTTTAACTATTTTTTAGAACTTTGATTTGGACAGTATAAGGCCTCAGACCAATTGGGTCTGAGGTTATAGCAGCAAATCAGCACACAAGTAAGCAAGTACCAAGAATAAGCTAACAAGGAAAAAAAACATATAAGCTGAAAATCTAAAAAAAAAGCAATGACTAAATATCAAATAAGTTGAAATAAATAAGGCTGAAAACAAATGGGAAACTAATCAAGTAACACCTAAAATAAACTTATATAAGCTACTACGAAACCAAACCTTAGAAACTAGCAAGCAAATCCAATAAACACGCGAACTAAACAAGCCTTAAACCAGACGAACACCAGCTTAAATAAGCAGATCCAAACAGCCTTAAACTAATTTCAAAATAAGCAACTCTAAAAGATTCTAATATAGCAGATAAGACTAATCTTCAACAAGCAGATACCAAAAAAAAAAACTAAAACAAACCAAACGAATGAGCTTAGACTTAACCAATTCGAGCATAAACTAAAATACTTAAACTCAAAACACCTCAAAACAAATTAAGCAAAGCAGAACTTATCAGAAACAATTCCCAAATAATAAACTAAGCAGATTTGAACAACTCAATCACAAAATAAGCAAGCTTAACAATTTCAAAACTTAACATAAACTAAATAATAGCTACAAAAATAACATAAATTTAAGAGAAACTCAAACCTGATAGAGTTTTCCGTTGAGAAGAAGACAAGGGCGTTGAGCCGTCTTATTAACCGAAACGAACACCAAACAAACACCTCCTTGAATCGAACCAAATATCCAATCCGAACAGTAACCGAATAGTACTTCTTTAATGATTTCCCAGTGGGGGAAATCAATTTACTTTCCTTTATATATTTTTTATTATTTTTTTTCTTTTTTTTTATAATAATAATAAATGTCAAACAGTAACCATATTTTTTTATAAACGGATTAAATAAAGAACAGTAACTGGAAATTAAAATAAGACGAGAATTAAAACGAAAATTAATCTTTCATTAATTTAAATCAAACTTACAATACTGGAATTAAAATTACAAGATTAAAAACCCTAATCTATTTTTACTGAAAATTAAAATAATAAAGAAAAGCTAACAATTACATGATAGAGGGGGGTTTTATAGAGGAACCCCCAAGAAACCCTAATCTTTGGCTTCAATTGTAAGCATCCAAATTCCACCGTCCAATCCATCTTTCTTCTTCTCTCTCTTCTTTTCTTGCAATCTTGCGGCTCAGAATCATCCTTGTGCACACGGATTGCCACCGTGGTACAAGGATGTGTTTGTTGTGCTTCTTGATATGTGATGTGGCAATATGTAATTGGGGGGATTGGTGGTGGAGAGGTGGCATAGCCAATCAAATCCAATGATTTGGCCATGTAGGATAGAGAGGATGAGTGGATGGTGCGATTTTCTTGGGGGTTTTATTTGTTTGGGTGTGAATTAACCCACAAAGGTAAAAGCCCCATTTTTCTCATGATTTTTTTACTGAATATGAAATTAGGGTTTGGGTTGTCTGCGTGATATGGGGGAAGATGGAAGTGGGAGAGAGAGATAACTTCGTTTGTATCGAAGTAAATGTTTTGTTTATTTATTTGGGTGAGTGGAAAGACACGTGTGGTGTAAAAGGTGTGGGGGTGAGACAGTAAAAAGAAAGGTGAGGTGCAAAAAGGGTTTGACTGGGATAACAATTCATCCGTTTCCATTTAAGCTATTTGGGCTTTGTGGCCCAAAACACCTTAATCCATTCGTTTATTTTCTTCATCATGGGCTTTTGACCAAAATACATAATACTCCTCCCGTTTAAGCAACATTGGGCCAAGTAATGGGCTTTATCTTCAAAGTAACCAAATTAATGGGCTTTTAGGCCCATTAATATAATGTGGGTCCCACGAAGGCCCATTAACCATTAAAATATTAAATCCTCTAAAAACGACTTATCATTTGGCTTCTCGATCTTTTCTTCAAAAATTAAGTCGATTTTGTCGGTTTCCGTGATCTTTGCACACTTTTGGACTTTTGATCTTGTCTTTGACTCTTTCTTGACTTTTCTTCGACATTTGACCGTGAAATCCCGTGTTTTCTCTTCTTTTGATCATTTGTACCTATTTAAACACAAGAACACAAAACCACGCGTAATTCCGATATTTAAGATGTAAAACACATGATTAGGTCTTGATTTTACTTGATTTTAGTGGCAAAAGGATAAGTGTTTACACACTTATTAAATCCCCTACACTTGACCAAATGACCCCATGCAATGCATTATTTTAAAGCATAAGTTACATTTTTCTCATAATCAATCCATAATGGCCTTTATTACTATTATTACTACTACTACGACGGAAAGATAAAATCTTGAAAGGAAACAAAAATTATAACAATTTTATTAACTTGGAAATTATTAGATGGAAGAAACTCGTAAAGAAATCTAAGACTTAGATTAGGGCTTTGGTGTCATGAATATTAATCACCCTCAAGTTTCACGTTCCCCATACCAAGCTCAAAAACGAGATCATTGTCATTACAAGTTAGCACAACTAACACTTGCTCATGTGGTTTAGTTATCACTTAGACCCCCTTATTCCTACGGTGTATCTCTTGTATTTTATTTTTGTCTTGAATGATCACGAGGATGCATTTTTGACTTATTTCGATAATTTATTAAGGCCGAAAATAAAGTGGGACGATTTAATCAATAGTTAGCTAAAGGACAAAATCTTTTAAAACTGCTTCTCGAAACCTCAAAAAGTTCATATCTTGGCATAACTCGTTTCACGATTTGAGACCTTTCTCGGACCGATATTTGGCTTGTACTTCAAACTTCAAATCTTGAGAGACGATCTTGAAATTATGGTCTTCTCTTCATTTTGGTATACATCTTCATAAGGAGTGAAAGATGCTTCAAACGTTGACCACGACTTCTTCATTTATCCTCTTCTTTATTTAGGATTTTGATATACAACGATCCGCCTCCTTTTCGGACTTGGATCTATTTATCCTCATACCTTGTTAGGGTCTTTTTGGATAGACTTCTCCATGATCTTTAGGGGAGTAATTGCTTCTCGTCATGTGTCTTGATCCTTCATATTGATTTGGATTAATGATCTTCACATCATCTTGGGATCTTTAGCAAAAAGTGAATCCTCATGCCTTGTGAGGGCCTTTTTGGACTCGGGTATCCTCATGCCTTGTGAGGGCCTTTTTGGATAAGCCATTCTTCGCGTCCCGTTTCAATAAGTTATGCCTTGGCTATGAACTCTAATTAATACCGAGCAACTTTTAAACGATCTTGTGCTAGAAGCTAAGTAACCTTTTAAATCGTAAACCTTATTTATTGCAAATATATTTATTAACAAGTGATGGGAGAAAAAGCTCATAACTAACTCACATAAGTTAATGAAAGAATACCGAACTTATAATTAACTCTATCATCTCTCGTTCTCCACAATTTAAAATCTCAAGGAATGAGTCTCGTGGATGCTTAGCCTAATAAACCAATTAAGGTCCATATGGTTAAGGATACTAGCTAGAGTAAACATGGATAAGTAAACTCGGGTTGAGTCAAAATATTCACAACGGGCCTAATATATCAAAGATATCTAATCTTGTTAAAACCATTTTATTTACTTATTTATTTTTTAACTTTATTCTTGAAATGGAAATTATTATGATGCGATAATAAAAGGAAAGAAAATAAATAAAAATACTACTAGGCCAAAATAGATCAAAATTTTGAAAAACGTTGAAATTTTTTTTTAATTTTCCGGTAAAATGGGGTCAAATTCATGAAAAAGGCCACTAAAATTCGATAGAAGTCCCCCTACACTTAATATAAACATTGTCCTCAATGTTTAAGCATGTGGGAGAATAAACTCCCCTATACTTAGGACATTGAGTACGTTGTTTAAAATCGAGCTAAGGAAGGGACAACTAAAGTGATTACATTTATTTGTTATATTTATATACAAGTATGAATCACAATAGTTTTGATAGAACCGGGTACACGGGAACACGGGATCACGGGTCTCATCAAAAGTACCAAAAGTGGATCATCAAAGCATATGTCCCTACACACAATCACAACACACAAACAACCTACTTGGCTCCCCCCCTACACTTATTGGTGGACAATGGATGAAGGTGAAAAAGGGTGGAACGGATGGTAAAGGTAAAAATCTAACCTAGTTATACGATGCTTGATTTATTTATCACGAGTCTCTAGCTCGAATCGATTTCCCGAATTAATTCAAGGGAAATGTGGAGAGGGATGGAATCATCTCGTGAGAGATGTCCTCTCCATAGTACAACTTAACCCATTGGCCATTCACCTTAAAGTTGGGCCCATTTGGTTGGGATAACTCAATGGTGCCATAAGGGAAGACTTGGGCTACGGTGAATGGACCGGACCAACGGCTCTTAAGTTTACCCGAAAAGATTTTCAACCGAGAGTTAAAGAGTAAAACTTGATCACCAACATGGAACTCTCGGTTTTTAATCTTGGAATCATGAATGAGCTTAGTCTTCTCTTTGTAGATTAATGAATTTTCATAAGCCTCATTCCTAAGTTCATTAAGTTCATTAAGTTCATTGAGTTGGATTTTCCTATGATCACCGGCTTTGTTAAGATCAAAGTTAGCCCATTTCAAGGCCCAATAAGCCTTATGCTCCAACTCAATGGAGAGGTGGCACGCCTTTCCGTACACAAGGCGATAAGGGGTACAACCTATAGGTGTCTTATAAGCGGTACGGAAAGCCCACAAAGCATCATCTAATTTATCGGCCCATGAGGCACGATGCTCTCTCACGGTTCGCTCTAAGATTCTCTTAAGACCACGGTTAGAAACCTCGGCTTGTCCATTAGTTTGAGGATGATACGCGGTGGAAAGTCGGTGATTGACACCATACTTAGCCATGACTCGTGCGAATTGATCATTGCAAAAATGAGTCCCGCGATCACTAATAATAGCATGAGGTACACCGAATCGAGCAAACAATTGTTTCAAGAAGTTAACAACCACCCTCGCATCGTTAGTAGGTAAAGCCTTTGCTTCAACCCATTTTGATACGTAGTCAACGGCTACGAGATGTACTTGTTTCCCTTCGATGATGGAAACGGCCCCATAAAGCCGATGCCCCATACGTCAAAGATTTCACATTCTTGGATGAAATTTTGAGGCATCTCATCTTTATGTGTGATCTTGCCTTGCCTTTGGCAAGCATCACAATGTTTAACCATTTCATGTGCATCATGATAAATGGAGGGCCAATAGAATCCGGAGTCTAAAACTTTTTTAGCGGTGTAATTAGGACCAAAGTGACCACCGGTAGGTCCTTTATGGCAAGCTTCAAGGATTTGTAAAGCCGCCGGCCCATCAACACATCTACGAATGATTAAATCCGCACATTGCTTGAAAAGATAAGGGTCGTCCCAATAGTACGTTTTCACGTCCTTGAAGAATTTTTTCTTTTGTTGGGACGATAACCCTTCGATAAGAACACCACCCGCCAAATAGTTTGCAATGTCGAAAAACCATGGGGTATCATCAAGATTGGAATTAATAGACATTAAGGTCTCAAGGGGAAAGGATTCATTAATCTCTTGATTTGGAGATTCCCCTTGATACGGATCCTCAAGTCTACTAAGGTGATCCGCGGCTAGGTTTTTCGCTCCCTTTTTATCACGAATTTCGATTTTAAATTCTTGTAGGAGCAAAACCCAACGAAGGAGTCTCGGTTTAGCATCTTGCTTGGTCAACAAGTATTTCAAGGCGGAATGGTCGGTGTAAACGATGGTGGTGGAAAGCACAAGATAGGGGCGGAATTTCTCAAAAGCATACACTACAGCTAAAAGCTCTTTTTCGGTAGTGGTATAATGCAATTGAGCCCCCGTCATTGTCTTACTAGCATAATGAATGGGTTGGAAATGTTTGTTAACTCGTTGACCTAAAACCGCTCCTACCGCGAAATCACTAGCATCGTACATGAGCTCGAAAGGTAACTCCCAATTTGGAGAGACTAAGACCGGTGCCTTAGTTAATTTACCTTTAAGAAGTTCGAAAGAGTTGAGACATTCTTGAGAGAAGATGAAAGTAGCATCCTTTTCTAAGAGATGAGTCATTGGACGAGCTATTTTGGAGAAATCTTGGATGAAACGTCGATAAAATCCCGCATGGCCTAAAAAACTTCTAACTCCTTTGACGGTGGTAGGCGGAGGTAACTTAGCAATGACGTCAACTTTAGCACGGTCGACTTCGATACCGGCATTGGAAATTTTATGACCGAGGACGATGCCTTCTTTTACCATGAAATGGCATTTTTCCCAATTAAGAACGAGACGAGTGTCTTCAGACCGTTGGAGCATACATTCTAAATTAGCAAGGCAAGAAGAGAAAGAATCACCATAGACCGAGAAATCGTCCATAAAGACTTCCATAGTTTCTTCAACCATGTCATGAAATATTGCCATCATACACCTTTGGAAAGTCCCGGGAGCATTGCATAAGCCGAAAGGCATTCTTTTGTAAGCAAATGTTCCATAGGGACAAGTGAATGTGGTTTTCTCTTGGTCTTTTGGATCGATAGGGATTTGAAAATATCCGGAAAAGCCATCTAAGAAACAATAGAAATCATTACCCGCTAAACGCTCGAGCATTTGATCCATGAAAGGAAGAGGGAAATGATCCTTACGTGTGGCATCATTGAGCTTACGATAGTCGATGAAAACTCGCCAACCCGTTACAAGTCGAGTAGGAATCAACTCGTTGTTTTCGTTGGGAACAACGGTGATTCCGCCTTTCTTAGGCACACAATGGACGGGACTAACCCATGGCGAATCCGAGATAGGGTAAATCATTCCGGCATCGAGAAGTTTGATAACTTCTTTCTTAATGACTTCATGAATTTTTGGATTAACCCTTCTTTGATTTTGGATTGCGGGTTTAAAGTCATCTTCCATGAGAATTTTATGAGTACAAAAATTAGGATCAATTCCGCGAATGTCGGAGATTTTCCAAGCAATTGCTTTCTTATGATTCTTAAGCACATCGATAAGTCGGGATTTTTCATCTTCTTTTAAGTCCTTAGCAATAACGACGGGCAACTTATTATCCTCCTCTAAGAAAACGTACTCTAGATGAGACGGTAAATCTTTAAGCTCTAAATCTGGCGGATTATCAATGGAAGGCTTAGTCAAAGTAGGATCATCGTTTGTAACTTCTTTTGGAATGGGTGGAGAAATATTATCCTCATTGAGAAGTCTCTCAATAGTACGAATGTCTTCATCCCAATTGGTGGGAGAATTATCATAGTTAATCTCGAGATGACCCAAGCTAGCTTCAAACTCATCTAAGTCACTTTCTCCAAATGGAGTCAATGAAGGAGCAATAGAAGCTACGGTCTCAACATGAGGTAAAGGAGAAATCCCGCTCTTACAAGCCTCATGAAAATGTTCTTCGCATGCTTCGTCGAGCACATCGATGAAATTCACGGATTCGGGCTCATCGGGAAGTTTGGAAAGTTTACCCATGTTAAAGACGATTTTGTCATCCCCGACCCTCATGATAAGTTCACCCGCGGCTACATCGATTAATGTACGCCCGGTTCTCAAGAAAGGTCGTCCCACAATTAAGGGAACACGGGGATCCATTTCATAGTCGACGACGACGAAATCGGCGGGAAAAGTGAATTTGTCGACTCCTACGAAAACATCCTCGGCTATCCCCACCGGATAAGCAACCGTACGGTTAGCTAATTCCAATGTCATACGAGTGGGGACTAGCTCGGGTAAAGATAATTGTTTCCACACGGACAATGGCATAAGATTGATACTCGCTCCAAGATCCGCCAAGGCCATACAATTCTCAACACCCGGAAAATTACAAGGAATAAGGAATCGACCGGGATCTCCTAACTTAACCGGTAATTTTCTGAAAAGAACCGCGGAACAATTCTCATTCAATTGGGTATTGGCAGTATCAAGCAACTTTTCCTTATCACTTAAAAGATCCTTAAACATCTTAGCGTACTTAGGCATGTGAGCGAGCGCCTCGGCAAAGGTGATATTAAAATTCAATTGTTTAAACATTTTTAGGAAGTTCGAAACTTGAATATCATCCTTATTCTTCAATTTCTCTTTCCGCAACCTTGAGGGATAAGGTATATTTGGTTGAGATGAAGGCTTTGGAGTGGATTGCTCACTCACATCCTTTGGAGGAGGAGGAGGAGTAGAAATAGAAGGTGAAGGAACCGGTTTTGGAACCGAAGGTGTGGCAGAAAATTTGGGTATCGGTGGGACATAAGGTGTAGACAAATGCATAACGGGAGGTATGTCACAAGTGGAAGAAGAAGGAGGTTGTGTCGAAGAAGAAGGAATCTCAGGTCCTTGGTTAGGTGGGGAAGGTTCTACGGTGGTCTTACCGCTCCTAGTAGTGATAGCATTAACATTAGCCCTAGGATTGGTCACGGTGTTCGAGGGAAGGGTACCTTGGGGACGAAAGGTTTGAATCATAGTCAAAAACTTCTTATCGGTCGATTCTTGCATCTCTCTCATCATTCGTTCATGGTCGGATAATTTTTGTAAAACCAAGTCCATTTGAGGATTATGCATGTTCATTTGATTATAACCTTGATTAGGAAAACCTTGGTTTTGATATTGATTAGAACCTTGATTAAATCCTTGATTAAATCCTTGATTTTGAAAACTTTGGTTATTATATCCTTGATTATTTAACCCTTGGTTTTGCCCTTGAAAATTCCCTTGATTTTGATTAAAACCCCGTTGATTAGTATTTCCTTGAAAATTACCCCGTTGAGGACCTTGGTTCCTATTTTGGGCGGGTGGGGGTGGTCTTTGTGGTGCTACAAAACCCGGGGGAGCCAAATAGTTATTAGACTTGTAAGACAAATGGTTAACATCAACATTTGGTTTGAATTGAACCCGATCAATTTCATTGTTATTATAAGCATAAACTTCTTGTTGATCATTGTAAACCTTGTCACAATTATAGTACGAATGTGGTCCACCACAAGTCTCACACGTTTCACGTTTTTCTTTCACGGCATGCACATGTGTAGTGAGGGCGTCGGTTTTTAGAGCGAGTGTCTCAACAAGCGAAGTAAGTTTATTAATTCGATCATTCACCTCAATATTACTCGTACTAGCACTTGCCATATTAGCCCTAACACTTTTGGTTTGCACTTTTGCCTTGTTCTCAATAATGGCCCAAGCCTCGTTCATAGTTTTCACAAGAATATTTCCCCCCGCGGCACTATTAAGTGAGTCTTGGTCGTTTAGAGTTAAACCATTATAAAACGTGTTGATTTGATGCACTTTAGTAAAACCGTGTTGTGGACATTTTCTCAAAAGATTTTTAAAACGATCCCAAGCCTCACTAAACGTTTCTCCATATTTTTGCTCAAAATTGATTATTTCATTCCCTAAGGAAGTGGTCCGTGATGGTGGGAAAAAGTAGTTAATGAACTTGGTCTCTAAGTCGATCCATGTGGTAATACTTTGGGGTGGTTCCTTATCAAACCAAATCCGGGCTTGTCCCTCGAGGGAAAAAGGAAAAAGTTGGAGGCGAACGGCCTCTTGGGGCACCCCATTGTATTTGACGGTATTAGCTAATTGGATGAAACGTTTGATATGAGCGTGTGGGTCATCATTAGTACGGCCTATAAAATGGTGTAGCGGAAACCATTTGAATAAAACCCGATTTAAGTTCGAAATGATTTGCTCCAATATTTGGCACCACAATCGCGTCATCGTTTCTGTAACACCCCCAATTTCACAAGGTAGCGGAATATCAACATTGGGCGTTACTTCATAGCACATCACACACAGTCATAGAAAACGACCTCAAAAGAGACGTTTTATAAAATAAACCATTCGATAATTTTATTAAATCAGAGTTAACTAAAAAAAGAGGTCCCACCAATTTATACAAACCTTAAGAAATAACAAAGATTTGTCAAATGTATCGAATGGAAATTGTTTGTTTTGCCTTTACTTTATCCCGCGCGACTCCATGCTCCAGTTGCTCAAACTTAAACACCTGAGAATACATGCTAACAGTCAACACAATGGTTGAGTGAATTCATAGGTTTTTAAATAAACAATAATGGGGTTTTAAATAAACCATAGAGCTTTTGAACACAAGAATCTCATCCATTGTCGATAGTGCAACACATGCAATACCCAAAGTCCACGCTATTCTACTAAGCCATGACACCGAAGCCTTAAGTATAATAATGCCCTAGTCAGGTATTTTGCCGAATACCCCTTACTTCTAATACAACACACCTGGCTGAGCCTCCAACCCACAGGTGCGACCTGCCCAGGTGGGGGCCATCCCCGATGGATCCATCCGTCTGTACCAGCGCCTACCCATCATAGGTAGTTAACGGTTCATGGGTTTATAGGGACTTTCCAAATTTTGGCAATACAGCACTTAGCAAATAGCGGTTCCCAATCAATACAATAAATGCTTGTGTTCATCTTTCAAAAGCATTTAATCAGCCATCTTACATTTATTTACAACAACAAGTATTCGTTCAAAGCATATAGCAAACCACATGTTTATTCATAAACATGTATTCTCTCAAAACCATATATATAAACATCATATTTTTATACCAAGAGCATGTATTCCCCCTCGCGGGTTTATAAACACATATAAAGCAGTAAAAGCGAGGCTATGAACTCACCTGATAGAGCTATCACACGTAGATCAAGGAACAAATGTCCAACAGTCGATACACGACTTCACGAGATACCAATCGCTCGTTAATCGAGAGCAAGATGCCCAACGGTCAACATATGACCGAATGAGACCTAAATTGACGAGACGCGTCTTAGGCTCGAGACGAGAAATAAATCATACATATATGTAAATAGTTCATTTTAGTAGGTGTGGACATTGCATAAGTTTTGGAAAACTTTTCATAAGACTTTTGATAATAATTTTCAGGTATTATCCATTATGACCATTAAAGCCCATTAGTTGCCATTACATGTTCATGTGACTTTAGTAAATTTTAATCTCAGTATTAAACTCCAAACTTATTTACAAATCTCAGGCCCAACAATGGCACAATAGCCATTATAATTGTAAGTTGGGCTTCTGTGGCCCAAATCCACTTTATAAGCTTTTCGGGTTATTAAACGCCTCCAAACGTTGTCGACATAATATTTCACGTTGGTCGAGGCTCGGGTTCTATGAATATCAGTATATAAATTAGTCTATACTCCTCGATAAGTGGTTCATACCATTTCGGTTTTTATTAAAATATTCACGTTAAACGTTAATTTAATATAGTCCAATTCTTACAATTTTCCGACATCCCTCGTAGATTAGGTCGTTTCTCTTAAACCATAAATAATTTACATGAGTTATTATTACCAAAATCATTCTTAACTTATATATTTTACTTATTATTAGTCAAATTACTCCTAATTTATACTTATCATAGCTCATTTACCCATTCTATTACTTAGAAGAGTTGGCTGTTTTTCGCAGCCAACTTCAGTTCTACCGTTTTGACCGCCATTTCTAAACCGTTTATCCGTAGAAAACCATTCGATTGAATATACTTCTTTATGATTTTATCTATAACTCATAATTTTATGTTTTTCAATGATTTTATACGAATCTATAAGTTTTAAGTCAATTTATACATACTGTTCAGTTTTGACACTTTTAACCGTTTCGGCCATATTAAATTCACCGGATATCGTCACGAGACGAGCCACCCGGCCAAATCATCAAAAAACATATAGCTATGTCCCTATATTTTTATCTAAGGGCCTTTACCTACTAAACTATCTTGGTCGATCCATCTTTGTCACTGACCCAAACTGAAAATCAACAACATAAATTTAACATTACTAAATGTGGTTTTCTAGTTTTCAAATCATGTACAATGTCCAAAATATACAAAATAGTGCTTACATCTAAAAAGACATAGAAAATCAGTAGCTAATACATATTTAATTAGAAACATAATAACAACAAAAGAAAACCATGTTCTTACAAATTAATTTGAAGAGAAGCCTCAACAAACCAACTAGCAATCATCCATTTTACTTCCAAATCACAATATTACCCAAAGATTTATCAAGACGGCTAGATTATTACTAAGCTTTTTACCCATTTAAAACTCAATTACCTCAGCCCTTTAATCTCCAAAAAGAAGAAGTTGGTGATGATAATTCTTGATTTATGATTGAAATAACCAAGAATCATTGCTTCATCAAATGGATTTCCTTAACTACACTATAGTTACTAAATTCCAATTGTTGAATGTGTTTTTGCTTAAGGTTGTCCACGGCTGAAACTAGAAGACCAAAATAGATGTTTAACTATTTGGTTGTTGTTGCTAGACTTGTTGACGAGTGCTATGTCTATCAAGACATGTAAACACATGTATCATTAACATACACGTGTATCATAACTAGGCATATGTAGATACACGGGGAGTGAAACGTGTGAGGTCAAATAGTGGGGTTAGATAGTTATAAATCTTGCCTCACAATTTGCTAAAGCGGGTATTATCGAAGCACAATATTTTTGACGTTACGCGATTTGAAAAATACACGTTAACCACGAAAAATAAACGCTCAATATAAAATAAAAACATCGACATTCAGAGAACATTTATATTTTGATAAATAAAGGAGGGCTTATAATTTAATAAACGTTAACGTATCATATTAATGAATGACATTTAAAGGTTTAACGTAAATTATCAAGAATTCTCATAAAACGATAAATTAAAACGACGACAATAGAAAATATTTCTATGTCATAACGAGGATATTTACGGTCGAAAGGATATAGACTTTGCCGATACATAATAAATGACACATATTCGATACGTTAAAACCCTAATCTACCGGTTAGCCGAGAATTAAATATTATTCGTAGAACAAACATGACAAATAAAAGTCGATTAATAAATATTGATCCGAATATTAGAAATAGTTTTAGAACTCATTCTAAATATTGATTTTAAAGTTCGTTTTACTACAGTTTCCTTCAACGTGAGATTGTAGAATCTCAATCATTGGTCGATTATCCGTTGCCATCATATTGTCGAAAGCTCGATTCTCGGGATCGGCTTTAATGACGGTCTTTTTGTTTTTCTTCTTCTTCTTTTTAGAAGAATTAGAAGTATTTGGTACACCAATCGGTATGTATGTATGCGCGCGAGTGCGCATACAATTAAAACTTTGGAATGAGGTAGGTGACCTCGGTCGACTTTGAGAGGAAAAGGATTTTCCCTCTCGATGAGCAATATGAAAAAGCTACAAAAATATATACGTAAATACTACTTGAGTTGGCAAACCAATAATCGGTCGTCCCTCTCAATATACGCACAAGCAAGCGGGGAAACGAGGTGGCACAAGGCACTTAAAAACCTTTTTCCTTAGACGGCCTTTTATAGCGCATCGCCTTAAACCCACCTTATAGTTTGTATATATCGAGTTCAAACGTCTTACTAGTATTTATCTATTTTGCCCTTTTTTCTCGTTATGGATTCGACTACAATAGTTAGGTGATGAAATCCCAACTAAGGCTTATTTGAAAAGTAGGTAATTTATTGTGCTACGTAATATATTATAGTAAAAGAAAAATCTTTTTGTATTTTTTTAGAAAAATATATATTCACAAGAAAAATCGAAAGAAATCGAAATAAAAATTAACACTAATACGTAATATTTTTGGTGTAATACTTTTAGGAAAAAGTATTACTTTTGATTTTTTTTATTTTTTTTGTTGCAATTCTTAGGAAAGAAATTGCTTTTGTGATTTTTTTAATTTTTTTGTATTTTTTAAGTTTTTGATTTTTTTAGATTTTTGATTTTGTTGCAAGAAACGTAACGTTCAAGAAGAATGGATCCCAAAATCCAAACGTCTTCACGAAAAAAATCGTCAATCGTACGAGCAAAGCGGCAGCGGCGCCAATTTGAAACTCGGATTTTTAGTCCTTTTTAATGTTCGTTTTTCCTCGATTCGACTCGAATTTGATTTCCGGTTTTACGTTTCAACTTAACTTGTTTTTGGTAAAATCTCTTTTTGGTATTTTTAAACTAACTAAAAATTATATAATTAAAAACTATTACAAGAAATCTATTTTAAAAACTAATTAAAATGATTAAACAAATCTAATTTACTTTAATAAACTAAATTTTAAACTATTTAAATGAAGTAAAAACTTTTAATCTAATCTATTTTAAAATGAATCTATTTAATTTGAAAAATAATTTGTATTAAATAAAACTTAAACTAATCTTTAAAAACAATTAAATTTATAATATTTAAATAAACATTTTTTTCTCTTTTTATATTTATTTTTAAAATTGATTAAAGTAAATATTAAACTAAACTTTAAATTGATTAAAACTAATTTGAATTTAAAACTGTCAACCCTATTATCACGCTATATTAATTTAATGCAAGGGAACAAAACACAAAAAGAGGTCCAGCTCAACTGGTTGGGCGTTGTGCTTGTGAACGAGAAGTCCTGGGTTCGAGTCCCAGGACAGACAAAATTTGACAATATTTTTTTAACTATTTTTTAGAACTTTGATTTGGACAGTATAAGGCCTCAGACCAATTGGGTTTGAGGTTATAGCAGTAAATAAGCACACAAGTAAGCAAGTACCAATAATAAGCTAACAAGGAAAAAAAAACATATAAGCTGAAAATCTAAAAAAAGCAATGACTAAATATCAAATAAGCTGAAATAAATAAGGCTGAAAACAAATGGGAAACTAATCAAGTAGCACCTAAAATAAACTTATATAAGCTACTACGAAACCAAACCTTAGAAACTAGCAAGCAAATCCAATAAACACGCGAACTAAACAAGCCTTAAACCAGACGAACACCAGCTTAAATAAGCAGATCCAAACAGCCTTAAACCAATTTCAAAATAAGCAACTCTAAAAGATTCTAATATAGCAGATAAGACTAATCTTCAACAAGCAGATACCAAAAAAAAAAAAAAAAACTAAAACAAACCAAACGAATGAGCTTAGACTTAACCAATTCGAGCATAAACTAAAATACTTAAACTCAAAACACCTCAAAACAAATTAATCAAAGCAGAACTTATCAGAAACAATTCCCAAATAATAAACTAAGCAGATTCGAACAACTCAATCACAAAATAAGCAAGCTTAACAATTTCAAAACTTAACATAAACTAAATAATAGCTACAAAAATAACATAAATTTAAGAGAAACTCAAACCTGGTGGAGTTTTCCGTTGAGAAGAAGACAAGGGCGCTGAGCCGTCTTATTAACCGAAACGAACACCCAACAAACACCTCCTTGAATCGAACCAAATATCCAATCCGAACAGTAACCGAATAGTACTTCTTTAATGATTTCCCAGTAGGGAAATCAATTTACTTTCCTTTATATATTTTTTATTATTTTTTTTCTTTTTTTTTATAATAATAATAAATGTCAAACAGTAACCATATTTTTTTATAAACGGATTAAATAAAGAACAGTAACTGGAAATTAAAATAAGACGAGAATTAAAACGAAAATTAATCTTTCATTAATTTAAATCAAACTTACAATACTGGAATTAAAATTACAAGATTAAAAACCCTAATCTATTTTTACTGAAAATTAAAATAATAAAGAAAAGCTAACAATTACATGATAGAGGGGGGTTTTTATAGAGGAACCCCCAAGAAACCCTAATCTTTGGCTTCAATTGTAAGCATCCAAATCCCACCGTCCAATCCATCTTTCTTCTTCTCTCTCTTCTTTCTTGCAATATTGCGGCTCAGAATCATCCTTGTGCACACGGATTGCCACCGTGGCACAAGGATGTGTTCGTTGTGCTTCTTGATATGTGATGTGGCAATATGTAATTGGGGGGATTGGTGGTGGAGAGGTGGCATAGCCAATCAAATCCAATGATTTGGCCATGTAGGATAGAGAGGATGAGTGGATGGTGCGATTTTCTTGGGGGTTTTATTTGTTTGGGTGTGAATTAACCCACAAAGGTAAAAGCCCCATTTTTTCACATGATTTTTTTACTGAATATGAAATTAGGGTTTGGGTTGTCTGCGTGATATGGGGGAAGATGGAAGTGGGAGAGAGAGATAACTTCGTTTGTATCGAAGTAAATGTTTTGTTTATTTATTTGGGTGAGTGGAAAGACACGTGTGGTGTAAAAGGTGTGGGGTTGAGACAGTAAAAAGAAAGGTGAGGTGCAAAAAGGGTTTGACTGGAATAACAATTCATCCGTTTCCATTTAAGCTATTTGGGCTTTGTGGCCCAAAACACCTTAATCCATTCGTTTATTTTCTTCATCATGGGCTTTTGACCAAAATACATAATACTCCTCCCGTTTAAGCAACATTGGGCCAAGTAATGGGATTTATCTTCAAAGTAACCAAATTAATGGGCTTTTAGGCCCATTAATATAATGTGGGTCCCACGAAGGCCCATTAACCATTAAAATATTAAATCCTCTAAAAACGACTTATCATTTGGCTTCTCGATCTTTTCTTCAAAAATTAAGTCGATTTTGTCGGTTTCCGTGATCTTTGCACACTTTTGGACTTTTGATCTTGTCTTTGACTCTTTCTTGACTTTTCTTCGACATTTGACCGTGAAATCCCGTGTTTTCTCTTCTTTTGATCATTTGTACCTATTTAAACACAAGAACACAAATCCACGCGTAATTCCGATATTTAAGATGTAAAACACATGATTAGGTCTTGATTTTACTTGATTTTAGTGGCAAAAGGATAAGTGTTTACACACTTATTACTTAGTCCTTCTCTTCTTAATCTCTTGTGAATTGCACCATTAGTCCTTAAGCCTTTTAATCTTCTTTAATCTTGGACTTTAATGACTTTTGGCTCGGGATTTCTTTGAACTCGTCTTTTAATTCTTCAATAAAATAGACTTGAGTTCTTCGGCTTTAAGTAAACTTCCGTCTTTCGACTTTTTCTTCGATAAATCTTCAGAATTGGTCTTGGACTTCCGTTCTTTTTCCACTCTTGACTTCTCGACTTCATCTTTCGTCTTTTTCTTCGATAAAAGCCCGTGAATGTCGTGTTTTATCCACTTTTCACAATTTCGTCCTAAATCACAACAAAAACACAAACCACGCATAATTCCGACATAAAAGACATAAAATACACGTTTTGGCTCGGTTATTATTGTAATTAAGTGGTAAAAAGGATGGGTGTTTACACACCTATCAGCCACCACTGTTTGTTACTTGCATTGCCAAGATATCAATCTGCTCCCAAGAAATTGGCATCCACCAGTTGTGGATTTTCTATCAAACTTGTCACCTCCATAATCACTATCTGAATAACCAATAAGCTCCAATAGAGAATCCTTTGGATACCATAATCCCAAGGTAGGATAGCACCTAAGGTATCTAAAGATCCTTTTGACAGCATGAAGATAACACTCTTTGGGAGTCACCTGATGGCGTGCACATGCACACACAGCAAACATGATGTCAGGTCTAGAACTGTAAGATACATCAATGACAATCATTGACCTATAATGCCTGACATCCACTTCTTTTCCATCTCCAATCTTTCCCCAAGGGTGTTCCCTATCCATGGGTGTGCTAGCCCGTTTTTCATGGGGAGAAAAGCCAAACTTCTTTAAGATTTCTTCTACATACTTGTCTTGAGAGATAAAGATATCATCTTCTTTATGTTGAACTTGTAACCCTAGAAAGAAGTTCATCTCTCCCCTTGCACTCATCTTGAATTTATCTGTCATGAGCTTGGAAAAGTCTTCACTCATATTTAGATTAGATGAACCAAAGATGATATCATCCACATAGACCTGAACAAGTAGAAAGTCCTTACCAGTATTCTTAATAAATAAAGTCTGGTCTATGGTGCCCCTCTTAAATCCATTTTCCACCAGGTAGGTGGACAATGTTCCATACCATGCTCTTAGGGCTTGATGATTTCTTTCTTCACCAAATACACTTTGTCTGGATGTTTTGAGTCTTCAAAACCAGGAGGCTGCATGACATAAACCTCCTCTGCAATTGTGCCATAAAGAAAAGCACTCTTCACATCCATTTGATAAACTTTGAAGCCCATGCAAGAAACATAGGCTAGGAAAATCCTTATTGCTTCAATCCTTGCAACAGGTGCAAAAACCTCTTCATAGTCTATTCCTTCCTCTTGTGTATAGCCTTGAGCAACTAAACGTGCCTTGTTTTTTACCACAATGCCTCTTTCATCTTTCTTGTTTCTAAGAACCCATATTGTCCCTATAGGTCTTACATACCTAGGACAGTCCACTAACTCCCAAACATCTTGAATAGCAAATTGGTGAAGCTCATCTTGCATTGCTTCCACCCAACTTGGTTCTTTGAGAGTATCAAAAATCTTCTTAGGTTCCTGCTGTGACAGAAAACAAGCAAACAAACATGCCTGTACAAGAGGGGTATCAACCTTCTTGTGTATATTGGCAATAAAAACTCCTTGATTCTAATGAGACCTTCTTGTTTGAATAGGAGACAAAACATCACCACTGATTAGAAAAGGAGGATGATTTTTTATAGTAGATGTAAGTGTTCCTCCTTCAATAAGTGTTGTTAGTGCAAACATTACGATGCTTTGTCGATATAATCTCTTTGTGTTTTGTTGATGAAAAACGTATAATTCGCAATACATTATGTAAAATGTTAAGGTACTCGTAATCACTCAAGAATACATTTGTATACTTCTCTCGACACCTCCAAGACCGCATTCGGCATGAATCACTCAAGGTATGTACAAACATGTCATTAACCTAACTAAGTGATCAAGGATTAATATTTTCTTAAAACTCACATTTTAATCAAATGTGACAAAAGATTTTAATTAACTTTATTTTTAAGAAAATGTTTTATTAAAAAGAAAATGGAAATTTGAATTTGGCATATTCCATATGCCAAAGGAATATCCTTTGAGGGTATAAACTACCCCAGATGGCATATCCCCACTAAAGGACAAATTTACACGGACTCTGACGCGGAGGTTCCTTAAAGGAACCCACGGTTCCTTATTGATAAGGTACCGCGGGTAGAGATAAGGAACCGCGGGTCTTTTTGACCATTGCAATGTTGTCCTATAAATAGTGGATCATTTCCAGGTTTTCTTTCAACCCTTTTTGCACAGTTTCTTTCAAAACCATCTTAGATCCTTGATTAGTTAGTTTTGATTAATCTTGTTTAAGATGTGATTCTATCCCCAATCTCCTCAAGTGCAAAGAGAAGAACACTTTCATCACTATGAAGTGTTCGGTTCACTACATGATGAAGATCTATCCTTCTATAGATCTAAGTTATGTTTTTAGTCTTCCTACTATGTATATGTAGAAGATCCAAGTGTTGGGTACACTTGGATGTGTTTGTAAGGGTAGAATATCCAAGTAATGGGTATCCTTGGATTAGGTGTTAGTTGTGTAGATCCAAGTCTTGTTAGTACTTGGATATAGTGTTAGAGTTATAGATCTAAATTTTGTGTGCTTAGATCTATATGGTTTATGTGTTTAGGCCATAAAACACAAGGTTTGTTATGTTGGGCCATAAAACATAACTAGTGGGTAGATTAGGTTGTGTCTTGGTAGTTCTCACTAAACTATAAAGTGATGTGGTTGTGTCTTGTGAGTTCTCACTTAACTTGAAAGTGATTAGTAGTTGTGTTGTGTGAAGTTCTCACTTAGCTTCAAAGTGAAGAGTAGTGAAGATTGGTTCTAGCTTTCGATTAGAACTCGACATCTAGCCTTGTGTCGTTAAATGGTGAAGTGGGCGACGTTGTACAGATTGGTCCTACCTAAGATTAGGACTCGACTTTTAGCTTAGAGTCGGAAATTTGATAAGCGACGTTGTGTATGGTTTCTCCACCTTAAGGAGTTTGTTGACTAGTGAAGTAACTCTCGAGTAAGGTGTACTCAAGGAGTGGAGTAGGGCGAAGAGGAGCTTCGTGACCGAACCACTATAAATCATCGTGTCGGTACTTTCCTTCACATTTATGTTTTTACCTTTGTAGATGTATTTATAGTTGCATACTTGTGTTGTGTGTTGTGTCCATCTCATAATCTAAACATCTAAGTTGCGGAAAAGCTATGGCTTAGTACGTGTGTGCTTCGTGTTTAGATTTTGGTCAAGTGTACATCACTTAGTCTAAACATCCTAGTTGCGGAAAAGCTTATGCTTAGTACGTGTGTGCTTAGTGTTTAGACCATTGCTTGATGTACTCTTGATTTGATGTGTTTGTGTGTTTACTTGTAGTATTTATCTTTCAATCAAACACATCTCATATCTAGTCAAGCTTGATCGAGAATTTGATACAAAGGATTGTCAAAGTTTAAACATGTAAAAAACAGGTACGTCCACTGTCGGCGGTTCCATAAATGGACCGACGGTTCTTTATTGATAAGGAACCGCGGGTACACATAAGGAACCGCGCACAGTGGATTAAGCCGAAATATTTTGAAAACTAACTAGAAACTATTCAACCCCCCCCTTCTAGTTGTTACAATTGGTATCAGAGCCTGGTTACTCAAGATCTTTGAAGTATATTGTACTTTAAAGCTTGGATCGATCTTTGCTCTCTTTTTCAAAACAAATGGTTTTTAAAAATGAAAACGGTTTTTAAAAATAGAGACGATCATTGTATCAAATTGTTCATGAAGAGTGATTACTTATGAGATGTGTTTTGTTGTTTCATTCGTACAAGTTTTGGTGTTAAATAAACTTTGTATAATAGCTTGAATTAAATCTTTTCATGTTTGGAAGTATAAAAATCTTTTGTGTCATAATTAACTCTAAAATACGAGTTCTATGTGTCTAAAATGATTTTTTAGAGTCCTAAATCCTTCCAAAAAGTTACCAAATGATTTTGGCCAAAAACTCATTTTTTGTCCTCTGACCGCGGTTCTTTATTGTTCCCCGCGGATCCTTATCAATAAGGAACCGCAGTCAGTCTGACTCAGATTTTTGCAAACTTTGAAAAATCATATAAAATCAACCGTAAGTCCGTAGAAGTCGTGCCACCCGTCACTTCGAACGTAACAGAATTTTCTCTCAATTAAAAATGCTTCCAAACCTTTATTCAAACTTTAAAATTTAAATGTTTTATAAGTTATATACTTTGTCCAAAGTATTGAGTCTCGGTTTGTCGTAAAACTTGTGTTTTACTCTTTTCTATTAAGTTGGACATCTCTTGGTGATATATCCTTGAAAATTGACATATTTACAAAGTGTTAAACTTAATTAAATTTTAAATGGGTCAAAGACTATTTTCAAATAAAATCAAGCTATGAATACTTTGTTGTATCTAACACTCAAAACATGAACGAATGCTTTTATGTGTTAAGCTAATTGTTTGTGTGTGTTTCCTTGTGTGTTATTATTATATGTAGACATTATTAAGTGTTCCTTGCTATTTGTAGTAGTATTGCTTATATGTCTAGTCTCTTGTGCCTTGCTTGGTATTTGTTAGTATCTAGTTTTTTCTAATTAGGATGTATGCTAGATTTCTTGTATTTTAGTTGCAACATTATGTGTGCATTGCATATAGGATTAACATCTCTTGGTTTACAAATGTTACATAAACATCTTGTACACCTCGGCATGTTCTTTGACACTTTTAAGTTTGAAAGCTTTGGCAGCTTGTCAAATCTATTGATTTGGGTCGTCTTACTCGATCATTGTGTTATTAGTTCAAGTAGATAAATATCTCCCTATAAAACATGAAACACCCTTTGAAAATCTTAGCTATTTTCTCTTAAAAGAGTGTTTGTGGGAATCAAGAAAGATTTCGATTAAATATCAATGCATTATTCAAACTATGATTGGTATCATTATCGAATCTAATTGACATGTTTTTTAGTGTAGACATGAATGTGGTTTATTAATAATATACATCGGATCATAACTCACACTTGTGTTGATGGTGTTATATTGAATCTACTTGTTCAAATTGTTAGACATATTTGTTTAATAATTACTTATAATGCACAATAGAGTCGGTTTGATAACTTGGATGTTTCATCCGAAATACTCAAGTAATTTACATTGCTATGCAATTTATAAATGTGTCATTTCCGAAAGACCAATCAAGAGTGTTCCTTTGGTTTGTGTAAACTTTGTTTATACACTTCAATGTTATTGGCCTCAAGTTCTATTAAGGTAATTAACCTTAACTAGACTTGTTTGACAAGATATGCAATGGTTCATTCTTTACCCTCATTAGGTCATGCATTGGTCGCCATACAAATTTCATCCTTGCTAAACTTTATTAGGCAAATGTTGGAATTATATTTTGTCTAACTTGAGAATGACTACTAGAGAATTTATGCACTAGGATCTTAATTTGACCTAACGGTTGAATTACTTCCATGAGGGAAGTTGAGTTGGTGTATAACTCGTAAAAAATGGTCGTGTTTAGCCTTAATTGAGCACCTCTAGTGATAGTCTCATACTCATTCTCTAAATTGGCTAAATGGATCTTCCTATATATGACTAATGATAGTTTACTTTGATGAACTTTGTATGTCATTAGGAGTCTTTTTCTTTTGTAGCCATTAGGTTTTTCTTAGCTTTCCTCTTACGTGCTAATTGAACCTATGTGTCTTTCCTTTGTGTGTGTTCTAGTTTTTATTGCTCTTAAGCATGACTTTATGATAAGTTAGACTAGAACATTAGGATTTGCTGAATTGGAAAATCCTCCTTCACCACCTAAACCTAGCCTCTGTAGGCGGTTCTTTAAATAGACCGCGGCTCTATATCAATATGGAACCGCCGGTGGAGATAAAGAACCGCGGGCAGAAGCTCTCAAATTCGGTTTTTCTGAAACTTCCCAATTGTTCCAACACTCTTTGGAATCTTTGTTTCAAACCTTTGATCACTCCCAAAATATCTTGGGCTTTCCCTTTTTAACCATTTACTAGTTTGGATCATCCCCTCACCCTTTTAAACCCATTACTACCATGTTCTACAAGAACCTCCAATTCATCCAAAACCTCCTCTTCAAAGAGGCACCTCAAAATTAAGATTAAGTTACCCAAACTTAACTCTTCACCCTTTCACACACCCAAGAATGAGATTGTTCCAATTCTCATCTCTTCATCACCCTCACCACCTCTTGCTCCATGCAAGACTACCTCAACCCATGGTACCAACCATTCACATGGTTCTACCTCCTCTTCATTCCAATCTAGAATGAATGAGCTAACCTCACCCTTCACTCTAAGTACTCTCTTGGATATGACTACCCAACCTCAACCCATCCAAAGCATTCCCATTGTGAATGACTTTGTTGATACCTTGGTGACTTAACCTTTTACCCCTTCAAACTCACCCATATCACCCATCCAAAGCATTCCCATTGTGAATGACTTTGTTGAACCCTTGGTGACTTCACCTTTCACCCCACCAAATTCCGCCACCACCCTTTTCTTTCATTTAAGTATGTGGATTGCTTATTGCTAAGACATCTAATTTAAGCAAATCTTAGGATTCTAGTGTAACTAAGATTAAAATTATGCTTAAGTTTTAGGCTTGTTTATTTTTTATACATCTTTGTATGATCTTTATTCTCTTGTATTTCCTTTCATGTTTTTCAACATGATTTTTCTTTGAGTCTTGGATCTTGTTGTTATTATGTTTTTTCTTTTCTCTTATTTTGAGTCCTTTTCTTAAACTAATAAGAATTAGGAATCTTATTGGAGATTTACATTACATGTAGCTTGATTTGTGATATCTAGATAGATGACTTGCTTGTATGCTACTTGCGTATATATCTTCTTGCTTATCCGTTTGTTATATGCTTAATTTATTAGTTAATGAATGCATGCTTATTATAAAGGTTTTGTCTTTGTCAAGCAATTCTGATATAATATCTCTTAGATGTGTCTAACTCATGCATGTCCTTAAATGCTACGTGCTAACATGTTTTACTTAGTCTTCTCTTTTTAAGTAATCTGGTTTCTTGCATGCCATATGTGTTAATTGCGCACCTTCTCTACATTGGTTTATTGTAGACTTCATAAGGCATTGCATTAATTATCCTATGTGCGTACTTGATTATGTGTTAGATTTTGTACTAACTCTTCATGTCTTCTTGAGCTTCTTTTGAGTTTCTTCTCTCATTTTCTTTCGATATTTTTCTATCACCTTCTAAGGTATAGTATTCATGAATTATTTTGTGAAGTTATCCTTAACTTCTTTGATTGAGTCTCTCTCAATTCATTTTAATCATGCTCTTCTATGTCGAGTCTCTTTCTTCTAGTCTTTCTAAACTAAGTTGAGTCGAGCCTTACCCTTTCCTCATCATGTAATTGTTCTTTGAACATCCATAATGATTGAGAAGAGCTACGAAACTTTGAGCATGTAGTTTATCGTATGCTAAACACCATTTGGTGTCGACATTCATACGCATTTTTGCCTATAATGTCCTATATCCCGTTTTTTATTAAAGCGTCGATTTATCCGCTTTTGGTTTTCCTTTATTTTTTTGGTCAAAAATGTCTCTAGGTTGAGATATTTTTGTTCCTATTTTTGAGAGTTGATTGCGGTTAAAATTTACAATTAGTATGGGTGATTCCATCAATTCTAAGTTTTTAACCCCTTGAGATGATATCTTCAAATTCTTGGATGTTTCTTTTCTACCTATATTCCAACAATTTTGAATTGATTTCCTCAAAATCCTCTCCTTGTTTTTTTTTGAGAGTTGATGGTTAAATCTTGAATTTTCTTGGGTGATTCCAAAAATTCTAAGCTTTTTACCCTTTGACATATTATAATTACAATTGGTATGGATGTTTCTTTTCTATCTCTATTCCAACAATTGTGAATTGATCTTGTCACGATCCTCTCCTTTATTTATTTATTTTTTGTTGATAGCATCGCGTGCACACTTCTTTCTTCAATGCTTGTCATTGTTTGTGCAAACGACTTGTTTATCATCCTCTTTTTATATATGCTCTTGTCTACTAACCTTGTTTTGTAGGACACTTCTAACCCATTTTTGTAGCTCGTCACTATTCATGCTTTGTTGGTGTCTCAAGCAAGGGGGAGCTCATATCAAGGGGGAGCATTTGATAGAGTTCAAGTCATTACATTTGCGATCATTCATCGAATATCTTGCTAGTAATGAATTTTGGAATCTTGAAGATAAGCATTTTATTATGCATGGAGTTAGTTAACCTATGGTGACTGAAGACTTCACTAGGATGACGCAAGCTCAATATCTTTGGCAGATGGGTTTATGGTTTGGATTCTCGCCTCTCAACCGTCGACCACTAGTGATGATCTACCTTTTGGATGCAAGCTCGTGTGACGTTAATTCTTCTCCTCTTCAAAGGACGTGCTATCGATGACTACCACTTTGGATGTGTGCTCTCTCGACGTTGATTCTTCTCTTCTTCAAGACGTTGACTACCTTTTTGATTCGACAAAAGGCGGAGAAGTAAGTGCAAACGAGTAACTTATGCATTTTAATATGTGTTGCGGTTTACTTGTTTGTCATCATCAAAAAGGGGGAGATTGTTAGTGCAAACATTACGATGCTTTGTCGACATAATCTCTTTGTGTTTTGTTGATGACAAATGTATAATTCGCAATACATTATGTAAAATGTTAAGGTACTCGTAATCACTCAAGAATACATTTGTATACTTCTCTCGACACCTCCAAGACCGCATTCGGCATGAATCACTCAAGGTATGTACAAAGATGTCATTAACCTAACTAAGTGATCAAGGATTAATATTTTCTTAAAACTCACATTTTAATCAAATGTGACAAAAGATTGTAATTAACTTTATTTTTAAGAAAGTGTTTTATTAAAAAGAAAATGGAAATTTGAATTTGGCATACTCCATATGCCAAAGGAATATCCTTTGAGGGTATAAACTACCCCAGATGGCATATACCCACTAAAGGACAAATTTGCACGGACTCCGACGCGGAGGTTCCTTAAAGGAACCCGCGGTTCCTTATTGATAAGGTACCGCGGGTAGAGATAAGGAACCGCGGGTCTTTTTGACCGTTGCAATGTTGTCCTATAAATAGTGGATCATTTCTAGGTTTTCTTTCAACCCTTTTTGCACAGTTTCTTTCAAAACCATCTTAGATCCTTGATTAGTTAGTTTTGATTAATCTTGTTTAAGATGTGATTCTATCCTCAATCTCCTCAAGTGCAAAGAGAAGAACACTTTCATCACTATGAAGTGTTGGGTTCACTACATGATGAAGATCTATCCTTCTATAGATCTAAGTTATGTTTTTAGTCTTCCTACTATGTATATGTAGAAGATCCAAGTGTTGGGTACACTTGGATGTGTTTGTAAGGGTAGAATATCCAAGTGATGGGTATCCTTGGATTAGGTATTGTGTAGATCCAAGTCTTGTTAGTACTTAGATATAGTGTTAGAGTTATAGATCTAAATGTTGTGTGCTTAGATCTATATGGTTTATGTGTTTAGGCCATAAAATACAAGGTATGTTATGTTGGGCCATAAAACATAACTAGTGGGTAGATTAGGTTGTGTCTTGGTAGTTCTCACTAAACTATAAAGTGATGTGGTTGTGTCTTGTGAGTTCTCTTAACTTGAAAGTGATTAGTAGTTGTGTTGTGTGAAGTTCCCACTTAGCTTCAAAGTGAAGAGTAGTGAAGATTGGTTCTAGCTTTCGATTAGAACTCGACATCTAGCCTTGTGCCGTTAAATGGTGAAGTGGGCGACGTTGTGTAGATTGGTCCTACCTAAGATTAGGACTCGACTTTTAGCTTAGAGTCGGAAATTGGATAAGCGACGTTGTGTATGGTTTCTCCACCTTAAGGAGTTTGTTGACTAGTGAAGTAACTCTCGAGTAAGGTGTACTCGAGGAGTGGAGTAGGGCGAAGAGGAGCTTCGTGACCGAACCACTATAAATCATCGTGTCGGTACTTTCCTTCACATTTATGTCTTTACCTTTGTAGATGTATTTATAGTTGCATACTTGTGTTGTGTGTTGTGTGCATCTCATAATCTAAACATCTAAGTTGCGGAAAATCTATGGCTTAGTACGTGTGTGCTTCGTGTTTAGATTTTGGTCAAGTGTACATCACTTAGTCTAAACATCCTAGTTGCGGAAAAGCTTATGCTTAGTACGTGTGTGCTTAGTGTTTAGACCATTGCTTGATGTACTCTTGATTTGATGTGTTTGTGTGTTTACTTACTTGTAGTATTTATCTTTCAATCAAACACATCTCATATCTAGTCAAGCTTGATCGAGAATTTGATACAAAGGATTGTCAAAGTTTAAACATGTAATAAACAGTTTCGTCCACTGTCGGCGGTTCCATAAATGGACCGACGGTTCTTTATTGATAAGGAACCGCGGGTACATATAAGGAACCGCGCACAGTGGATTAAGTCGAAATGTTTTGAAAACTAACTAGAAACTATTCAACCCCCCCCCCCCCCTTCTAGTTTCTACAAGTGTGTTGTCTTCAATCTCAGTCTCCATGTTGCCAATATCATCTTCATATCCTCCTCCATCATCATTATAATGAACCTCTTCATGAACTCTGGAAGGTTTACCTTGTTCAAAAGTATTGGAAGAGAATGGATGCCCAAATAGGTTATCAACGGCTGATCTGTCAGCGTCTGAGTTTAACCTATCAGCGTCTGATTTGCCTTTATCAGCGTTTGAAGATTCATGCATGTTGTCATCAACTGGTTTTTTTGTGGACCATTGATAGGTGTGTAAACACCCATCCTTTTACCACTTAATTCGGGCTAAAACGAGACCAAAACACGTATTTAATATCATTTGTTTGGAATTATGCGTGGTTTTTGTGTTTGTTGTGTTTTCAGAGTCAACCGGATGAATATTGAGGAAAACATGGGATTGCACGGGATTTATCGAAGAAAAAGACTCAAGATAAAGTCTATTGTCCAGGAGATGCAAAAGATTTGAAGTCACTGGGCCTATTCGAAGATTTATCGAAGAAAAGGACCAAAGATGGAAGATTTATATAAGTCAAAGAAACTCAAGTCTATTAAACGAAGAAATTAAAAGACGAGTTGAATTTAATCGACGACAAATCCCGAATCAGAATCGAAAACGGAAACTTTTCTGAAAAGACGAAAAGACAAGAAGAACGGGAGAAAGCCCACTCACCAACCAAAGGACAAGCCTATAAAAGGAGCCCTTCACACATTTTAGAAAAGCTAGCCTGGAGTTTTCTCTCCTCCCCTTTTTTCTCCTTTCTTGTTCGTTCCATCACAATCACCACTAGGGTGATTGATGATTTTAATCTTTGTTCTTCCAATCTTGTTGTTTTAATCTTTGTTTAATCTTGTCAAAACATTAATCATTCAATACTAAGTTCTTGTTTAATCTTTCAATTTTATCTTGTTCATCATCATCTTTATCTTCAAGTTTTTAAGTTTTTATTTTCTTGATTTGATCTTCAAAAGTTGTTGGGATTTGTGTTTTTGTTGATGGGATTAGTAGTTTATGGTTAGTAGATGCTTTGTGATTAATTTATTTAAGTTTTTGGTGAAAAACTTGGTGATTTTTGGATCGAAATCGTGTTTCCTTGTTCTTCGGGATAGTATCTGTATCTGGGTTTCCAGAACTTCCGAATGAGTGAACAGTAAGTTCCGAATGAGTTGTGTTTTCAAAAGTTCCGAGTCAGCTAAAAGTTCCGAATGAGTTTACCTTGAAAAAGTTCCGAACCAGTTTAAAACTTCCGAACCAAACAAAAGTTTCGGATGAAGCATTCAGTTCCGAACGAAGCAGAAAGTTCCGAACCGATTTATTTACCAAAAGTTCCGAATCGGAACTTACAAAAAGTTCCGAATCAGTAAGTTCCGGATCAAGCCAAAACTTCCGAACGAAGCTAAAGTTCCGAATCAATTTTCAGACTTCCGAACCAAAGACTTCCGAACCAGTAAGTTCCGAATCAAGGGGCTTCATTCGGAAGTCCAAAACTTCCGAATCAGTAAGTTCCGGATGAGTGTAAACTTCCGAACCAAGGTTAAAGTTCCGAATCAATTTTCCTTTTAGTGTTACTGTTTGTCTGTTTTACTGTTTCTTTATGTTTATTTCACAATTTATATTTTAACTATAATTTGAACTTTAATTTCAATTTTAATTTTAATCTTAATTTTAATCTTAAGTTTAATGCAAGTCTTTGTTAATTATAATTAAAGTAATTGTCTTTGATTTAAATTTTCATTTCCACTTTTTATTAGACTAGTAAACCAAACCCTTTTATTTAGTAACCAAGAACAATCATTCCACTTAAGACCGAGATCAATTCGAGAGAATTCTGAGAGAAATTAGAACCCATTGCAAACCCAAATATCAAATGGCGCCGCTGCCGGCTCTTCTCGTTAAGATCAAAAGTTTTTTGTGAGAACTTGGATTTTGGGATCCGTTCCCCGTGAACGTTACTTTTTCATAAAAATTTTCAAAAAAAATCCTAAAAAATATAAAATTTTCAAAAATACAAAAAAATTAAAAAACATAAAAACCAAAAATATTTTTGCTTTGTTTCTCTTTGTTCGTTCTTTTGCAGGTGTATGCGCACTCGTTCCACGTCATATCAAGAGCCCGAGCCTCTCGATCACTTAGACATGGCCGGTGTACCACCTCCAAACAATAATAACAACAACAACATGAACAATAACAACAACAATGAGCCCCTTCCGGATAATCGCCCGATGATTGAATTACTGCAAGCTCATGTCGATGGCAACACGGATCCAATTGTTATACCACCAATTGCCGCCAACAATTTCGAGCTAAAATCAGGCTTTATCCAGATGGTATCCGCTCAACCGTTCTTGGGACAAACCATTGATGACCCACATGACCATATCAAGAGATTTCTACAACTCACCAACACGGTCAAGTTCAATGGTGTTCCACAAGAGGTTATAAGGTTACAACTTTTTCCCTTTTCTTTAGAGGGACAAGCCCGGCATTGGCTTGCTAAGGAACCGCCACAGAGTATTCTCTCGTGGACGGATTTGGAAACAAAGTTTATCAACTACTTTTTTCCACCCTCTCGTACTACCGCTTTGCGGAATGAGATCATAAATTTTGAACAAAAGTACGATGAGTCATTCAGTGAATCTTGGGATCGTTTTAAAGATCTTTTAAGAAAATGCCCACAACATGGTTTTACCAAAGTACATCAAATCAATACTTTTTACAATGGTTTAAGCATGAGTGACCAAGATTCACTGAACAGTGCCTCGGGGGGTAATCTATTGGCTAAGACTTCCAATGCTGCTTGGGACATCATTGAGAATAAATCTCGTGTGCAAACCAAGAGTGTTCGGACCAATGTTGCTAGTGCTAGCACTAGTGACAGCGACAAGCGATTAGACAAAATCACTACTCTTCTTGAATCGCTTGTCACCCACACCGTCAGCAACAACGCCAAAAACGCTCAAGTGAACGCTGTCAGCCAACCTTGTGAGATATGCGGTGGTCCTCACTCTTACACAACTTGTACCGCCACCCAAGATTACCCTGCTGAGAATGTGAATGCGGCATATGGCACCTATCCTCAAACTGCTTATCAAGCTAGACCTCAAGGTGACCGTAATTTGCTTAACTATCGATCCAACAACTATCTTTCACCACCTGGTTTCCCTCCTACCAACCCAAACCAACAACAAAACCTTAATCGCCCTCCTCAACAACAACAACAACCTCGACAACCATACATCCCACCTCACAAGCAGCAACAACCACCTCAACGTAACAATCAAGTCTACCAACAACCTGCTTACCAACCACCTGCATACAATGCTCCTCCCAACCAACCCACCACTGAATTACACCAAGAGGTTGCAACCTATATGAGGACCAATGATGTGATAGTGGGAAATCTCCAAGAGGAAGTGCGCAATTTGAAAGCAGACTTAGTCAAGCAAGGAAATGATTTGAGAGCCGATATGAGAAATACGTTGGATAGCCAAACAAATGACCTGAGGAACATGATGGCTAGTTTCTTCCAAGGTAATCAACCCTCTTCTTCGGGTACTCTTCCGAGTAACACCGTTGCGAACCCAAGAGGGGAGATGAAAGCAATCACTACTCGAAGTGGTAAAGGTACCAAGGAACCCGAGCTTCCTATACCTCCACCGGTGATTGTGACTAAGGAGAACGAGTCACCTACTCCTATTCCTCCTCCTTCTCCTTCCCCAATTTCTCCACCTCTTCATTCTACCCCTCCTCCACCCGTGGTTGTGAGTGATCCTCTTCCCCTAAAGCCTTCCTCTTCTTCCAATATACCTTATCCTTCAAGGTTGAGGAAAGAGAAGCAAAAGAGCAAGGATGATATTCAGGTTTCGAACTTCCTAAAAATGTTCAAACAACTGAATTTCAATATCTCCTTCGCTGAGGCTCTTGCTCACATGCCCAAATACGCCAAAATGTTTAAAGACCTTCTGAGCGACAAGGAAAAGCTCCTCGACATTGCTAACACCCAACTTAATGAGAACTGCTCTGCAGTGCTCTTAAGGAAATTACCAACCAAGCTTGGTGATCCGGGTCGTTTTCCTATCCCTTGCAATTTCCCGGGAGTAGAGAATTGCATGGCCCTAGCCGATTTAGGTGCCAGTATTAATCTCATGCCTCTAAGTGTTTGGAAGCAATTATCTCTCCCAGAGCTAGTCCCCACTAAAATGACTTTGGAATTGGCCAACCGTACGGTTGCTTATCCAGTGGGGATAGCCGAAGACGTCATTGTAGGAGTCGACAAATTCACCTTCCCTGCTGATTTTGTTGTCGTCGACTACGAGATGGACCCCCGTGTGCCACTTATTGTTGGTCGTCCATTCTTGAGGATCGGTCGCACTCTCATTGATGTTGAAGCCGGTGAGCTTATCATGAGAGTGGGTGACGATAAAGTAGTCTTCAACATGGGAAAGTTGTCTAAACAGCCTTATTCATATGAGAGCGTTAATTGTATTGACGTTCTTGATGAGGCTTGTGAAGAACACTTTAATGATGCTTGCAAAAGTATTCCTACCTCTCTTCCCACTGTTGAGACCGTGTCCTCCATTGATTCATCGTTGTCTCTATTTGGAGATAGTGATTTATTCTTTGACAATCTTGAAGATACCATGGGAGATGTGAATTTAGCTACTAATGATTCTTCCATCGAGGGGGATGAAGACATGAATTTCTTTGACAATCTTCTCATTGAAGACAAACCTTCGCCTCCATCTCCCACGGTTATTGCTATCGATGCCACGACTTTGAAAACGCCTCCCGTCGAAAATCCTCCGGATTTGGAACTTAAGGAGTTGCCGCCACATCTCGAGTACGTGTTCCTTGACGACAACAAGAAGTCGCTCGTCATTATTGCAACGGATTTGAAAGATGAAGAGAAGACTCGCCTCGTTGCCGTGCTGAAAGCTCATAAGAAGGCTATTGCTTGGAAGATTTCGGATATTCGTGGAATTGATCCTCACTTCTGCACACACAAAATTCTCATGGAGGACGACTTTAAGCCCACTATTCAAAGCTAACGAAGGGTGAATCCAAAAATACATGAAGTCATCAAAATAGAGGTTATCAAACTTCTTGATGCGGGTATGATTTACCCTATTTCGGATTCACCATGGGTTAGTCCAATCCATTGTGTGCCCAAGAAGGGCGGAATAACCGTTGTTCCCAATGAACACAACGAGTTGATTCCCACTCGTCTCGTTACTGGGTGGAGAGTTTGTATAGACTACCGCAAACTTAATGATGCCACGAGAAATGATCATTTCCCTCTACCTTTTACGGACCAAATGCTCGAACGTTTAGCCGGTAATGAATATTACTGCTTTCTTGATGGTTTCTCGGGTTATTTTCAAATACCCATCGATCCCCAAGATCAAGAGAAGACTACATTCACTTGTCCCTATGGCACTTTCGCTTACAAAAGAATGCTTTTTGGCTTATGTAATGCGCCCGGGACTTTCCAAAGATGCATGTTAGCTATCTTCCATGACATGGTTGAACAAACCATGGAAGTCTTCATGGATGATTTCTCAGTCTTCGGGGATTCGTTCTCTTCTTGCCTTGCCAATTTGGAACGTATGCTCAAGCGGTGCGAAGACACTCGCCTAGTTCTGAATTGGGAAAAATGCCATTTTATGGTAAAAGAAGGCGTCGTGCTTGGACATAAGATCTCGAAAGCCGGTCTTGAAGTTGACCGTGCTAAAGTCGATGTTATCGCAAAGTTGCCTCCACCTTCAACCGTGAAGGGTGTGAGAAGTTTCCTGGGTCATGCGGGCTTCTACCGTCGATTCATCAAAGATTTTTCGCAAATCGCTCGCCCGATGACCCACCTCTTGGAAAAAGATACTCCTTTTATCTTCTCCAAAGAGTGCCTTGAAGCCTTCAACTCGCTTAAGGATAAGCTAACTAAGGCACCCGTCTTGGTTACCCCTAATTAGGAGCTACCCTTTGAGTTGATGTGCGATGCTAGTGATTTTACTATTGGAGAGGTTCTTGGACAAAGAGTGAACAAACACTTCCAACCGATCCATTACGCTAGCAAGACAATGACGGGGGCACAATTGCATTATACGACAACAGAATAAGAGCTTTTAGCTGTTGTCTATGCTTTTGAAAAATTCCGCCCCTATCTTGTCCTTTCTACCACCATTGTGTATACCGATCATTCCGCGCTGAAGTACTTGTTGACAAAGCAAGATTCCAAACCAAGACTTCTTCGCTGGGTTTTGCTGCTCCAGGAATTTAACATCGAAATTCGCGATAAAAAAGGAGCAAAAAACTTAGCCGCGGACCATCTCAGCAGACTTGAGGATCCTTACCAAGGGGATCATCCGACCAAAGAAATCAATGATTCTTTTCCCTTGGAGACCTTAATGTCTATAAACTCGAAGCCGAATGAAACCCCGTGGTTTGCGGACGTTGCAAACTATTTGGTGGGTGGAATTCTCAAGGAAGGGTTGACGTCCCAGCAAAAGAAGAAGTTCTTCACCGACATCAAGACTTACTTTTGGGACGACCCTTACCTATTCAAACAATGTGCCGACCTGATTATCCGCCGATGTGTTGATGGACCGGCAGCGTCTGAAATCCTTAATGCTTGCCACAAAGGACCCACCGGTGGTCACTTTGGTCCCAACTACACCGCTAAAAAAGTGTTTGATTCCGGATTTTATTGGCCCTCCATATACCGTGACGCTCACGATATGGTTAAACGATGTGATGTTTGCCAAAAGCAAGGCAAAATCACACATAAAGACGAGATGCCTCAGAACTTCATTCAAGAGTGTGAAATTTTTGATGTTTGGGGTATCGACTTTATGGGGCCATTCCCTTCGTCTAAAGGAAACAAATACATCCTTGTAGCCGTTGACTACGTTTCAAAGTGGGTTGAAGCCAAAGCTTTGCCTACTAATGACGCAAGGGTGGTTTGTAACTTTTTGAAAGCTCTTTTCGCTAGATTCGGTGTGCCTCGTGCCATTATTAGTGATCGTGGGACTCATTTCTGCAATGACCAATTTGCTCGAGTCATGGCTAAGTACGGTGTAAATCATCGTCTTTCCACAGCCTACCACCCACAAACTAATGGCCAGGCTGAAATATCAAACCGAGGACTGAAGCGAATTCTTGAAAGGACCGTGGGAGAGCATCGTGCCTCATCGGCTGATAAACTTGATGATGCTTTGTGGGCTTTCCGTACTGCTTACAAGACCCCGATCGGCTGTACGCCTTATCGTCTTGTGTACGGGAAAGCGTGCCACCTCCCCATTGAGTTGGAGCACAAGGCTTATTGGGCCTTGAAGTGGGCCAATTTTGATATTAACAAAGCCGGTGACCTACGCAAGATCCAACTCAATGAGCTCAATGAACTCCGTAATGAGGCTTATGAAAATTCTTTGATCTATAAGGAAAGAACTAAGCTCATTCACGACTCCAAGATTAAAAACCGAGAGTTCCATGTTGGAGACAAGGTCTTAATTTTTAACTCTCGGTTGAAAATCTTTTCGGGAAAGCTCAAATCTCGTTGGTCCGGCCCATTCACCATTACCCAAATTTTTCCATATGGTACTCTCGAGCTCGCTCAACCTGATGGACCAAATTTTAAGGTGAATGGCCAACGAGTGAAGTTGTACTTTGGTGAGGACACCTCTCAGGAGGTGATTCTATCCCTCACCATGTTCCCCATGAACTAATTTTGGGTCGAGTCAGGCTCGTGACTCGGTTATCAAAAACAAGCGCTCCTCGGGAGGCAGCCCGACTATCCTTTCTTGTTTTAATCCCCTAAGTGTAGGGGGGACTTCTATACGTGTTTGTCTTTGTATGGTGTGACTACAGGGATAAGTGCACTCTTGGAAACTTTGAAGAACCGTGCTCCCGTGTTATCCGAAATCCGGTTCTATCTCTCAACTATCGTGATTCAATTTTCTTCATACTCACATTTGAAATTGATCCCTTTAGTCGTCTCTTCCTTAACTTGAGTTAACCAACGTGCACAATGTTATAAGTGTAGGGGAAACTTTTCCCACATGCTTAAACATTGATGACAATGTTTATCTTAAGTGTAGGGGGGACTTCTATCGAAGTTTTAAGTGGACTTTTCCATGAAAATGCCTTCAATTAACCGGAAAATCATATTTTTCAACATTTTTCAAATTTTTTATTAACTTTGGCCATTTAGTTGTAATTTTTAATTTTTATCGTTGCTTTCATATGTATATATTCCGCAATATAGTCAAAAATATTAATAAAGTGGTGTAGCTAGTTTAGAAGTCTTTGACATATTAGGCCCGTTGCGTTTATTTTGACTCAACCCGAATAGACTTATCCAAGTTTATTCTAGCTAGTATCCTTAACCATGTAGACCTTAATTGGTTTATTAGGCTAAGTATCCACGAGTCTCATTACTTGAGATTTTAAATTGTGGAGGACGAGAAATGATAGAGTCAATTATAAGTCGGTATTCTTGCACAAGCTCACTTGGTATAATTATTTGCCTTTTCTCCCATCACTTGCTAATAATTTATCTGCAATAAGTAAGGTCGTACGATTTGAAAAGTTACTTAGCTTCTAGCCCAAGATCGTTTAAAAGTTGCTCGGTAATGATAAGAGTTCATAGCCAAGGCATAACTTATGAAGCGGGGCGCGAAGATTGGCGAGTCCGAAAAGGCCCTAACAAGGCATGAGGATTCAATTATATTGCTGAAGATCCAAGTGATGTGAAAAGCATTATTCCTAAAGTCAATATGAAGGATCAAGACTCACGACAAAAAGCAATCAACTCCCATAAAGATCATGGAGAAGTCTATCCGAAAAGACCCTAACAAGGTATGAGGATAAATAGATCCAAGTCCGAAAAGGAGGCGGATCGTTGTATCTCAAAACCCAATTAGAGATTGAAGAAATAATCATGAAGTCGTGGTCAACAAAGTTGGAGTACCCCTCAAAAGTCTCCAAGTGAAGAAACTCTATTATGATGAGAAGACCATTATCTCAAGAACGTCTCTCGAAGATATGAAGTATGAAGTACATGCCAAATATCGGCCCGAGAAAGGTCTCAAATCGTGAACCAAGTTATGCCAAGATACGAACTTTTTGATATCCTGAGAAGCAGTTTTAAGAGATTTTGTCCTTTAGCTAACTATTGATCAAATCGTCCTACTTTGCTTTCAGCCTAAACAAACTATCGAAATAAGTCCAAAAAAATGCATCTTCATGATCATTCTAAGACAAAAATAAAATATAAGAGATACACCTAGGAATAAGGGAGTTTAAGCATTTAATTAAGCCATGTGTGTAAGTGTTTGAATTGCTAACTTATAATAACAATGATCTCGTTTTTAAGAGTAGTTTGGGGAACGTGAAACTTGAGGGTGATAAATCTTCACAGCACAAAAGCCCTAATGTAAGTCATTGATTTCTTTGCAAGTTATTTCCATGTAGCTATTTTCAAGTGAAAATGGTTTTCTATCCCTTTGTTACCTTTGAAGTTTTATTTCTTTAATTTTTGTTTAGTTGAATTTAAATAAGGCGAAGGTTGATTAATTATGAGAAAAGTGTAAGCTTGCTTTATCACTAAGCATTGCATGAGGGCATGGCAATGGTTAAGTGTAGGGGATTTGATAGGTGTGTAAACACCCATCCTTTTACCACTTAATTCGGGCTAAAATGAGACCAAAACACGTATTTAATATCATTTGTTTGGAATTATGCGTGGTTTTTGTGTTTGTTATGTTTTCAGAGTCAACCGGATGAATATTAAGGAAAACATGGGATTGCACGGGATTTATCGAAGAAAAAGACTCAAGATAAAGTCTATTGTCCAGGAGATGCAAAAGATTTGAAGTTACTGGGCCTATTCGAAGATTTATCAAAGAAAAGGACCAAAGATGGAAGATTTATATAAGTCAAAGAAACTCAAGTCTATTAAACGAAGAAATTAAAAGACGAGTTGAATTTAATCGACGACAAATCCCGAATCAGAATCGAAAACGAAAACTTTTCTGAAAAGACGAAAAGACAAGAAGAACGGGAGAAAGCCCACTCACCAACCAAAGGACAAGCCTATAAAAGGAGCCCTTCACACATTTTAGAAAAGCTAGCCTGGAGTTTTCTCTCCTCCCCTTTTTTCTCCTTTCTTGTTCGTTCCATCACAATCACCACTAGGGTGATTGATGATTTTAATCTTTGTTCTTCCAATCTTGTTGTTTTAATCTTTGTTTAATCTTGTCAAAACATTAATCATTCAATACTAAGTTCTTGTTTAATCTTTCAATTTTATCTTGTTCATCATCATCTTTATCTTCAAGTTTTTAAGTTTCTATTTTCTTGATTTGATCTTCAAAAGTTGTTGGGATTTGTGTTTTTGTTGATGGGATTAGTAGTTTATGGTTAGTAGATGCTTTGTGATTAATTTATTTAAGTTTTTGGTGAAAAACTTGGTGATTTTTGGATCGAAATCGTGTTTCCTTGTTCTTCGGGATAGTATCTGTATCTGGGTTTCCAGAACTTCCGAATGAGTGAACAGTAAGTTCCGAATGAGTTGTGTTTTCAAAAGTTCCGAGTCAGCTAAAAGTTCCTAATGAGTTTACCTTGAAAAAGTTTCGAACCAGTTTAAAACTTCCGAACCAAACAAAAGTTCCGGATGAAGCATTAAGTTCCGAACGAAGCAGAAAGTTCTGAACCGATTTATTTACCAAAAGTTCCGAATCGGAACTTACAAAAAGTTCCGAATCAGTAAGTTCCGGATCAAGCCAAAACTTCCGAACGAAGCTAAAGTTCCGAATCAATTTTCAGACTTCCGAACCAAAGACTTCCGAACCAGTAAGTTCCGAATCAAGGGGCTTCATTCGGAAGTCCAAAACTTCCGAATCAGTAAGTTCCGGATGAGTGTAAACTTCCGAACCAAGGTTAAAGTTCCGAATCAATTTTCCTTTTAGTGTTACTGTTTGTCTGTTTTACTGTTTCTTTATGTTTATTTCACAATTTATATTTTAACTGTAATTTGAACTTTAATTTCAATTTTAATTTTAATCTTAATTTTAATCTTAAGTTTAATGCAAGTCTTTGTTAATTATAATTAACGTAATTGTCTTTGATTTAAATTTTCATTTCCACTTTTTATTAGACTACTAAACCAAACCCTTTTATTTAGTAACCAAGAACAATCATTCCACTTAAGACCGAGATCAATTCGAGAGGATTCCGAGAGAAATTAGAACCCATTGCAAACCCAAATATCAACCATCTTTCTCCTTAGCAGCAGCAGCTTGTGCAAATCAATCAGTCCATATGGGGATAGTAACATACTCAAGTATGTGGTCTGATTTGACTGCATGTGATCCTTCTTCCTTGTCAACCTATTTACCTGCAATTTCAACAATAGGTTCTTCTACAACATTTGAATCCCTTTTCACAATGTCTGGATTAGTAATAGGCATATAATTCAAGGTTCTTGATAAAGGTTCTAAATCAAAGAACCAATTTGGTCCACTCTCAGGATCACTAGGTTTACTCTCTAAAAACTTAACATGTACTTTTTCAAGTATACGTTTTTCTTTCTTATTGTAAACCCATATCCTTTACTCTGCACTGAATAACCCATAAAATAGCCTTCATCACCTTTAGCACTAAACTTTCCTAAGGCGTCACTAGTATCTTGGATCACTACATGACATCCAAAGGGTTTAAGAAAACCAATATTAGGTTTCCTATTCCAAAATAGCTCATAAGGTGTCTTATTATGGATTTTGTTGACCACAGCTCTATTCTGAACATAACAAGTTGTATTTACAGCCTCGGCCCAAAATGCAATGGGAAAATGAGCATCAACCAACATTGTCCTAGCTGCTTCTATGAGTGTTCTATTCTTCCTCTCAGCCACCCCATTCTGCTATGGGGTTCTAGCTATGCTAAACTGCCTAGTAATCACTTTATTGACACAGAAGTCATCTAACAGTTGGTTTCTAAACTCACCACCATTATCACTTCTAAGTATTTTAACCTTATTCCCAGTCTTTTTCTTAATCTGGGTAATAAAGTTAATCAAAACTGTGGCAGCTTCACTTTTTAAAGCCAAAAAGAAAGTCTAAGTAAATCTAGAAAAATCGTCAGTTATAACAAAACAATAAGATTTACCATTTAATCTTTCTATTTTAGTTGGACCAAATAAGTCCATATGTAGTAAGTGAATTGGTTTAGAACTAGAGTGCACAAGTTTAGACTTAAATGAGACTTTGTGTTGTTTGCCTTTAAGACATGCAACACAAGTATGATCATTATGGAAAGCCTTTTCAGGCAAACCATCAACTAAACCATGTCTGACAAGTCTGTTTATATTCTTAAAGTTTATGTGCCCTAACCTTCTATGTCATAGATTACTTTCATCTACTGAAGCTTTAGCATATAGACATGACAAATTATTGTTCATCCTAATTCCATTAAGACTTACATTATAAATGTCCTTATGCCTAGGTGTTCTATAATCAATAAACTTCTCATCAGGCATCTTAAAGTCTTTGCTTAACACCAAGCATTCAATATCAATGAAAAGAACATTATTCTTGTTATCACAAACTTGTGATACACTAAACAAATTATAATCAAGTTCTTTTACCAGAAATACGTTTTCAAAACGCAAATTATTGGTGATAAGAGTATCTTTGCCAGAAATTGTACCATATCCTCCTCCAAAGTACACTTTGTCACCATCTTTAATGGGGGTAAAGTTCGTCAAATCATCTTCCTTCCCCGTCATGTGCCTAGAGCATCCACTGTCCCAATATCCATAATCATTTACCTGCTTTTGAATGCCCTGCACATAAAGAAAACAAATTAGTTTTCTTTGGGAACTCAAGCCTGAGCAGACTTTGATTCATTTGGTTGTTCAACAAGAACATATTTAGTCCATATAACAACCCCTTGTTCATCCCTTTGCGGATTGAACACCCAATTGACCCCAATAGGTTTGGTTATGACCTTTGAAATATAATGAAATTTGTTACAGGTCATAGAAATCCTATCAGAATTAGGGTTTTGGTCTTGTTCGGGTCTCCATGTCAAACTAGATGAAGCTTTAGATCCTTGTCCCATGGGTTTCAAATACCTCCCATTGATTGGTCTAACATATGGTCTAACAACAGCCAGTTGTGGCATTTTCATACCAAACTTAGCTGTCAGATTTATTTTGGTCCTGTCAGCGTTACATTTGTACCTGTCAGCGCCTGATTTGTTTCTGTCAGCGCTAAAACTAGGGTTTGCTACAGTAACCTATTGTCTGTTTGACCAAGTGTTGGTCTTTTGAAAAGGCCTATGTCCATGAGAGTTAGCTCTTCTAGAGAAGTAGGGAGCTAGTTTGGGAGACTGTAAGCTAGATTGGACATTAGGTTTAGGGTTGACCATGGTTGACCTATTACCAGCGTTGACTTTTGAAGCACTAACACAATTATAAGCCAAATGAGAAAAACTCCCACATTTATAACAAGATTTTCTAGACATAACCCTAGGTCTAGATGAAAAGAACCCTGTCCCATTAATACTAGCTTGACTTTGTGGTGACCTAGGTTTTTGATGGAGAAAGAAGAATAAAATGATCCCTGTCCCATTAATACTAGATGAAAAGAACCCTGTCCCATTAATACTTGGTTTTTACCCCTAGTATCAAAATTCGTAGTCCGAATCCTTTCGAATTGAAAACCGGTCTTAAAAGTGACTCAATCGTCTTTTGGTGAATCAAGAGAATGGTTTGGTTGATTTGTTTTAAACTATTAGCAAGTAATTAAAGTGTCGTTGAGTAAAATGGAAGTTAACAGATTAATACCAAAATAACAAGGAAAAATAAATGCTCACTCAACTTAAAGATAAGATTAGAAAAATACTTTAACACTTAATAAAAACTAACACTTAGAAAATTACTAAAAGAAAGTTAGGTCAGAGTATCAAACAAGTGCAACAATCGGAATAAACCAACAAGTATCCCGATCGGAATGTATTCCGATCGGTTGATCGGAAAGTGGGTAGGACAGCGATCGGAATAATGAACGAAGGCTACTAATCGGAATGTTACACAAAAGCATAAATCGGAATACGCAGAAAACCCCAATCGGAATACGATGAAACAACCACAATCGGAAAGTTCAGAAACACTCCAATCGGAATGTTGAAAAGTGATATCGTCGGAATACTAAAATGCTCAGTCAGAATCTACAAACCCTAATCCGATTGATCAATCGGAATATGGAGATGGAGGCTGCTCGGAATGGGACCAATCGGAAAGGGGTTTTAAACCCTTTCCTAAAATTAAGGAAATCGGTTATGGTGGTGTACTCGGTCGGAAAAAAGCCAATCGGAAAGGGGTTTTACCACCCTTTCCGAAAATTGTGGAAAAAGGTTAAGCTAGGTAATAAGCTAACTTTAATAAGTTAATACCTAAACCAACCCGAATCAATGACAAAACCAAGTCAAATAAGCACTTTGATCAACTTATTTGACTCGAAATTAATCAACTTTTTGGATCAAACAATAAAAACATAAACTTTTTAATGAAGATTTTTATAAACAAAATAAGCTAATCATAAAAATAAGCCAATAAGCACAAAAGTATTAAAGCTTAATCAAATGAAAACTTATGAAATGATCAAAAGATTAACTTTTTAAACACGAAATCAATAAGAACAACACGGATCACATGATAATCGCACCAAAATCAATCTTAAATCAAAGAAAAGTAGAATGAGATTAAGAAATAAAAGCTTAAAAATGAACTTGATTAATAAAAATAAGCAATACAAAGTGTTTAATCTTGAAAGATTAAGAAAAAGATGAAACTAGTGAGAGAAAGTTTAAGACTTTCTCTCTCTAAAACTAGAAAAAACTAAGAAAAAGTGAAAACTAACTAAAAATCTAATCACCCTCCTAATGACTATTAGGAGGGTATTTATAGGGAAGGTGGAAGGAGTGCATGTGTTGCATCTTCTTTCTTGCTTTCTTCACGTTTTCTAGACTCGACTTTAATTCTTCGTCTTTGTCGTCTCGGGATTTGAACTTGTCTTTTAATTTTTCTTCTTCTATTAGACTTAAGTTCTTCGACTTCGTTAACTTCCGTCTTTTGACTTTTTCTTCGATAAATCTTCAGAATAGGCCTTGGACTTCCGTTCTTTTTGTACTCTTGATCTTTTGACTTCGTCTTTTCCCGTTTTCTTCGATAAAAGCCCGTGAAAACCCGTGTTTTCTTCCTTTTTCATATTTTGGTCCTAAAACACAATAAAAACACAAACCACGCATAATTCCGACTTTTACTACATAAATCACACGTTTTGGTCTTGTTATTATTGGAAATAAGTAGTAAAAGGATAAGTGTTTTCACACTTATTAAATCCCCTACACTTGACCATTGCAATGCCCTCATGCAATGCATTAATTTTAAAGCACGGTTTACATTTTCCATCATAAATAACCCACCTTGGCCTTTATTAAATACTAAACATAAAAGATAGAAATAAGTAAAGAAATTAAAAACTTACATTGGGTTTTGGCGGCCATGAACGTTTATCATCCTCAAGTTTCACGTTCCCCATACCAAGCTTAAAAACGAGATCATTGTTATTATAAGTTAGCAAACTATCACGAACTCATGTGGGCCAATTATTCACTTAGACTCCCTTATTCCTAGGTGTATCTCTTATATTTTATTTTTGTCTTGAATGATCACGAGGATGCATTGTTTGACTTATTTCGATAGTTATTTAGTCCGAAAATAAGGTGAACGATTTAATCAATAGTTAGCTAAAGGACCAAATCTTTTAAAACTGCTTCTCGGGACCTCATAAAGTTCATATCTTGGCATAACTCGCTTCGCGATTTGAGACCTTTCTCGGACCGATATTTGGCAGGGACTTCATACTTCGAATCTTGAGAGACGTTCTTGAAATAATGGTCTTCTCTTCATAATAGGAATTTCATCACTTGAAGTTTTGAGAGATTCTTCATCTTTGGACCACGACTTCTTCATTTTTCTCCAATCTTTATTTTGGACTTTGATATACAACGATCCGCCTCCTTTTTAGGACTTGGATCTATTTATCCTCATACCTTGTTAGGGTCTTTTCGGATAGATTTCTCCATGACTTTTGGGGAGTTCTTGCTTTTCGTCGTGTGTCTTGATCCTTCATATTGATTTTCGATAAATGATTCTTCACATCACTTTTGGATCATTAGCAACAAAATGTAGCCCTCATGCCTTGTTAGGGCCTTTTCGGACTCGCCAATCTTCGCATCCCGCTTCAATAAGTTATGCCTTGGCTATGAACTCTAATCCGTACCGAGCAACTTTTAAACGATCTGGGGCTAGAAGCTAAGTAACTTTTTAAATCGTACAGCCTTATTTATTGCAGATAAGTTTAATTAACAAGCGGAGGGAGAATAGGCTCATAATTAACTCACATAAATTCACGAAAGAATACCGAACTTATAATTGACTCTATCATCTCTCGTTCTCCACAATTTAAAATCTCAAGGAATGAGACTCGTGGATGCTTAGCCTATTAAATCAAAGTTTTGGGTTTTCGAGTCGCCTATAGGATCTTGCAAATTCTTAGACTTTTTCAAGTTTAGAAATCGCGTTTTAAAGTTCCCTTGATAAACGACTCTCTAGGATCAATTATAGGAACTTGCGAAAAGTTCTTGTTCTTAACCCGTTAGAGTTAAGACTTTCGCGTTTTATAGCTCCCTATATAAAAGCCTAGCAAAACTTGACTTAAACACTTTAAGGATACTAGCTAGAGTAAACTTAGGTAAGTAAACTCGGGTTGAGTCAAAATGTTCACGACTAAGAAAAATCTAAAACCACTTTATTGAAACTATTCTAGCAAAGGAAACATAACAAAGGCAAATACAACTATACAACTGGGCCAAAATAGATTAAAAATTTTGAAAAATGTCGAAAAATCAAATTTTCCGGTTGAAATGAGGGTAAATTCATGGAAAAGACCACTTACTTCGATAGAAGTCCCCCCTACACTTGAGATAAACATTGTCCTCAATGTTTAAGAATGTGGGAATAAACTCCCCTACACTTAGGACATTGTGCACTTTGTTTAAATCTTGCTAAGGAAAGGACAACTAAAGTGAATTCAATGTGAACATATAGAATATGAAATATTGAATCACAAGAGTTTAGGATAGAACCGGGAAGATGAAAACACGGTATCACGGTTCGTCAAAAGTCATCAAGGTGGATCTTGGAATCTTTAATCCCTGCATAGCACAAGAAACAAGACAACAAACATATGCGGGGGTCGCCCTACACTTATTATGAAAGCAGTAAAGGATAGAACACGGGTTGCCTCCCGAGAAGCGCTTGTTTTTGTTCACCGAGTCATGAGCCTGACTCGACCCAATTTTAGTTCATGGGAAACGTGGTGAGGGATGGAATCATCTCTTGAGAGATGTCCTCACCAAAGTACAGCTTCAAACGCTGGCCATTCACCTTGAAATTGGGCCCATTCGGCTGAGAAAGCTCAATGGTCCCATACGGAAAGACTTTGGCGACGGTGAATGGACCTGTCCAGCGGCTCTTCAACTTGCCAGAGAAGATCTTCAACCGAGAGTTAAAGAGTAAGACTTGATCACCAACGTGGAACTCTCGGTTCTTGATTTTAGCATCGTGGATCATCTTCGTCTTCTCCTTGTAGATCAGCGAGTTCTCATAAGCTTCATTCCTCAGTTCATTTAGCTCGTTGAGTTGAACCTTGCGATGTTCACCGGCTTTGATGATGTCGAAGTTAGCCCACTTCAAGGCCCAGTGCGCCTTATGTTCCAGCTCGATGGGTAGGTGGCAGGCTTTCCCGTACACAAGACGATAAGGTGTACAACCGATCGGGGTCTTGTAAGCAGTACGGAAAGCCCATAGAGCATCATCTAACTTATCGGCCCACGCGGCACGATGCTCTCCCACAGTACGCTCCAAAATTCTCTTCAAGCCACGGTTGGATATCTCGGCTTGCCCATTGGTTTGGGGATGATAGGCGGTGGAAAGACGGTGATTGACACCATACTTTGCCATGACTCGTGCAAATTGATCGTTGCAAAAATGAGTCCCGCGATCACTGATGATAGCACGAGGAATGCCAAATCGAGCGAAAAGCTGCTTCAAAAAGTTCACGACCACCCTCGCATCATTTGTAGGAAGAGCCTTAGCTTCAACCCATTTAGAAACGTAGTCGACAGCGACGAGGATGTACTTGTTCCCTTTGGAGGATGGAAATGGCCCCATAAAGTCGATGCCCCATACATCAAAGATTTCACATTCCTGTATGAAATTTTGAGGCATCTCATCCTTATGTGTGATCTTGCCTTGACGTTGGCAAGCATCACAATGCTTAACCATTTCGTGAGCGTCACGATAAATGGTGGGCCAGTAGAATCCGGAATCAAACACTTTCTTAGCGGTGTAGTTGGGACCAAAGTGACCACCGGTGGGTCCTTTGTGGCAAGCTTGGAGGATGTCAAAAGCTGCCGGTCCGTCAACACATCGACGAATAATCAGATCAGCACACTGTTTGAATAGATAAGGGTCATCCCAAAAGTAAGTCTTAACATCATTCAAGAACTTCTTCTTTTGTTGGGATGTTAACCCTTGGATGAGAATACCACCCGCTAAGTAGTTTGCAATGTCTGCAAACCACGGGGTGCCATCAAGATTGAGATTTATAGACATTAAGGTCTCAAGGGGAAACGAGTCATTGATCTCTTTGTTCGGATGATCCCCTTGATATGGATCCTCAAGTCTGCTCAGATGATCCGCGGCCAGGTTTTCGGCTCCCTTCTTGTCACGAATTTCAATGTTGAATTCTTGAAGGAGTACAACCCAGCGAAGAAGTCTTGGCTTAGAATCATTCTTAGTCATCAAGTACTTCAATGCGGAGTGGTCCGTGTATACGATGGTGGTGGATAAAACAAGATAGGGGCGAAATTTCTCAAAAGCATAGACAACAGCTAAAAGCTCTTTTTCGGTTGTCGTATAATGCAATTGAGCCCCCGTCATTGTTTTGCTAGCATAGTGGATTGGTTGGAAGTGTTTATTCACTCGTTGGCCCAAAACCGCACCAATAGCAAAGTCGCTAGCATCTCACATCAATTCAAAAGGTAGCTCCCAATTAGGGGTGACCAAGACCGGTGCCTTAGTTAGCTTATCCTTGAGAAGAGTGAAGGCTTCGAGACACTCTTTAGAAAAGATAAAAGAAGTATCTTTTTCCAAGAGGTGGGTCATCGGGCGAGCGATTTTAGAGAAATCCTAAATGAATCGACGATAGAAGCCCGCATGACCCAGAAAACTTCTCACACCCTTCACGGTTGAAGGTGGAGGTAATTTGGCTATGACATCAACTTTAGCACGGTCGACTTCAAGACCGGCTTTAGAGATTTTGTGTCCTAGCACAATGCCTTCTTTTACAATAAAATGGCATTTTTCCCAGTTCAGAACAAGGCGAGTGTCTTCGCACCGCTTAAGCATACGTTCTAAATTGGCAAGGCAAGAAGAGAAGGAATCCGCGAAGACCGAGAAATCATCCATGAAGACTTCCATGGTTTGCTCAACCATGTCATGAAAGATAGCCAACATGCACCTTTGGAAAGTCCCGGGGGCATTGCATAGGCCAAAAGGCATTCGTTTGTAAGCAAAGGTGCCGTAGGGACAAGTGAATGTTGTCTTCTCTTGATCTTGGGGATCGATGGGTATTTGAAAATAACCCGAGAAACCATCAAGAAAGCAGTAATATTCATTACCCGCTAAACGTTCAAGCATTTGGTCCATAAAAGGTAGAGGGAAATGATCCTTTCTCGTGGCATCATTGAGTTTGCGGTAGTCTATACAAACTCTCCACCCAGTAACGAGACGGGTAGGAATTAACTCGTTGTTTGCATTGGGCACAACGGTGATTCCGCCTTTCTTAGGCACACAATGGACTGGACTAACCCATGGTGAATTCGAAATAGGGTAAATCATACCCGCATCAAGAAGTTTGATAACCTCTTTTTTAATGACTTCATGGATTTTAGGATTCACCCTTCGTTGGCTTTGAATTGTGGGCTTAAAGTCGTCCTCCATGAGAATTTTATGTGTGCAGAAGTGAGGATCAATTCCACGGATGTCGGAGATTTTCCAAGCGATAGCTCTTTTATGCTTCTTCAACACAGCGACAAGTCGGGCTTTTTCGTCCTCTTTCAGATCCTTTGCGATGATGACCGGTAGCTTCTCGTCGTCTTCCAGAAAAACGTACTCAAGATGAGGAGGTAGGTCCTTACGCTCAAGAGTAGGAGGATCCTCAATAGATGGTGAAATTAACGATGGATCATCATTAGTCACCTCTTTAGGAGCAGGAGAAGAGAATGGGTCCTCATTGAGAAGTCTCTCAATAGTACGAATATCTTCGTCCCAATTGGTGGACAAATTATCATATTTAATATCGAGAGGACCCAAGCTAGCTTCGAAATCATCCAAGTCACTTTCTCCGAAAGGAGTCAATGCTGGAGCAATTGAGGCAACGGTCACAACATTGGGTAGAGAAGAAAGAGTACTTTTGCAAGCATCATGAAAATGTTCTTCACAAGCCTCATCGAGAACATCAATAGCATTAACACTCTCATATGAATAAGGTTGCTTAGAAATCTTACCCATGTTGAAGACAATTTTATCGTCACCAACTCTCATGATTATTTCGCCCGCAACTACATCAATGAGAGTGCGACCGGTTCTCAGAAATGGACGTCCAACGATTAATGGAACACGGGGATCCATCTCGTAGTCAACGACAACAAAATCCGCCGGGAAGGTGAATTTGTCGACGCCAACAAAGACATCTTCGGCTATCCCCACTGGATAAGCAACCGTACGGTTGGCTAAATCCAAAGTCATTTTGGTGGGGACTAGCTCGGGGAGAGATAATTGCTTCCAAACACTTAAAGGCATTAAGTTTATACTGGCACCTAGATCGGCTAGGGCCATGCAATTCTCTACTCCCGGGAAGTTGCAAGGAATCAAGAAGCGACCCGGATCACCAAGTTTGGTGGGCAATTGCCTTAAGAGTACTCCGGAGCAATTCTCATTAAGGTGGGTCTGAGCAATGTCAAGAAGCTTTTCCTTATCACTTAAAAGATCTTTAAACATCTTAGCGTATTTGGGCATGTGAGCGAGAGCCTCGGCAAAGGAGATGTTAAAATTCAATTGTTTAAACATTTTTAGGAAGTTTGAAACCTGAATATCGTCCTTGCTCTTTTGCTTCTCTTTCCTCAACCTTGAAGGATAAGGTATATTGGATGAAGAAGAAGGTTTTAAGGGAATAGGATCACTCACAACCACGGGTGGTGGGGAAATGGGGATAGAAGGTGAAGTAGGTGGGGAAAATTGCTCGGTTTCCTTGTTCACAATCACGGGTGGAGGTGTAGGAAGCTCGGGTTCCATATAACCTTTTCCACTACGAGTGGTGATTGCTTTCATCTCCCCTTTTGGATTCGCAACGGTATTACTCGGAAGAGTGCCCGAAGAAGAGGGTTGATTACCTTGGATGAGCGAACCAATCATATCACGAAGATGAAGAGCTTGATTGTTAAAAGAGTTTTGCATGTTTGCATTAATTGCATCACTGTGTTTAGCCATGTCGTTCCTTAGCTCGGCTCGAATATCGTTCCCTTGTTTTGCCATTTCTCCCTTCAAGTTGCGGACTTGACTCTGAAGATTCGTCACCAACTTCCGATTAGTCTTCATAAATGTCTCGACATCCGGATTCACTGCCATCGGTTGAGTGAGAGGTGGAGCCTGGTAAGCTTGAGAATTTCCTTGAGTTGGGTATGGGTTTCTTTGGGATTGATACTGATTGTTTGCACGAGGTTGGGATTGGTTTGCAGGAGGGAAACCGGGAGGAGCAAGATAATTGTTGGAGCGATAACTTAGCAAGTTACGGTCTCCTTGAGGGCGAGCTTGATAGCCTCCCGTGGGATAAGTACCATATGCTGCGTTAACGTCTTCAGAATAATTGCCGTGAGTAGAAGGACACTCATTGTAGGAATGAGGACCACCACATGTGTCACAAGAAATAGCAACGGCTTTAGCTTGTTGAGTTTGGTTAGAAGTCAAAAGTTGGAGACTTTTGTTAATATCAAGAATAGCACGTTCCAAAACAGACGAGTTGGTGGTGGAAGAAGTAGACGAAACATTGACTCTCTGATTAGATCTTGAGGATGCAGAAGAATCCCAATTCTTGTGGTGAGTAGTCATGTTTTCAATCAACTCTCGACACTCTTCCGGTCTCCTTTTCATAAAAGTACCACCGGCGGCGGCATTGATCGTGTCACGATCACGAAAAGTGAGACCATTGTAAAAGGTGTCAATGAGAGTGACGGGGAGCATATTGTGATTAGGACATCGGTCGATCAAATCATTGTAGCGTTCCCAAGCATCGAAAAGCGATTCATCATTCTCTTGCATAAATCCACTGATTTGGTTACGAAGGCTAGTGACCATGGATGGGGGAAAGTAGCGCGATAAAAAGCGTTGAGTCATGTCATTCCACGTATGAATAGAATTCTTAGGAAGACGGTCAAACCATTTTTCGGCATGGTGAGAAAGCGAGTGTGGAAAAAGTTGAAGGCGAAGGTCATCCATAGAAACACCGGGGGACTTCATGCTTTGAGTGATAGTAATGAATTTGTCGAGGTGTTTGTTGGCATCATCATTAGGCATTCCGGCGAATGGATTAGTTTGCACTTGTTGGATCATGTGATGCTTCAACGAAAACTCTTGAGCCGTGATATGCATCGGCGCAATCGGGCCTCCGCGTCCGTTCATGGTGGGTTGACACAATTCCTCCATGGTTCGTAAATCAGGTAGAAGGACATTGTTGTTGTTGTTGTTGTTGTTGTTATTCAAATTGTTTTGAGGTGGGTGATTATTGTTGTTGTTAACACCATCCATATCTAAATCTTCACGAGTCTCGGGCTCAGAATAGTTCGTAGATCTAGTACGCATGCACCTGCAGAAGAAAAATATACACAAAGAGAATATCTATATAATCTTTTTGGTTTTTATAGGTTTTTTAATGTTTTTGTATTTTTGAAGAGTTTTATATTTTTTAGGATTTTTGAAAATTTATGAAGCGAGGAAAATAACGTTCAAAGAACGGATCCCAAAATTCAATGCGTCTCTCTCTAGAAACCGTTTATCTTAACGAAAAGAGCCGGCAGCGGCGCCATTTAATACTTGGCTTTTACCCCTAGTATCAAAATTCGTAGTCCGAATCCTTTCGAATTGAAAACCGGTCTTAAAAGTGACTCAATCGTCTTTTGGTGAATCAAGAGAATGGTTTGGTTGATTTGTTTTAAACTATTAGCAAGTAATTAAAGTGTCGTTGAGTAAAATGGAAGTTAACAGATTAATACCAAAATAACAAGGAAAAATAAATGCTCACTCAACTTAAAGATAAGATTAGAAAAATACTTTAACACTTAATAAAAACTAACACTTAGAAAATTACTAAAAGAAAGTTAGGTCGGAGTATCAAACAAGTGCAACAATCGGAATAAACCAACAAGTATCCCGATCGGAATGTATTCCGATCGGTTGATCGGAAAGTGGGTAGGACAGCGATCGGAATAATGGACGAAGGCTACTAATCGGAATGTTACACAAAATCATAAATCGGAATACGCAGAAAACCCCAATCGGAATACGATGAAACAACCACAATCGGAAAGTTTAGAAACACTCCAATCGGAATGTTGAAAAGTGATACGGTCGGAATACTAAAATGCTCAGTCGGAATCTACAAACCCTAATCCGATTGATCAATCGGAATATGGAGATGGAGGCTGCTCGGAATGGGACCAATCGGAAAGGGGTTTTAAACCCTTTCCTAAAATTAAGGAAATCGGTTATGGTGGTGTACTCGGTCGGAAAAAAGCCAATCGGAAAGGGGTTTTACCACCCTTTCCGAAAATTGTGGAAAAAGGTTAAGCTAGGTAATAAGCTAACTTTAATAAGTTAATACCTAAACCAACCCGAATCAATGACAAAACCAAGTCAAATAAGCACTTTGATCAACTTATTTGACTCGAAATTAATCAACTTTTTGGATCAAACAATAAAAACATAAACTTTTTAATGAAGATTTTTATAAACAAAATAAGCTAATCATAAAAATAAGCCAATAAGCACAAAAGTCTTAAAGCTTAATCAAATGAAAACTTATGAAATGATCAAAAGATTAACTTTTTAAGCACGAAATCAATAAGAACAACACGGATCACATGATAATCGCACCAAAATCAATCTTAAATCAAAGAAAAGTAGAATGAGATTAAGAAATAAAAGCTTAAAAATGAACTTGATTAATAAAAATAAGCAATACAAAGTGTTTAATCTTGAAAGATTAAGAAAAAGATGAAACTAGTGAGAGAAAGTTTAAGACTTTCTCTCTCTAAAACTAGAAAAAACTAAGAAAAAGTGAAAACTAACTAAAAATCTAATCACCCTCCTAATGACTATTAGCAGGGTATTTATAGGGAAGGTGGAAGGAGTGCATGTGTTGCATCTTCTTTCTTGCTTTCTTCACGTTTTCTCGACTCGACTTTAATTCTTCGTCTTTGTCGTCTCGGGATTTGAACTTGTCTTTTAATTTTTCTTCTTCTATTAGACTTAAGTTCTTCGACTTCGTTAACTTCCGTCTTTTGACTTTTTCTTCGATAAATCTTCAGAATAGGCCTTGGACTTCCGTTCTTTTTGCACTCTTGATCTTTTGACTTCGTCTTTTCCCGTTTTCTTCGATAAAAGCCCGTGAAAACCCGTGTTTTCTTCCTTTTTCATATTTTGGTCCTAAAACACAATAAAAACACAAACCACGCATAATTCCGACTTTTACGACATAAATCACACGTTTTGGTCTTGTTATTATTGGAAATAAGTAGTAAAAGGATAAGTGTTTTCACACTTATTAAAGAATAAAATGATTATTTAGTTTCCTTAATTTATGATATCTTTTATTTTAATTTTCTTATTTTGTGGTATGTTTTATTTATTTTTCTGATTTTGTGTTTCCTGGGAAGAATATTGTTATCTTTTTTCCCAAGTTTAGTTTTTCTATATAATTAGGACTTTTTGTATTAAATTATATGGAAGTTATGAATAAAAAAATAGACTTTTAGTCTTTGTTAATTGACTTGAATCCAGGTTAGGGTTTATTGTTCAATTTTCTCTTAATAATCGGGTATTCGTTGAATCAACGATTATTGGAGTTTGCCTGATTATCGGTATTCTTTTGAATCAACGATAGTTGGAAGAGTTGTTTCTGGTATTCCCTGGGAATCAACAGATTCAAATTATTTATCCTTGTTTTCCGCTACATCAGTTGGTATCAAGAGCCGAATTTCCTGATTAAGATATTAGGATATCCGTTTTTTGAGAGTGATGGTTTATCTTTTGATGAATGGAATGATTATGGTGAGGCTAGTGATAATTATGATGGACCTCCCATATTAGATGAATATGAAGAAGAATCGATACTAGTTTATGATACAAATATTGAAGATGTCATTAAGGAAAAAGAAGGATTTACGAAGAAAAAAGAATTTGGTAGGGAAGAAGACAACATCGAAGACACTCTAGTTGTGGTTAATAGTCTTTGTTCTACAATGATCCAAATTATCATGGTTGACAAGTTGGGTTTAAAGACGATCAAGGTTCGAGGTCGATTCATTTTAAAGAAAGGAAATTTAATGGAAGGGATACAAATTTGGATTCTACGCGTACAAAGGATGAGTGAGACAAACTCGTGGACGAGTTTTTTGAAGTGAGGGAGAATGATGGAAAAAGAAGAAAAAAATGATTATTTAGTTTCCTTAATTTATGATATCTTTTATTTTAATTTTCTTATTTTGTGGTATGTTTTATTTATTTTTCTGATTTTGTGTTTCCTGGGAAGAATATTGTTATCTTTTTTCCCAAGTTTAGTTTTTCTATATAATTAGGACTTTTTGTATTAAATTATATGGAAGTTATGAATAAAAAACAGACTTTTAGTCTTTGTTAATTGACTTGAATCCAGGTTAGGGTTTATTGTTCAATTTTTTCTTAATAATCGGGTATTCGTTGAATCAACGATTGTTGGAGTTTGCCTGATTATCGGTATTCTTTTGAATTAACGATAGTTAGAAGAGTTGTTTCTGGTATTCCCTGGGAATCAACAGATTCAAATTATTTATCCTTGTTTTCCGCTACATCAGTTTTCTATACATTTTTGCATACTTAACACTAGGTTTTCTAGTAACATATGAGCCAAGGTCAACAGGTTTTCCAATAGAAGGGTTGGTCACAGTTATGGGTGTAGACTCAAGTGGACTCTCACTAAGCATTCCACCTTTAACAAACAATGTTGGATTGGCTTTCTTCCATTGTTCCAAGTCAGTCACTTTCTGCTTGTACTCCTCTACTGGGGTAAGAACTCTTGGTGGAGGAATGAATTCATTTTCTTGGATTTCTGGTATACCAGTCCAAGATAAATCCTTTCTCAGGACACCATGAAAGTTTCCAATAGGTGGTGGAACATCATCATACTCTTTTAGCCTAATCCCAGACATATCCCTAGAGTCTCTTTGCTCACTTACACATTTTTCTAGGGTTTGAGAGGCTTTATCAAACATTTGAATTTTAAGCCCTACATTCTCTTTGTCTTTAATGGCCTCATCTAACTTAGTTTGTATTACTCCTTTTCATCTCACCAGTATGTCCCTAAGTTCAACACTAACTTTGAGGTCATGAGACAAAACATTAATTTGATCTTTTAGGTCAAATTCCATTTTCTTATATTCTTCTATAGTCTTCTCAGTTTGAACAAGAGCCATTTGATAATTAGATAGCTTGCATTTTTCATCAAAAACATCTGATTTTAACTTTAAATTTCTTTGTTAAGTTTTTCAGTGTTTAAACGACAACCTTTGCTATAGAAAGCATCATCATATCCCTCATTATCTGATGAAGACGAAGAATGTGCCATGAGAGCAAAGTGAACATGCTCTTCTTCTTCTTCCTTCTCTGCAATCAAGGCCTTCTTCTCTTCCATATCATTTGCCAAAAAGCTCCAGTCCCATCCAACACCATCAATGTCTTGCATGGCAACCATAGCCTTTGTGTCTTCAACCTTGATGATTTGGCTTGAAGGCTTTCCAGCATCAGATCTTCTTGGAGATCTGCATTCCCTCATAAAGTAACCCATCCTCTGGCAATTGTAACACTCAACCTTGGATTTATCAAACCCAGTAGTGTCTTTAGCGTTGAAGGTCATCTTCTTTCTGAATCTCATATTCCATCTGTTGGCCCTTATGCTTGCAAGTGCCATATTCCATTTAATATCCATCTCCTCCAAATTTTCCTCACTAATTTGCTCAAGGTCCTCATATGTAATCACTAAACCATTGGGCAATGCAGCAATGCATACACACACTGTGTCTAGATCAATACCAGCAGGTTTAATCCTTGGTGAGTAAACATTGTATGTGTCAGCGTCTGAATGAGAGGCGCTGACAAAGGTTGATCCACCGCTGACACAAGGTGATCCAGTAACAGGATGCACATATGATTCTCTCTTATCAACTTGAGCTTCACTATGAGATAAAAGCCATGTTTCTAGAGGTAGATTTGCTTCCATGATCCAAGAGGATTTCATTCTCTACAATCTTTAGGTTATTGTAGATGTCATCAAAAGTAGAACTCTTGTGGGCATTGGTAGCAATAATAGACCTAGCTTCAATTTTCCATGCATCACCAAGACTTTTAAGGAAAGTAGTAATGATATCAGCATCATTATACACTGTTCCCATAAAGGACAAATTGCTAGTGATGTCTAGAAGCCTTCTTCTTACCCCACTTACCTTCTCATTGGGAAGAGCCTTGAACACAGCATACTCTTGCAAGAGTTGCTTCCTCTTTTCTGAGGCAGTATCATCATTACCACCATAGTCGACTTGAAGAGCTTCCCAAAGTTCTTTGGCAGACTCAAAACCTCTATACTTTTGTTGATTGCTTGGTCCCAAAGAGAGTTTGAGAATGCTTAAAGTTCTCATGTCATTCCTTCTCTTTGCAATATCCTTAGTTGAGACAGCTCTCCCATCCGTAGGTCTTTCTTTTCGATCCTCTTCAGTTGAACCCTCAACTGATCTTAAAGCAATAGCAGCAGCAATCTTAGCCTCTTTATCGAACGTGTTTCCATATTCAATAATTTCCCAGAGAGTGTGATCATGAATTTGAAGGTACTGTTCAAAATTGAACTTCCATAGCTCAAAGTTGTCAGGGTCTAGCATGGGAATTTTTAGGTTGTGACTTGATGAGGAGGAGGTCATATCTGGAGTAGACATCTTGTCTGGTTTTTAGGGTTTCTTGAATAATTAAGGTTTTTGGCGATTTAGGGTTTTTAGGGTTTCGTGTTCTTTAGATCAAAGTTTCTCAACAAGCTCTGATACCACTTGTTGATCCCAAACTTATATCGATTAGCTTTGTGTTAACGAGATTGAATCAAGATTAACACTTAGAGAAACTTTGTGTTATGAAACAATCTAAGTGCTATGCGGAATTTAACACTTAGAACAAGAACACACAAAACAGAATAACCTTAACTTTCACTTTGATTGATGATCAAAACTTGCGTATAATGAAAGTGGAAAAACATACAATTAACTAAAACCTAAAGGCCTCCTTTTATAGAATAAGGAACCTTGTACAAGAGTCTATGTATCAACTATTTTAGGCAAAGATAAACATAGAAAATACAATTTCAAACATATCTTTACTAGAAGTACAAAACATGTAGACTAAGTATTCTATCAGTGGTTGAACTTCTTCTTGTCAGCGCTTCAATATCTCTTGTCAGTGTCCAGCTGTCAGCGCCTTATTATCTCTTGTCAGCGTCTAAGTTCTTCTTGTCAGCGTCCCAGTGACTTAGCTATTTTTATTCCCAACAGGTAGAATGTTGAAACTGTTGTTTGAAGTAAGGCCGAATGGACTGAGATATTTTGGGAATAGGATTTGGTTACCATTGTGTCCGTCTGAGGAAGGTGCTTTAGGAGTGCGAGATTTAGTGATGAATAAATCTCATAAGTTGAATTATTCAATACATCCTGGATCAAACAAGATGTATCAAGATCTTAAGAAAGTGTATTGGTGGCCGAATATGAAGGTAGATATAGCCACTATGTTAATAAGTGTTTAACTTGTGCGAAAGTGAAGGCTGAACATAAAAAGTTGTTTAGATTATTAGTGAAACCTAAAATTCCTGAGTAGAAATGGGAGAAGATTACTATGGATTTTGTAACAGGTTTGCCAAGGACTTCTAGTATTAAAGCCGCACCATTTGAGGCTTTGTATGGACGTAAGTGTAGATCTCCAGTTTGTTGGAGTGATGTAGGAGAGAGTCAACTGACTGGACCTGAAATGATATTCGAGACAACTGAAAAGATTGTGCAAATTAAGAAGCGTTTGTTACCTGCCAGAAGTAGACAAAAGAGTTATGCTGATAACATAAGGAAATCGTTAGAGTTTGAAGTAGGAGACATGGTTATGCTGAAAGTATCTCCATGGAAGGGAGTGATTCGTTTTGGAAAGAGGGCAAATTTGAGCCCGAGATACATTGGACCATTTAAGATTATCTAAAGGATTGGATTGGTTGCTTATAAGTTAGAGTTGCCTGATGAACTCAAGGCGATTCATAACACATTTCATGTGTCTAATCTGAAGAAGTGTTTAACTGAAAGGGATTTGGTTATTCTATTGGAGGAAATTCAACTTGATGATAAGTTGCATTTTATAGAGGAACCTGTAGAGGTTATGGATAGGGAAGTTAAGAAATTGAAGCATAGTAGGATTCCGATTGTGAAAGTGAGATGGAATTCTAAACGTGGACCAGAGTTTACCTTGGAACGTGAGGACTTCTTTAAGGATAAGTATCCTCATTTGTTTATAGGGGATTAAGCGTCGAGGATGTCGCTCTTTTTAAGAAGGAGGGGATGTGATAACCTGAAACTGAGGTCATTGCTTAATCTTATTTTATGACTAAGTTTTGAATTTTTTGATGAGTTTGAATGATACTTATTTTTGGAGGTTTAACTTTAAACCGATGTTAGGAGACTTATATTATATATTTAATAAGTATAAGGACTATTAGCAAGCGTGGTGTTGATGGATGCCTAATATTTTACGTTTTATTGTTGGTTGTTCGATGTTTGTCGTTTTTTATGTTTTCATTTAAATGACGTGTTAAGTCGAGTAGGGAGTCGATATCATTATATTTGAGTTACGTTTTAACTTTTGAAAAGTATTTTTATGAAACCCGAGCCCCGTGAATATTTTCAAAATCGACTAATAGTCATTTCCCGCTTTTTAGCTAACTATTTTCACTTTAAACCACAACTATTGAAAATTGATCACAATGGTCCCTCCACCACCATATATAAGCCTAAAAATTCACCTAACTTACACATAGAAAGCACTAACACAAAAATCTTTTTTCTCTCTTCCTTTTTAAATCAAACCGTCACCCTCCCCCCCCCCCCCCCCCCCCCCCGTCACATAATCAATTTTCATCAAATTTCTACTATGATCTAGGCTAAACTAGCACAAGACCCATCCTTAGAATTGTAAGGAGATTATTTTGATACTAAATTTGCGTACATGCATGATGTTTCATTTTTTAGGGTTGGTAGGTGAAAACCATGCTTATGCATGTGGTTTTTGTGATGATAAAAAGGTTTTCATGCTAAAGTTTTGTTAAAAACTTGATTTTGATTTTGATTTTGGGTTTTTGATTTTGATGATGGTACAAGTGTTATGATTGATATATGTTAGTATTAGGGTTATGGGATGATCATAACTATGGTTGGTTTTAGCTAAAAACATGGTTTCATGCAAGTTTATAAGGGTGTTTTAGATCAGTGGGAAAAACTGTATTTTTGGATACCTTATGATTCTATTTAGGCTTAACTAAATGCATAGGGTTGTAGAGAATTCGATTAGCTTCGATTTGATATAAAGTAGAGCTTCTAGCTCCAAACGAGCGCGAAGTTATGATAGTTTTATTATTCGTGTATCGGGAGACGAGTATCGGCAAACATATAGTTGTTGTCGATATTTGGATCGAATCTCGGGGACTAAAAATTGAACTTTGAAATGCGTCACGTACTGATGAAGAAGTGTAAAGCCTACAGGGTGAGTCTATTTTCAAACCTAAGTGTCGGTTTTGTAAATGGAGTTGTTTATAGAAGTTAAAACGGTTGTAGGAGTCGATAACGTAAAACTGTCCGGTTTTTGTAGTTCGAATATGAGTCGGGTAAGGAACTTTAAAAGTAAAGTCATTTGATAAAATTGTTACAGGACTTTCTATAGATAGTAAATTAGTTCCTTGAGTCGTTTCATAAACGTTTGACGAGTCTAAATAGGATGAATGAGCTAGTACATATGGTATGTGCCGGCGGATTTTGTCGAGAGTATAAAATGGTAAAGTAAATGTGTAGAAGAGTGTGATAGTAGTACTTGTATCGTTTTCTCTCGAGTTTGTCATAATTTTATGAGTTTGAGTTTGATATTGTTATGTATGATTTATTTCTCGAGTCATTATTAATGGACGCGCCTTATTTGATAGGTAGTGGTTCTCATGTTTGAAAGGCATCCTCTATCATCGATGATCATCTCGCTAGGTCTCTTATAGTAAGGTGAGTTTGTACTCTCGCTTTTCATGATAGCTACTAAATGTTTAATACCCGCGGAGGGATACATGCTATTTGAAAATAAATGAGCACATGTCATGAGTAATTGTTGGACCCGAATGTTGTCTATGTTGTTTACATTGTATTGAGTACCTTGTTGTTAAAGACCCTAAATTCATGAACCGTTAACTATGTTCTGACTTGATGTTGTGAGTTGGGAATAGCCGCTTATTCGAATGATAGTACTATTGGGTTGACCACCCTATCTGAGACCAGGGCATTACGTTGAGTAACCTCTGGGAAGGATAATTTACGAGAATGAGATTTGGGTATATCTAGCAACTGATACTCTAGAGGGGCAATAGTTTTTTATCAAGTCATGCTGGCATTTGGCGTGGGTGACTAATTGGTTAAGGGGTCGGTGTCATGAGCTTAAATACAATGTGTTACCTTGAAATAGATTGTGTGTACGACAATTCTATTAATGACACAATCTATTAATGATTATGATTGATTTTCTTCTTGTGTTCAAATGTGATTTGATAAACCTATGGACTCGCTCAACATTATTTTTTACTCGTTTAAGCATGTGTTTCAGGTAATCGAAGGTGATTGATGGCGGAGCTTTGCTGTGGATGTTGTGGGTTGGCTTTTGAAGTTTGTTGGTCTAAAACAATTTCTATCCTTTTTACTGTTGAACAATTTTTTAAATATAGTACACTGTATTGAAACTTGTTTGTTTGCTGGTCGAGATCTGTGGGGACTAAACGCTTTACTCTAGTGTTGTTTTAGTACATTATGGGTTGAAATTATGTTTTAGACTATGTATGAAATCTTATTTATATTTTATATGTAAACGTCTCTATTTTGAGTCGTTCAATATACCTTGTGTGATGATGCTTGTGTCTAGCACCCAATTGTGTATTTCCGCTATGCAATGTAAATTGGGGGTGTTAAAGATTGGTAATCAGAGCTACAAGTTATAGAAAACTGGATCGATTTTGAAAATTATCCTAAACTGTAACTTTGGTGTCGAAAGTATTTATTTTTCAAAAGCACACAACTTCTCTGCAACGCTCCGGTAAGATCGCTTTTATTTTTGTTTTGTATTATAGATGTATCCCTCAGAACTGAAATGATTTCCCGAGTATTTATTAAGTAAATACTATGATATTGTATCGAGGTTATTAAAAGTGCTCTGAGTGCTTGTCATTATCATATTTTATTTTTGCGAGAATTGCATAAACATCATTTGCATTGCATTGCATATCATGGGATACGTATAACATTTGTGATGCATGAGTATTGCATATTTATTTTTAATAATGACCTTAAGTATCCTTGAACCCTTATAATTGTAGAAAATGGCTGATATACCCCGGGAAGATGATTGGATGGAAATGAATGATATGCTAGAAGGTGAGGAAGTAGATAACTTTGGTGCTAGTGACGATGAAGAGCCTTATGAATATCTGGATGATGGGATTGCTCCTACTGCTGTTGGATAGACTGGGCCTAAGGTAATTCAGGGTAGTTATGTTCTGAGAGATAATGTGGTGCCATCGACTGTTCAGGAATGTCAGCGACCTGTTGTATATTCATCTTTGCCTACTTGTGATAGTTATTTAAGTGGTTTGCCTAGAGTTACCCATGTTAGGAATGATTTATCTGCTGAGTCCAGCAATGCTGCTAGTGCCCGATCTATTCACGGTGATATTGCTAAAGTGTATTGTCCAGGTCCTAGATCATATGACGATATTTTCTGGTTTCTTAAAAAGTTTGATCGGTCTTTATTTGAAAGGTATGTAGTTGAAACCCGAGTAATTAAAAGGTTTGAGCAGAATGAAAGACAGTTTGACAGGTTTGTTACTAGTGTGAAAAGGTCAGAGTATGTGCGGCCAAGGGAAATGGATGAAGTTGCTAGTCTGCGATCAATGGTGTTGAATTTGAGTGAGCAATTCGAAATGTTTCGTGAGAAGCAAGAAAGGAATGCAAGGTTGAATACGTAGGATATACCAATGAGGTCTTTTCCTAGTCAAGGTGCGATGATTCGTGATGTGCCAAGTCAGGTTGAAGCTCAGGTATTGGTAAAGTCAGGTGAAGGAGGAAGTAGAAAAGGAAAGGAGAAAGTGGAGGAAGAATCTGAGGAGGAGCATAGTAGCAGTGATGATGAACCAATGTATAAGAAGTTACGGGAATCAGATGTTTAGTGTTTTTCTTTATGTTGTTTTTATTAGCTTGGTTGTAATAGAACTTAAGTAGACTGGTACAGTATTTTATGATGAAACTTAATGACTCTTTTAAGTTGTCGTGATGAAGGGTTGTCGTGACAATACTTGTCACAATTTTGTGGAAATTTTCCAAGTGCAATCCAAATTACCTTCATGATCTATGATTGTCTTTTAGTTCTTTTGTGATTTGGTTGATGATTCAGTGTGAATTGTGTTGTTTGTGCATGTAGTATCCATGACACGTCTTGATAAAGAAATCCTTCTTCTTATCTTGATATGAATACTTACTTGTTTCTTTCTCTTCTGTGATGACACATGAAGGAGTTGGGAGGCATTTTTCTGTCATTACTAAAGTTGTTGTTTGATTAATACTCTAAATATGTCGCCGAAATTGACAAAAACTACTGTGAATACCATGATTGAGCAAGCTATTGCTAGAGCGCTGGAAGCCAAACGTGATGCGAGGAACCAGGAGGTTGAGAATAGGAATGCTACGGGTCAAGTTGGAGGGAATGCTGCGAATCCAGTTGAAGGAAATGTTGATGAACCGGTTGGAGGAATTGTTGCTGGTCAAGTTGGAGGAAATTTTGTTGCTCAGCAAGTTCAAAAGGAATGTTCTTATGCTAGTTTCATGAAATGTGGACCTACCTAATTTCGTGGTACTGGTGGTGCTTTGGAGTTAAGAAGGTGGACTGAAAAGATTGAAAGTACTTTTGAAATCAGTGGATGTTCAGAAGCTAGTAAGGTGAAATTTGCTGCAGCTACTTTTCAGGATGATGCATTAAGTTGGTAGAATAGTCAGGTAGCTACTGTAGGTTTGGTTGAAGCTAATGCTAGAACGTGGGTTGTGACCAAGGGACTGTTAACTTCAAAGTTTTGTCCTGAGGAAGAGTTAGGTCAGTTGAAGGATGAGTTGAGGCATTTGGTGCTGCGGAATAATGATATTGTGGCTTATACCAAAAGAGTTTCTGATTTATGTTTGTTATGTCCTGATGCTTTTGCTGATGACCGTATAAAGATGAAGCAGTATATCAGAGGGCTATCCAGTAATATCAAGTGAGAGACTACTTCGTCGAAACCCAAGACTTTTGATGAAGCTGTTCAAATGGCTCTTGCTTTGATGGATGTGAAGCTGCATGATAGAAAGGATAGTATTGTTGAGGGGAATAAAACAAAGTGGGAAGCTGCACACTCAAACCAATGGCATAATAGAGGAGGTTATCGTAACAAAAATAACCAAGGACCAAATAGAAATCAGCAATACAACTTGAGGAGGAATGATGGTGTTCATGCTACTACTGGAACCCAAGAAAACAAAGTGAACCCAAAGTGTGGTCGATTTAGTATGTATCATGTTGGAAATTGTCTACCTGCTAGCAACAAGTGTGAGAAGGCCGGACATAAAGTGGCAGACTGAAAGAACAAGGGTGTGGTCACTGGAGCCAATGCTATTAAGGTGGGTAATTATTTTGGATGTGGATACCGTGGACATAAGCAAGGAAACTGTCCGAGGGTTGGCACTTGACAGGGAGGCAATGTTGCTGTTGTTGCTGATGGGACTGCTGCTCCAGCCTATGTCATGGGACATGCTGACAAACCTCAAGGGCTGAATGTGGTGACTGGTACGTTCTTACTCGATGCTTTTTATGTGAGTGTGTTGTTTGATTCTGGATCCGATAGAAGTTTCGTAGATGTTAGATTCAGTCAGCTATTGGATAGAGAACCAATAAGATTGACAACTAGTTATAATGTAGAGTTAGCTGATGGTAAGGTTGTTAGCACTACTTCTATACTGAAAGGTTTTTCCTTGAAGTTAGGGAATTATCTGGTTAGCATTGATTTGATGCCCATAGAATTAGGATCTTTTGACGTGATTATTGGTATGGATTGGTTAGTTACGAATGGTGCAGTGATTGTTTGTGGAGAGAGATTAGTTCAGATACCGCTAAGGAATAGGGTATTGACTGTGAAAGGTGATGAGTGTACTTCTCGTTTGAGAGTTGTTTCTTGTTTGAAAATGATGAAGTATATAGAAGAGGGTTGTGATGTATTTCTGGCCCAGATAAGTAATGATGGTGTGAACGAAAGGAAACTGGAGGATGTGCCTGTGATTAGAGAGTATCCTAAAGTTTTTCCTGAGGATTTATCGGGATTACCACCGCATCGTAAAGTGGAGTTCCTTATTGATTTAGTGTCGGGAGCTGCGCCAGTTTCTCGTACACCGTATCGTTTAGCGCCGTCTGAGATGAAGGAATTATCTGATCAATTGAAGGAATTGATGGATAAGGGATTTATTACGCCAAGTTCGTCGCCGTGGGGTGCTCCTGTTTTATTTGTTAAGAAGAAAGATGGTTCTTTTCGAATGTGTATTAATTTTCGAGAGCTTAACAAATTGAGTGTCAAGAATCGGTATCCATTGCCGAGGATTGATGATTTGTTTGATCAGTTGCAAGGATCAAGTGTATACTCGAAAATCGATTTTAGGTCTGGGTATCATCAACTGAGAGTTTGGGAAGAAGATATTCCTATAACAGCTTTCCGTACTCGATATGGACATTTTGAATTTCAAGTGATGCCTTTTGGATTAACGAATGTGCCTGCCGTATTCATGGACTTGGATGAATCGTGTGTGTAAGCCGTATTGGATGAGTTTGTTATTGTATTCATTGATGATATTCTTATTTATTCCAAGAGTGAGGAAGGACATAAGAAGCATTTAAGGATAATTTTGGAATTGTTGAAGAAAGAAAAGTTTTATGCGAAGTTCACTAAATGTGATTTTTGGTTGAAATCGGTGCAATTTCTGGGGCACGTGATTGATAGTGAAGGTGTTCGTGTGGATCCTGCTAAGATTGAGGCAATCAAAGATTGGTCGGTACCAACAACGCCGACTGAAGTTCGTCAATTTCTTGGTCTAGATGGGTATTATGGAAGGTTTATCGAGAAGTTTTCACTAATTGCTAAACCATTGACCAAGCTTACTGAAAAGAATAAAGTGTTTGAATGGGGATTGGAAGAGGAAACTGCATTTAATACGCTGAAGGATAAATTGTGTTCTGCGCTGATTTTGTCTTTGCCGGAAGGATCTGAAGATTTTTTAGTGTATTGTGACGTGTCTCATAAAGGATTTGGAGCTGTGCTGATGCAAAGGGACAAAGTAATAGCTTATGCGTCGAGACAATTAAGGAAGCATGAAGAGAATTACACTACTCATGATTTAGAACTGGGACCTATGATTTTTGCTTTGAAGCTGTGGAGACACTACTTGTATGGAACCAAGTGTGTGGTTTTCGCTGATCATAAGAGTCTGCAACATATTTTGGATCAAAAAAATTGAATATGAGACAAAGGAGATGGGTAGAATTACTGAGTGATTATGAGTGCGAGATTCGTTACCACCCTGGTAAAGCGAATGTGGTAGCTAATGCACTTAGTAGAAAGGAAAGAGATAAGTCTTTAAGAGTTAGAAATTTGGCAATGATGGAATGTATTGATTTGACAGAGATGATACTGAAATCCCAAGCTAATGGTTTGAAGGAAGAAAATATTGAGGCAGAAAATTTGGGTAGAATATTGAAACCATTGTTTGAAGTAAGGCCGAATGGATTGAGATATTTTGGGAATAGGATTTGGTTACCATTGTGTCCGTCTGAGGAAGGTGCTTTAGGAGTGCGAGATTTAGTGATGAATAAATCTCATAAGTCGAAGTATTCAATACATCCTGGATCGGACAAGATGTATCAAGATATTAAGAAAGTGTATTGGTGGCCGAATATGAAGGCCGATATAGCCCAGTATGTTAATAAGTGTTTAAATTATGCGAAAGTGAAGGCTAAACATAAAAAGACGTCTGGATTATTAGTACAACCTGAAGTTCCTAAGTGGAAGTGGGAGAAGATTACTATGGATTTTGTAACAGGTTTGCCAAGGACTTCTAGTGGTTGTGATATGATATGGGTGATTGTAGATAGATTGACTAAGTCTGCTCACTTATTACCAATGAAGAAGACGGATAGTATGGAGAGACTGACGACAGTGTATGTGAAGGAGATTGTTTGTCGACATGGTGTGCCTTTGTCGATAATTTCAAATCGTGATAGTAGATTTACTTCAGAGTTTTGGAAATCTCTACAGAAAGCAATGGGAACGTAGTTAAGTTTGAGTACAGCATATCATCCGGAGACTGATGGACAAAGTGAAAGGACGATTCAAACGTTATAGGATATGCTTAGAGCTTGTGTGATTTACTTTGGAAATAGTTGGGATACGCATTTGCCGTTAGTTGAATTCTCGTATAATAACAGTTATCATGTTAGTATTAAAGCCGCACCATTTGAGGCTTTGTATGGACGTAAGTGTATATCTCCAGTTTGTTGGAGTGATGTAGGAGAGAGTCAACTGACTGGACCTGAAATGATATTTGAGACAACTGAAAATATTGTGCAAATTAAGAAGCGTTTGTTATCTGCCAGAAGTAGACAAAAGAGTTATGTTGATAACAGAAGGAAATCGTTAGAGTTTGAAGTAGGAGACATGGTTATGCTAAAAGTATCTCCATGGAAGGGAGTGATTCGTTTTGGGAAGAGGGGAAAGTTGAGCCCGAGATACATCGGACCATTTAAGATTATCCAAAGGATTGGATTGGTTGCTTATAAGTTAGAGTTGCCTGATGAACTCAAGGCTATTCATAACACTTTTCATGTGTCTAATCTGAAGAAATGTTTAGCTGAAGGGATTTGGTGATTCCATTGGAGGAAATTCAACTTGATGATAATTTGCATTTTATAGAGGAACCTGTAGAGATTATGGATAGGGAAGTTAAGAAATTGAAGCATAGTAGGATTCCGATTGTGAAAGTGAGATGGAATTCTAGACGTGGACCAGAGTTTACCTGGGAACGTGAGGACTTCTTTAAGGATAAGTATCCTCATTTGTTTAGAGGGGATTAAGCGCCGAGGACGTTGCTCTTTTTAAGAAGGAGGGGATGTGATAACCTGAAACCGAGGTCATTGCTTAATCTTATTTTATGACTAATTTTTGAAATTTTTGATGAGTTTGAATGATACTTATTTTTGGAGGTTTAAGTTTAAACCAATGTTAGGAGACTTATATTATATATTTGACAAGTATAAGGAGTACTAGCAAGCGTGATGTCGATGAATGCCTAATGTTTTACGTTTTATTGTCGGTTGTTCGATGCTTGTCGTTTTTGATGTTTTCATTTAAATGACGTGTTAAGTCGAGTCGGGAGTCGATATTATTATATTTGAGTTACGTTTTAACTTTTGAAAAGTATTTTTATGAAACTCGAGCCCCGTGAATATTTTCAAAATTGACTAATAGTCATTTCCCGCTTTTTAGCTAACTATTTTCACTTTAGACCACAACTATTGCAAATTGACCACAATGATCACTCCACCACCATATATAAGCCTAAAAATTCACATAACTTACACATAGAAACCACTAACATAAAAATCTTTCTTCTCTCTTCCTTTTTAAATCAAACCGTCACCCCCCCCCCTTGTCACATAATCAATTTTCATCAAATTTCTACTATGATTGATAGGTGTGAAAACACCCATCCCTTTACCACTTAATTATAATAATAACCAAGCCAAAACGTGTATTTTATGTCGTAAATGTCGGAATTATGCGTGGTTTGTGTTTTTATTGTGTTTTAGGACCAAAAGATGAAAAAGGAAGAAAACACAGGCTTTCGCGGGCTTTTATCAAAGAAAACGAGAAAAGACTAAGTCAAAAGATCAAGAATGCAAAAAGAACGGAAGTCCAAGGCCTATTCTGAAGATTTATCGAAGAAAAAGTCTAAAGACGGAAGTTTCATAAAGTCGAAGAACCAAGTCTAATTAAAGAAGAAAATTATAGGACGAGTTCAAATTATATCAACAAATCCCGAGACGACATCGAGAAAGACAAAGAATTTAAATCGAGTCGAGACAAGAAGAAAGAAGGAAGAAAGCACCAACATTTTACTCCTCCTATAAATACCCTCCTAATGTGTCATTAGGAGGTGGTTAGTCATATTTAGGAGTAGATTAGTTTAGGATTAGGAGTAGCTTAAAACTTTCTCTCTCTATTTTTTTTCTTTAAAGTTTTAAGCTTTTTCATTAATCTTGTAATGTGAATCTTAATCATTTTAATTTCAAGCTTTTTCAATTATTCGTTCTCATTCTTCCTTTCTTAATCTTTTTAATCTTATTTAATTTTGATCATCATGTAGTTTAATTAATCATGTCCTTGTTTGATTGATGTTTTTGATTGATTGTGCTTATTGGTTTTTATGTGTTTGACTTTTATAGCAGTGTTTTAGTGCTTATTGTGTTAATTTTCTTATTTTTAATTAAGTGCTTATTAGTTAATTTCTATAAAAAAATGGGTTTTAAATATTTTTATTATTTAGTGTTGTTAAAAGTTTTTAAATTTTGGCTTATTAGCTTTTTCTTAAAACTGATTTGGCTAAGTTTTTAGATAAGTGCTTATTAGATTCTAGCTTATTTTCATTTTAGTCATTTTTAATTATTCCGAACTAGTAAACCCCAATATTCCGGATAACACCAAAAAAGTTGTTATTCCAGATAAGCAAAAAGTACATTTTCCGTATAACAAGCAAAAAAGTTATTCCGGATAAGTAAAATGAACTTTTCCTGGATAAACAAAAAATTAATCCGGATAAGAAAACGAAAAAGAAAATTTCGGATAAGGGAAAAAATTTATTCCGTATAAGATAGTAATACTGTTATTCCGTATAAGAAATAGATAGGATTTCGTATAACAAAAGAGAGACATGCTAGCCTAGTAGCTAGCTTAGCTTTATTTGGGCGCCAAATTGAGCAGGTAGGTTGCCTGCTTGAGCAGCCTGCCTGTCTGCTTGTTTATTAATTAATTTTGTTCTGTAATTGTTTAGTTTAATCTGAAAGTTGTTCCGATTTTAATTTTGAAAGTTACGTATTTTTAGTTGAATTTTTCGTCTAATTTTAAAATTAATATTTTTTCGTAAAGTTCAAGTTTTATCTTTTATTTAGTACCCGCTTTAGGTTTTGCCTCGTTTAGCTTTAAAGTACCATCTTAGTTTTATTCTCTCCTTTTTCATTAAGTAAAATTTATTTTCGAGTCGATAGTTTATTTCTTCTTTTAGATTTATTTTTATTAATTGTTTCGCTTTAAATTTCGTTTTATTATTTGTTTTAATATTCGTTTTAATATTGTTTTAATTTTTAGGGTTTTTAATATTCACCTTGTTTTACTTTTATTATTTGTACTTGTCTTTAGTTAGTTTTTAAATATTTTTCGCATTTACTTTTTAATTAGTTATAGATAATCAACTTCCCTTTTTCTTAACCAAAAATAATTGAGTCACACTTTCAACCAATAGTCAATTCGAAAAGACTGGAACAACAAATCTTTTTCATACGAGGTAAAACCTTGTATCAAATGGCGCCGCTGCCGGCTCTTTTCGTGAAGAATAACGTTTTTTCTGTGAGAGACGCGTTGGATTTTGGGATCCGTTCACTTTTGAACGTTATTTTTCTTGCCAAAACAAAATTTACAAAAATCCTAAAAAATAAAAAATTTCAAAAAATACAAAATATTCTTCTTGCTTATCTATTGTGTTTAATGGATTCGTTTGTTGACTGTGTATGGTGTGGAAGACCATCTTCTGGTAGTCATTCCTGTCAATGGTGTTCATGCGAACGGTGTGGAATGGATATCCCTAATTACGAATTTGGCCGTTGTCTATCGTGCAATTCGATCAATTCATATTTCAATTCATTCTTCTCTTCTAATGACACTATTTCACCCTCTCCCATATATGACGATCCATATCAACAAAAAGCACCGGGTTTCTCTCAATACCCGTGTTGCAACAATTGTGGGGGCCCTCACGATACTTCTTATTGTCAGCCAATGAATTATTATGATCCAAATCCGTGTCCTTAGTTTTCTTCACCGATGGATTATTATGAACCAAATCCGTGTTCTAATTTTTCTCAACCGATAAATTACTATGAGCCACATCCGTGCTATAATTCTGGTTTTCACAATTTTGAGCCCTCACAATACACCCTCGATCATCAACCTTCTGTTGGAATGTGTGATGAAGAACGGGACAATTTTTTGAATACACTTCAATACGTTCAACAAGAATTAGCTAGCATACGCGAAGCAAGGGAGGAGGAAAAGCGACAGCGACAAGAGCAAGTATCTAATCTTAGTGCTTATACTCCTCCTCTTGTGCGTCCATACAACTATTATGATGATGACGAGGATGATATCTATGATCTCAACCCATCTTCTGAGATTACTACTCCTACTCTTGATATCCCAAATGCGTCTAAGGATTGTGATTCATCGAGTGAGATTAGTGAATTTGGTCTCGACAACTTATTTGAAGAGGTTTGTGAGGTCCCTACTTTTATTGAGCTTACGGAAGAGGTCGCTCGTAATGATGATGATATTTCTCCATGCTATGAAAATTTCACCTTTGAAATTTCTCAATATCCTCCGGGAGATGAGAGCGATGTTGATTTATTCTCTCCGACTTACGAGAAGTTCACCACTGAACTTGGTCTTGTAGATGAGGTGGAAGACGTTATTCTTCACGACACTGAAAGTTCATCTTCTTATTGCTAAAATTGAAGCGTTGAATTCTGATCCTATTTCTGAGTCTTTACCTCCGTCTATTACTTCAGTTGATAATAATGATACAGGTATGGAGGAAATCGACATTCTCTCAATACCTCTGGGTATTGATGATGATGACACGGAGGGAGATATTCTTTTTGATAATTTGTTGAATGAAGATATTGTCCCAAGTCCCCCTCCCGAGCACCTTTTATCCCAATCTTTAGAAATCATTACCGAGGATGACTGCTTTGACCCGGGGGGTGACATTCCATTCCATGATTGACACCTTTACGGATTTGCCGCTCAGTGATAGTCATATGTCTTTTGGGGATGACATTTTGATTCCTTTACCCACCCCACCTCCCGTGGATCATGATTTCACATACTTTTCGTATGTTGAAAAGACTTTTCCACCCTTTAAGACTTATCCTCCGACCTCTCCTTTATTAATGTCCTCCGGAACGAGGACAAGGTCTTTGATCCCGGTATTACATTCGAGGCTTCCCCATGGACCATTTAATTCGGGGACGAGTCAGGCTCGTGACTCGGTTAACAAAAACAAGTGCTTTTTGGGAGGCAACCCGATTATCTATCCTTTTATTCCGTTTTTCTAATAAGTGTAGGGGGAGACCCTAGTATGTGTTTGTTGTTTTCTTTCTTATCATGTGTAGGGACTCGAGCTTTCAAAGATACATTCTTGATGACTTTTGATGACCCGTGATTCCATGTACTCGGCTTCCCGATTCTATCCTAAACTCTTTTGATTCTCTATTTTATATTCTTCAGTATTAAAATAGGAATCACTTTAGTTGTCTCTTCCTTAGTGAGTTTTAAACAACGTACACAATGTCCTAAGTGTATGGGAGTTTACTCCCACATGCTTAAACATTAAGGACAATGTTTATATTAAGTGTAGGGGGACTTCTATCGAAGTTAAGTGTGCTTTTCCATGAATTTGTCCTCATTTTAACCGGAAAATTGATTTTTCAACATTTTTCAAAAATTTTAATCTGATTTGGCCTAGTTGTATTTACCTTTGTTATGGTTATTTTCTTTCTTTGCTAGAATAAATTTTAATAAAGTGGTTTTAAGTTTTAAACGTTGTGAATCTTTTGACTCAACTCGAGTTTACTTATCCAAGTTTACTCTAGCTAGTATCCTTAACGTGTTTAAGTCAAGTTTTTCTAGGTTTTTATGTAGGGAACTTTAAAACGCGAAAGTCTTAACTCTCACGGGTTAAGAACAAGAACTTTTCGCAAGTTCCTATAATTGATCCTAGAAAGTCGTTTATCAAGGGAACTTTAAAATGTGAATTCTAAACTTGAAAGAGTCTAAGAATTTGCAAGATCCTATAGATGACTTGAAATCCCAAAACTTTGATTTAATTAGCTAAGCATCCACGATTCTTATTCCTTGAGATTTTAAATTATGGAGAACGAGAGATGATAGAGTCAATTATAAGTTTGGTATTCTTTCATGAATTTATGTGAGTTAATTATGAGCTTTTTCTCCCATCCCTTGTTAATAAATTTAATGGCAATAAATAAGGTTGCACGATTTGAAAAGTTACTTAGCTTCTAGCCCAAGATCGTTTAAAAGTTTCTCGGTATTAATTAGAGTTCATAGCTAAGGCATAACTTATTGAAGCGGGATGCGAAGATTGGCGAGTCCGAAAAGGCCCTAACAAGGCATGAGGGCTACATTTTGTTGCTAAAGATTCCAAGTGATGTGAAGAATCATTTATCAAAATCAATAGGAAGGATCGAGACACACGACGAAAAGCAAATACTCTCGTAAAGATCATGGAGAAGTCTATCCAAAAAGGCCCTAACAAAGTATGAGGATAAATAGATCCAAGTCCTAAAAAGAGGCGGGTAGTTGAATATCAAAATCCCAAATAAAGATTGGAGAAAAATGAAGAAGTCGTGGTCCAAATATGAAGAATCTCTCAAAAAGTTCAAGTGAAGAAATTCCTATTATGAAGAGAAGACCATAATTTCAAGAATGTCTCTCAAGGTTTGAAGTATGAAGGCGCTGCCAAATATCGGCCCGAGAAAGGTCTCAAATCGTGAAGCGAGTTATGCCAAGATATGAACTTTATGAGGTCCCGAGAAGCCGTTTTAAAAGATTTTGTCCTTTAGCTAACTATTGATTAAAACGTCCTACTTTATTTTCAGCCTAAATAACTATTGAAATAAGTCAACAATGCATCCTTGTAATCATTTAAGACAAAAATAAAATATAATAGATACACCTAGGAATAAGGGAGTCTAAGTAAATAATTGTCCCACATGAGTTTGTGATGGTTTGGGGAACGTGAAACTTGAGGATGATAAACATTCATGACAATCCAAAGCCTCAATGTAAGTCTTTAATCTCTTTATTTGTTTTTCTTCCTTTAATTATGTTTAATAAAGGCCAAGGTAGGTTAATTTTAGAAATACGTTTTTAACGTATATTAGAAGTATCGGTCACTCCACAATATTATTAATGTTGTATAGCTCGTAGTTAATGTTTGCTTATTTAGTTAAGTAAAAACCGGCTCATGGGCTTGTCATGGGTCGACCCAAGCCCATTAGAGGCTTGGATATAAATACCCCTTTCCACCATGGAAAGGGGTTGGTTGTTGGTCATTTTCTCATTTTCACTTAATAGAAAACACATATTTCTCTCTCACTTTCTCTCACTACTTTCTCTCTCTAGAAACCTTCAACCCACCTTATTGATTCATAAGATTATCACTGTTCTTCAATTGGTATCAAGAGCCATGGGGTGATTTAAGGTAAGGATTAGTGTTGTTTTTTAGTTTTTGAATGTATTAGTGATTTTTAGGAAAATCAACCTTGAATCTTGTAATTTTTGGTGTTTTTGTTGTTGGGATTAGTAGATAAGTGTTGGGTTTAGCTTATTTTGGTAGAAATCACAAAACTTTTTGTGGTTTTTGATCAAAAATCGGGTTTAGAATCGTTCAAAAGTTGGTTTACTTGGTCTCGAAGTTATTTGCCAGTTTATTCCGGATAAGCAGTTTATTCCGAACGAAGCAAATATTCCGGATCAACTAGTCATTCTGAACGAGTGGTTTATTTCAGATAAGCGGTGTATTCCGAACGAAGCAAATATTCCGGATCAATTAGTCATTCCGAACGAGTGGTTTATTCCGGATAAGCAGTGTATTCCGAACGAAGCAAAATATTACGGACCAACTGAACATTCCGAACCAACGCTTTATTCCGGATCAACAAAACATTCCGAATCAACTGGTTATTCCGGATCAACCGTTATTCCGGATCAACCAAGTATTCCGGATCAACCAAGTATTCCGGATCAACCAAGTATTCCGGATCAAGGTAATTATTCCGAACCAAGGTCTTTTCCACATTAAGGTATCTATTCCGAATCAACTTAATTATTCCGGATCAAGGGGTATTTTACATAATTATTCCGGATCAAGGGGTATTTTACGAGTTTGTTCAACGATTTTTTAGTGGATTTAATCTTGGCTTCTTACACATTCTTTACTTCAACAACACAACACAATTCACAACCTTACTTCACTGCTCGATCAACCGATAATCTTTGATTCTTTAAAGTGATCAAAATGAATCCGAATTCATTAATGCCTCAAATGACATCACTTACGGATATTTCTGTCATTACGGGAACGGATAATCGCCCTCCAATGCTCATTAAAGAAGTCTTTGAAGCATGGCAAGGCCGTATGATGTCATACATTAAGGGAAAACCGACATATGGGAGGCTTATAGTCAAGTCAATTCAAAATGGTCCACTTGATTATGGTACCATCGTTGTTAACAATGTGACTCGACCACGGGAGTTTGAAGAACTTACGCCAGCTCAACAACTTGTTGCCGATGCAAATGAAAAGGCTCTTCAAACCATTCTCCAAGCTCTTCCACATGGCATCTATCGAATGGTAAGTCAATATACGGTTGCAAAGGATTTATGGGAACGTCTAAAGGTTTTGCAACAAGGTACGTCTCTTACTAAACAGGAACGGGAATGTCAGTTGTATGATCTGTTTGATAGGTTCACGTACAGTCCAGGGGAAACGCTTCACGACTACTACTTCAGATTCAATACTCTCATGAATGATTTGAATGTATACAATCTCGTGATTGCTCCATTCCAGGTTAACACCAAGTTTTTGAATACTTTACCTCAAGCTGAATGGGGTGAGTATATTACCGATGTTAAGTTAACCAGGGATTTGCATAAGTTCAATTTGGATCAACTCTATGCTTTTCTCCAGCAGCATGAGAAACACGTGATCATGCACCGTTCGCCTCGAGGAACGTACCCTGATTCTCTAGCCTTGATGGTAAATCAACCAAGCTTGTCATATAACAACACTCCTTATATCATGGGACACCAAGCTTATCATCCATCACCGTACATGACTCCAAGCTTCCCCCAATATTCGGTTCTACCTCAACCACCCACCTCACATCAGCAACAATATCGGTTTAATACACCTCTGTCTCAGAGAGAACCACAAGCATCACAATATGCCTCACAACCTCAAGCTATTCACCTTATGCTCAGTCATCATACTCTTCTTATCAAGAAAATGCAGCATATCCATCAAGCTATTCTGACCACATCAGTATTCCTTCTAGTGCTTATGCCGCTCAACAAGACCAAGCAATGTATTGTGATAATGATGAAGTTCCCATTCCTGAATTCAAACAAGGAACTGACCCAGTTGAAGTGTTAGCCACTATGTCTGCTTATCTCACAAGGACATTGAGCAAACGAGGATTTAGAGGACCAGCTCCTACTAACAATCAGCTGAGGAATTCATCCAATTCTCGATAACAAGCTACCATTAAGAATGGCAGGGTAATGGTTCAACCTATTCAACCTTATCAGGGGAGACCAACTACATCAACCACCAATGCACGCATGGTCAATCCTGCTCCAATGGTCAACACTCCTCCACGGGCTAATTCCACAGGTAAGTTGAGAATGATTACATGCTACAACTGTAAGGAAGAAGGTCACATGTCCAGGGATTGCACAAAACCCAAGAGGAGAAGGGATGGTCAATGGTTTGCAGAGAAGATTTATTTGTTGAACGCTCAGGCACAAGGACAGGAACTTGATGAAGAGGAGCTTGCATTTCTTGCTGATCCAGGGATTGCGGAACAAGAAGTTCTCACTACACAGAATGCAGCATACCAAGCAGATGATCTGGATGCTTACGATTCAGACTGTGATGATCTTCAATCTGCTCAGGCAGCTCTTATGGCAACTATCTCTAGCTTTGGGTCAGATAAAATATCTGAGGTACTTATTAATACCACTGATACTAGTATTCAACCACATCAAGTTGGGCAAGAGGGTTCTGATCCGAATGAGTCTTTGGTGGTGAGTCTTTCAAATGAGGAGACAATCAATGATAGTAATATCAATGTGAGTCCCCAGACTTTGAGTGAATCACAACCGGGAGCCATTTCGCATACGCATATTCCTGCTCAACAAGATTTGGTCATGGTTCCTACAAAATTACTTAGCCAAATGAATACTGCACTCTTAGAAACCCTAACTATGAATAAGAATTTGTCTGCTGAGCTTGCCTTGTGCAACGAAAAGGTTCAAACTTTAGAATTAGTTCCTTCATCCAATGTTCTAACAAATCCCGAATATGATCATTTTCAAAACAAACAAATGGGTCACTTGCAAGAAATTGAAACCTTAAGAGCAGATCTTTCCAGCGAACTTAAAGAAAAAGAGTTAGTGGTCACTAATTTTCACAAACTTCAAACGGATTTTGAATTACTCGAGTCTAAAAAGAATGAAATGGAAATTAATGCGGCTAATAAGATTAGAAGTTTAGATTATTTGCTTTTAAGACAATACGCTGCCTCTCAACTAGTGCACTTATTTGACGCATCGTTTAGAGAGTTTAACTTATCGCGTCAAAAAGATCTTCCCCCTAACCCACGGTATGCAAGACAAGCTTTTATCCATAATCCAAGACTTTATGATGCAACCAAATTAGGATTGGTCTTAGATCCGATTGTTATTTTCGAGGATCGCACGAATAAGGATCTAGTTGATGAGAGTCGGTCATACAACTTTGCAAAATATCCCCAGTGTGATTATTTTAAAATGAATCAGGAGCTTGCAAAAACAGACTTTAGAATTAGATTCCATATGGATAAAGATCTCATCACAACACCAACCTACATGTTAAATGAAGAAAACCCTAGTACACTTCCTACACTTGTCAACATGGAAGGACCTAAGGAAATTCCAAAGGATCTTCCACCTATTAGCACTGTATGGATAAACTTGCAAGAGATTAATCAATACTTTGCTAGTTTTGACAAGGTCATCCGGGAATGTACGACTTCAAATGGCTTAAATGCCGGAGAATGGGCTTTCGAACACATGAACGAGGTGTTTAAGAATGAGATCAACCCTTTTGTCGAAAATCTAAAAGAAAGTTTTGCATCTCTTTCGGAAAATCTCGATTTTGAAATTAAAGAAGTTCAAAAGTGTTTTCAGAAATGGACACCGCTTACGAACTACAATTAATTGAAAAGGAAAAGATTTTATCCGAGTATGACCGATTCGTGTCCTAAGTAATTTCGTGTGATGTGCTTACTACTGTGAATGTTAATTATTCGAATGAGCTTACATCCGCTATGAATAACTGTGATGCTGTGAATATATGTGATGATGTGCATGATCTCTCTGTAAATATTGTTGAGACTGTAAATGAGGTAGATAATCATTCTTGTCACGAGTCTAACGCTGAATTTTTAAAGCTTCAAGATTCTTACAATTTACTTACAAAACGCTTTAATCAACTTGAACAACATTGTATATCTTTAGAATTAAAACAGCAAACTCAAAATGAGGATATTTTGATAACAAATGTTTGTGAAAACAGTGTTGAGACGAGTGACAAGATGATTGAGATAGTTAAGGCATTAGAGGAAGAGATTATGAGATTAAAGAGAGATGTGTCATTGAACGAAACACTAAAATTGGAACTAGAGGCTGCAGAGTCTAAAAACCAGGACTTAGAAATTAGACTTTCGTCTATTTTAGGGGAGATGGATCGTGCAAGACAGGGACTATCCGCTCTTTATGGTTCAATAGAATAACGCTTAGCTTTTAATGCAGCACAGCAACAATCTTATGTTGAACAACTGAACCAAAAGTGTGAGGAAATCTCTGACTTAAATATCCAGCTCATTGACAAAAACATGGTCTTGGCTGAGTTAAAGGAGACACTTCTTCTCACCCGACAAGAAGTTGTTAATAACTTAGCTACCAACTTTGCACCGTCCTCTAGTGCTCCATCAACCAATTCAGTAGTGATCTATAAGAACCCGCGCCATAAGCAAAATCCGGATACTTACGATGTTTATATGATGAATGCAATTAAGCATGTGGACCTCGTTAGGGATATTTTAGATGATTTGTATGCGTTAGATCCCTCAAACAGTCACTATTATTCAGCTCATGCATATATTCAGCGTGTTCAATATTGCTTAGCATATTTGCAATACATAGGAAAATCGGGTTCTGCACTACTCACTAATCGACCCATTGCTGTAACTCCATTCAATAAGACCCCACGAGCAAAACCGTCATTGGCACCATCACCTAAGGCACCTTTAAAATCTGTTGCTAATGTTCCCACTTTGCCTTCTACAGGATTAAAAGAGTCTACTAAGGCTAAAGGATCGTCACTCAAGAAAGATAAGATCAAGCCCTCCACTAGTAGTACCATCAAGAAGAAAGTAGAAGCTCACCCTAGGAATGTTATTTCAGATTTAAATAAAAAGAATCATGTTGCTAAGACTAAAAGCTCTGCGCTTGTGCAGAAGCCAAAACCATTTGTGAATTCTAATTTGAAATGTTGGAATTGTAATGAATGCATGTTTTCCCAACGTCATGATTTGTGTCTTATTGATCATGTGAATGAAATGAATGCCATTAGGAATGATCTTGAATGGAAGCCAACTGGGAGAACTCGTACCCAAGTTGGATGGCAATGGCGTCCCACTGGTAGGACCTTTACATTAGATGGAAAAATGTGCCCTTTAACTAGGAATGCATCCATTAAGGTTAGGTCTCAGCGTCCTTTAATTAGGCACACTAGCACTAAAGTATGGAAACCGCGCCCTTTAATTAGGTCAGCCTCCACTATAGTGCCTATCAGTGAAGAAATACCTCAGGATTTAAGCCAACTTGAATCTGCACCACCAACTAGGAAGAAGGCTAGGAAATCTAAGAAACCTAAAGTTAGCAAATCTAAGATCATTAAATCTGTACCTGCTAATAACAAGGAACATTCAGATTCTGAGACCTATACATTGTCCTCGTCTGGTGATATTTTCAGGTGGTCCAAATCATCCTCTGGTATTTGGACTCCGGTTGCTCAAAGCATATGACCGGAGATCGCTCGATGCTCTGAAATTTCGTCAGCAAGTTTCTTGGAACGGTTAAATTCGGTAATGATCATATTGCAAAGATAATGGGGTATGGTGAATATCAGATTAGAAAGGTTACGATTTCAAGGGTATACTATGTAGAAGGTCTTGGTCATAATTTATTTTCAGTAGGACAGTTCTGTGATTCCAACCTAGAGGTTGCTTTTCAACAACATACTTGTTTCATCCGCAACTTGGAAGGAAAAGACTTGTTGAAGGGGTCTCGTGGTGCAAATCTTTATACTTTGTCCCTACAAGACATGATGGCCGCCTCTCCAGTATGTCTTCTCTCCAAAGCTTCTAAGACCAAGTCATGGTTAGGGCATCGCAGATTATCTCATCTCAACTTTGATGCTATTAATCATTTGGCTAAAAACGAATTAGTTCGTGGTCTTTCAAAGCTCAAATTTCACAAGGACCATTTATGTTCCGCGTGTTCAAGGGGGAAAAGCACCAAGAAGTCATACAAGCCCAAAGCTGAAGACACCAATCAAGAAAAACTTCATCTTTTGCATATGGATCTTTGTGGGCCAATGCGAACCAAAAGTGTGAGTGATAAGAAATTCATTCTTGTTATTGTGGATGATTTCTCCAGGTTTACATGGGTTAGATTTCTACGTACAAAGGATGAAGCACCAAAGGCTATCATCACTTTCCTGAAATTCATTCAGGTACGTATAAATACTACTGTCCGCCGTATTCGTATTGATAATGGAACAGAGTTCGTCAACCAGACTCTTCGTGATTACTATGAAGAAGTGGGTATCTCACATGAAACATCCGCTGCACGTACTCCACAACAAAACTATGTCGTTGAAAGACGGAATCGTACGCTTATGGAAGCTGCTCGGACTATGCTGATTTATGCGAACGCTCCATTATTCTTATGGGCAGAAGATGTATCTACTGCATGTTACACCCAAAACCGTTCTATCATTCGGAAACGCCATGGAAAAACACCTTACGAGCTTCTACATGATCGTAAACCCAATGTTTCATTCTTTCATGTGTTTGGTGCTCTTTGTTATCCAAACATTAATAGTGAAAACTTGGGCAAACTTCAACCGAAAGCCGATATAGGTATTTTCATTGGTTACTCACCCTCCAAGAAAGCATATCGAATTTACAACCATCGTCTTGGTAAGATAGTAGAAACTATGGACGCAGATTTTGATGAGCTGACAGCGATGGCTTCTGAGCAACGCAGCTCTGACCCCGCGCTTCACGAGATGGGAACCGGTGCTATTAGTTCTGGATTAGTTCCCAATAATCCTACTTCTACATCATTTATACCACCTACAAGGCCCGAGTGGGATAAACTATTTCAACCTTTGTTTGATGAATTCTTTGATCCCCCAAGTGATGAAGTTCCAGCACCTGTAGTGATAGCTCCAATCCCTGAAGTTTTTGCTCAAGCTAATGAAGCTTTATCAAATGCATCTTCAATTAACATTGAACCGGATGCACCTCTACTAAGTAATTCTCAAACTACACCTGAATCTTCACCCTTACTTGTACCTAATGATGTTGAAGAGGATTCTATTGATCACGATTTGGAATATGCTCACCTACAAGAGCTTCCATTCTTTGGTATACTGATACCTGAAAATCCTTCAGCCGCGTCTACCTCAGAAGAATCTCCTACAATCGTTCACTCCAAACCACCACGGATTGAAAATCACAGCACCAAATGGACAAAAGATCACCCAATTAGGAATATTATCGGAGGTCTCGATCGACCAGTCTCTACACGCCATCAATTACAAGAGAGTGCACTCTATTGCTATTTTGATGCATTTCTCTCCGAAGTTGAACCTAAAAACTGGCAACATGCTATGACTCAATCATCTTGGATTGAAGCCATGCAAGAGGAACTAAATGAATTCCAAAGACTTGAAGTATGGGAATTAGTTCCTCTCCCTGACAAGGTAAACATTCTTACTTTGTTGTGGGTTTATAAGGTTAAACTCGATGAGATGGGTGGAGTCTTGAAGAATAAGGCTAGATTGCTTGCTAGAGGATACAAACAAGCCTTGGGTATCGACTTTGAAGAATCTTTTGCTCCTGTTGCAAGATTGGAGGCTATTAGACTATTCCTTGCGTATACTGCTCATATGAACATGATCGTCTATCAAATGGATGTGAAGACGGCATTTTTAAATGGTGAACTAAGGGAAGAAGTCTATGTTAGTCAGCCGGATGGGTTCGTTAGCACGGAGTTTCCTAACCATGTGTACAAGCTTAAGAAGGCTCTCTATGGGTTGAAACAGGCTCCACGCGCGTGGTATGATCTCCTTTCAACATATCTCATTTCGAAAGGCTTCTCCAAAGGCAAGGTGGACCCCACTCTATTCACTCTCAAGGAGGACAACGACATGATACTGGTACAAATTTATGTTGATGATATAATATTTGCTGCCTCTAACATAGAATTGTCAAACCGCTTTGAGAAGATAATGTCCACACGCTTTCAGATGTCAATGATGGGAAAATTTCATTTTTCTTAGGATTACAAATTTCTCAGAATCCCAGAGGCATCTTTATTAATCAATCCAAATATGCTCTAGAATCATTAAAGAAATATAACTTTGAAAATTGTGACCCCGTGATACTCCAATGGTGGAGAAATCCAAGTTAGATGAAGATAGGAATTGGACTATTATCGATCTGAAACTCTACCGTGGGATGATCGGCACCCTTCTCTATCAGACTGCTAGCGGGCCTGATCTGCAATTTGTCGTATGCATGTGTGCCCGGTATCAGGCTCGGCCTACCAAAAAGCACCTACATGCTGTTAAAAGGATCTTTCGGTATCTCAAAGGAACACTTCATCTTGGTCTATGGTATCCGAAAGATTCCTCTATTGCTTTAATATCATATGCAGATGCCGATCATGTTGGGTGTCAAGACACAAGGCGTAGCACTTTTGGGTCTGTGCAACTCCTGGGAGACAGATTGATTAGTTGGTCTTCAAAAAGGCAGAAAAGCGCTGCAATTTCTAGCACGGAGGCTGAATACATTGCCATGTCCGGTTGTTGTGCTCAAGTCCTTTGGATGAGATCACAACTAACAGACTACGGTCTTGGATTTAACAAAATCCCTATGTATTGTGACAACAAGAGCGCCATTGCCCTTTGCTGCAACTACGTTCAACACTCCTGGGCAAAGCACATCGACATTCGCTACCATTTCATTAAAGAGCAAGTGGAAAACAGAGTGATCGAGCTGTATTTTGTCACCACTGAGTATCAGCTGGCAGATATGTTCACAAAAGCCTTAGATCGAGGACGAATCGAGTTTTTGATCGACAAGCTTGGCATGAAATCTTTCTCTCCAGCGACTCTCAAAGAGTTGGCAGAAGAATCAGCAGAATAGTGGTGGTAAACTATTCATGCGTATCCTTTGTTCGTGATCATGTATATTATCGTATATATATAAACCACAAAAAGAAAAATACAAAAATATAAAACCAAGAAAAACCATAAAAAATATAAAACCAAGAAAAACCATAAAAAATATAAAACCAAGAAAAACCATAAAAAACAATAAAACCAAGAAAACCCAAAAATATTTTCGTTTTTTAATCGGGCATATCTTTTAGTACGGTAATATTTACGGCTTTAGAAATGTCGATTAAAATTGACACGGCGCCATGTAGAATATTGATAACCTATGAATCTATGAAGTGGGTTGATGTTTTCTAGAGAGAGAAACTAGAGAGAGAAAGTAAGAGAAAACTATGTGTATTTTATTAAGTGAAACTAGAAAGTGAACAACAACCAACCCCTTTCCATGGTGGAAAGGGGTATTTATACTTCCAAGCCTTATGTGGACTTGGGCCGGCCCATGACAAGCCCATGGGCCGGTTCTTACTTAACTAAATAAGTATTTGTTAACTACGAGCTATTACAAAATAAATAATATTGTGGAGTGACCGATACTTCTAATATACGTTAAAACGTATTCTAACAATCTCCCCCTAAGGGAGGTCACTCCACGTTACAAAGTTCTAAACCTAGCATACTATACTAAGTCTTCGTTCTTTAGCTCGTAGTCTTTTCTTCCTTTTCTTTTTGTTGTGAATATGTTGGTTTGATCTTTTAGACTTTGGCTTGAGAACATTGTTCTTTTTGGCCTTTCACGTGCGATCTTTGCCTTCTTGTGAATTTTGCCTCCTCGTGACTCCATGTTCCACACACTTATGTCTTTTTGTTGAATTCTCGAAAGCTTCAGAGTTTGGTACAGCGGAAGACTTCATTTTGTACTTTCTTGAATTTTTGCTGAACTTTGTTGCAGAAAAACATAAGCATGTGGAAACGACTTCTACAGGTACACCGCAACACCACCGTCTTTAACTGGTACACAGCAACGCCACCGTCTTCAACAGGTACACAGCAACACCACCATCTTTAACAGGTACACAGCAACGACACGAATAAAATGGCTTTGAACATTTTATTCTAATTCGGTAGCATTTTACCTCCGGTCGGTGAAGACCGTTGGACGATATTAGATATCGTACCCGTGACGGATAGTTTCAATTAAGTAACTTCCTGACAGGATTTCGCGGGTAAACCCGTTCTCTTTATTCGACCGTCCAAAGCTGACTGCGAACATAAAGAGTGAATCACTTGGATAAATCATCCTTGTGATTTGAAGCCGTCAATTTATGAAACCTGGAACAAGTGAATTTCAATTAAGATTTTCACCATCGTTGCTTTCCAGTTATCACGAGCTCAATTCATAAAGAATCTTGCACGTCACCTACCAAGTGCTGTTTGATGTTAACACTAGAAGGATTTCCACTCGTCACTGTGATCAATAAAGAGTCACTCTGAGTGTTCTGGCAAGAACATATGATAATGCGAAGAGGCCTGGAACGAGTTTAAGTTCAATTTTTCTTTCCAGTTTTTCACAAGATTGGTTCTAAAAGAACCGCACGTGTAACCTACCATGAGCTTGTTTGATGTTGGCTCAAGCAGGATTTCCATCTTCATTGTAATACTTGCGTATTACTCGGATGTTCTGGCAATATTACAGGAATACTGCGTAGGACTCATGAAAATCTCTTACTTTTCACAGTGTGTGAGAAAGCAAGGAATAAATGGAAAGTGTCCTAATGAGACTTTTGATGATCTCTTGGCTCTAGACTCGATTGTGCGTTTTGATTTAGTGAGCGATGGCTGGAGAGGAGTGCCACCTTTTCAATACCAGTCTATTCGGAGTGAATAAACCAATAGATAACTTGTTGATCTCCGTGTGATTAAAACAAATACCTTTTGAGAGATATTTGAGTTAGCTGGGAAGGGTTGTGCATTGCATCACTGGGTCCATGATGTCTTTCTTCAATATCGAGAATCATTAACAAAAATGATCTCAATAGCATATGTATTGACCCGGTTTCTGCCTTAAGTTGTAAGGAGGGCTTCTTTCTTTACACCCTTTATCTTTACATTTCTTTTTCATTCTTCAACCCCTTCAATGCTTACCAATACGTCATAACTAGCACCTTGTTGTGATTGTTCCAGTGCTAGCTTAAGTACTTGGTCGGCATTCAGCTACGTTCACATGCTTTCTCCATCTTTCCTAGGACTTCTAATTCTATCTAGGGAATTGTCCTTGGGAAGATTCCATCGGCTCTGATGAATCATTGGACTAAACCTATTCCTACCACCCTTTTGTCACCACATCGTCGTGAATTAAGCGTGTTTTGGGAAAGTATAGTCACCATGAAAAATCATTGAAAATCACATAAGGTACTTGTGATATTGAAATCAAAAGTTTTGTACCTTAGGTGTTTTGTGTATCAAAAACGCTCCCCCTTAACACGTGCTTTACACATATTAAGTTGGATTATCGTTAAGTCTTTTTCATCTTTTAGCCAAGTATTATTTAAATCTCCTTAATCCCATTTTCTCCCCTTATCCAAAATGTTAACCATTAATATTTGGGATATTGAATGGATTAACCGGTCTTTGGGTAAAAATGAAATCGATGTTTGGCCACAGAACATGTTAATGCTCCCCCTTAAGTTAATAAGGGATAGTTGTAGTGCTTTAGTATGATATATTTTGAAAGATTTAGAATCTCGTGATAAATTCTTGAAAAATTATCATACCTTAACACTACATCAAGCCGTACAAGCACAATATTCACAAATATACATATTCACAATTGAAAACCAATATAAAGTAGACCTGAAATGTACGACCCATTAGATGGATCGTTGCAGTAGCTTGTGGTGCACTAAATATGGTCTACCACCAACGAATCTTTCCAAGCTCCTCATCAATCTACGTTCACGGAGCTTTTGATCAATCTTCTTGATCATATACTTCGCCATCTGCCGATAACCCTGATGCCAATCCTCGGTCATCTCTGGTAAAGTCCCACCCGAATTAAGATGCTCCAACTTTCCTCTGACTTGTAGAAGGGTCCCATCACTATACTTATAAAGCTCACCCACCCTCATAAACTTCATTAACCCTCGACTGTTCAAGTAGAAAATCCCGCAATTCGGAATAGAAATGCCTGTATAGGGACATCTATCTACATGTTGAGGTAACACTTGATTCACTGGACGGGTTAAGTTGAGCTTCCTTTGGTAGCTTTCGACTCCCAACTGAAGATCTTCAACTCGTTTCTTGATAACAACGCTTCGTGTGAACATACGAAGTGTTGTATTCAAGGCAATGATGTCTTCACGAGGAATATGTGTGAGTTGATCCCGAGTCATCATAAGCAACATATCTTCGATATCCTCAAGGCGAATGATAGAAAAATCTCCCTGCTGGATTTTATATTCTCTGTCATCCTCCCTTTTCAGACGAATCTCCGTCACATGATAATAGCCATTCTTGGCTTCAGTTTTCAGCCCTAAAATGCTGGAGATGCGGATATCGGATTTAACGTTGCTTCCTGAATTGGCTATGCAGCAACCCCTGTACGCCCTTCGGACTCGTTCGTCCCAATGAGATGCACCTATAACAGCATACATATCATAATTACGATTTACCTTTGGGACCCAGAGTCGGTTTACCTTTTCCTCGATAAAGGGTATTGTCCCCCAGTTGGCAGCTTTCAGCAAGGTCAAGGAGGTTGCGTACTTTGATGAAGCCTTCAGAAGATACTCAAGATCATTGGTGACGAAGAAGTCGAGAGCAATCTGATTATCTTGAGAAGGATCATGTGGAGGTGGAGCTCTTTCTAATTCATGGAGGCCTGGCCTTTGAACGGTGTTAAGAGCTTTCAGGACCTCGTCAGCATAGTACTCGAAATCCATTCGGGTTAACCTGGTTTTGGCGCGAATTCTCTTATCCTTCAGCGCTCTCTTCACCAAAGATGGAGTAAACGAAGTCTTATACTCATGAGCCAGAAATGTACATAAGTCAATCGGACTGCGGATACGGAGATACAAAACATCTCTGTCAGCATCTGTGATTGGATCATATTGCGCCGCTGCCGTGATCCAAGCCTGTGGTGGTGCAGTCTCGTCAATCTCCAACGTGTCTGCCCAGTCCCGTGTGCTTGATTCAGGAACACTAGATTGTGGTTCTTGTTGTAGAGGAGTGGAAACGTGAACATCTGCTGGTTCGGATTCAGGCATCTCGGCGGTGTCATGAATGGGTGAGTGTTGTGCAGCTTCAGGTTCAGTTACCGATTCTGCAATCACAGGAGCAACAACAACAGAACTAACAGGTATAGATACAGCGATAGATTTACCAGGAATCGATGACGCTGTAGTAGCATTCACATCGTGGCGCCACTTGGATCGTCTGGATTCCGTGGAAGTAGATTTTTCCTTTGCTGCTGCATCTTTCTTAGACTTGGTTCCAGACTTAGCAGGTTTCTTTGAGCTGGCAACCTTATCCCCCTTTTCAGGCTGTTTACCCCCATCATCATCCTCATCGTTATCCTCGTTGCTCCCCTTAGCACTCTCCTCATTACCATCACCACCATCATTACCATCATCATCATCATCATCCTCATCATCATCATCCTCATCATCATCATCATCCTTATCATCATCACCACCATCATCATCTTCTCCTTCTTCTTCTTCTCCTTCTTCTTCTTCTTCCTCTTCTTCTTCACCAGTACCCTCTTCTTCTTCACTTTCTTCCCTTTCTTCCTCAGGGAGAATGTGGTAGGGTACCACACTTCCAAACGTCTTGAACAACCGATCATCCTCCATGATAGCGTCATTCAGGGATTTATAGAGTGTCCGTTGAATCTTAGATTTATCAAACGATCCAAGTTCCCTCATACGAGCTTTGAGGATCTTCTTTAGCTCAAAATCCGTCAAGTCATAGGCAATTTTGTAGGCGGATTCAGAAGGATTGGATGACTTAATCATCAAGTTATCAGCAGCGAGTGTCTTCAATTCATCACGCAGTTTAGGCATAATGGATTCAACGGATTCTTTCACTCTCTCCTCAATAGAAGCTTCAAGAGTTTCTTTCTGCTCCTTGTAGTTATCCTTAATAGCTCGAAGTCTCGTAAGTCGTGCTTCATATCTATCAGCTTCAGCCTTCTTAACCTGAGCTAGTTCTTTTGCATGAGCTTTTCGCGTCAATTCCATCTCTGCAGCGAACTTAGCAAGCATCTCTTCTTGGGCTTTCCTAGATGCTTCTTCACTTTGAACTCGTCTATGTAGCTCTTGGCGAAGTTCATCCATCTCTCTTTTGTGATTATCCGTATGTTTATCCAACATTTCGGCCATTACCAATGCAGCCATTGTAGACGTTGCAGAGCTGCTCTTGGTTGATTGAAGAGGCTCGGTTGTTACTACGGTACTAAGGATGGGAGTTATTGGTGGAGGAAGAAATGGTGTTGAAACCGGTCTGGTTGGTAAGGGTTGTATTGGTGGAGGTTGAGTTGCTAAAGGTTGAGTAGACACCATGATTGTAGGAGCACCGGACTCCTTTTCAACACTTGCTGAAACAGGGATTGATGTCTCCTTCGAAGTAGAATACCTTTCAGGTGATCCAAACTCAAAAACATCCTCTGGCTCCTCATACTCTTCTTCAATATATATCCGTGCACCCGAACCACTACCTTCCGTATCTTTCTTACTCTTTTTAATAGCTATCTTCATCATTTTTCTCTCCGCCTTGTCAAGAGTAGGATCAACATCAACATCCTCTTCGTCATGTAGAACTAACTCATCAGCCAAACCCTTTCCCTTCTTAGCGACGGTCTTCTTCTTTTTGGCTTTGGGTTCAGGTAAAGCTGTTTGCTTCCGTTTACCTTTGCTCTTAACCGTGGTAGATGAGTCTTCACCTGCTTGAATGCTTGCTCGTTGATTCTCAATTTCTTGTAGCAAGTTCTTGTAATCATCAGATGCGAGAATCTCATCTGTCAGCAGATGACTGGGAATGGGACCAGGAATAACCATATTCGAATGCGTCTCCTGCCTTAAGTCTACCAAATCATCATCATCCATCGTGTGATGACGACTACCTGCACGCTTGGCAATGGAAGCATCGTTCTCTGTTAGCCTCAAAATATTGAGTCAAACAAGAATGTTCGGTCATAGGTTTCTATTGTAATATTTATTAGAACGTTGTAATAAGTAGTTATTTAGTCGTGGATCACGGGCTTGGATTTAAACTAATTAAAGTCCAAAAGACAAGCCCGGCCCAATATATAGTCCATTAAAGCCCGCATGTGGGTGGACTATATATACTACCCTCCTAGCATGTTAGGAGGGTGGATGGTCATTTGTAACAAATTCTTTTCTCTAATCTAATCTCACCAAGTTAATCATCTCCTCTCTACTTTCTCTCACTACTTTCTCTCTCTAGGAATTCATCTCTTCTTCATCTATTTTCTTTCTTTATTCATTGCTTAATCATCACAAATTTGGGACAATATTTGGTATCAATCGCCATGGAGTAGTTTTGTGATTCGTTGTTGATTTTACTTGGTTCGTGTGATTTTCTCTTATAATCATCTCGAATTCAAGATTCTTTTTGTGTTTCTATGCTCTAAATCTTGATATAAATCTTCTACATAGCTGTGGTAGGGATTTGGTCGCATTTGGTTGCTTAAAATCGCGGATTTCTTGTCAAAAAATTCAATTTTTTACCCAAAAATCTCGTAACAGCACTATTATTCCGATTGGTGTAATCGGAAAAGGGTTTATAGATTCCGATTGGGATTCCGATCAGTATCATCGGAAAAGGGTTTGCACATTCCGATTGGACTTCGAATCATTCCGATTGGACTAAAATATTCCGATTGGTATTCCGATCAGCTTTCCGATCTTCATTCCAATTGGACAAAACATTCCGATCTGCATTCCGATCAGTGATTTCGATCTTCATTCCGATCAGTGATTCCGACAGGTTTATTCCGATTGGGGACATTCCAATAACATTCCGATCAGTGATTCCGATAAGTGATTCCGATGATGTGTTTTGCTAAATTTTGTTTGAGTTTTTTTTTAGACTTAGCCACTATCTAGACTAGTTTTGGAATATCGTTTACACGAAGATTAAAAAAAAAAAAGAGTTTTTTGGCGCGAAAACCCAAGTAAAATTTATTTTTTCCTATACCATTTTTAGGCCATTTAAGCTTTAATTTCAAATTTTGGCGATGCGAAAAATTTTTTGACCAAAAATTCAAATTTTCGGACCAAAATTCAAATTTTTAGGCCATTTTTAGGTTTTATTTTTCGTTAGAATTTTCATTTTTCAAACTTTTTTCCTACTAGTTATAGGATATTTCTAACTCGTTTTCAAAATTTGGTAATTCAAAATTTTTCGGTTTATCGTTTTAGTCGGACTGAGGAATTTATTGTCGGACTGAGAAAAATTTCAAAATTTCGGAATTTCAACAACAACACAATCACAACAAATCTACTTAAGATCCATTTTCACTTCATCAACTGAAACACCATCATCATGGAAACGAGCAATGCGTGTTCAGACAGAGAAGAACGAGAGATGCAACTACAAGAACAAGTCCTTAAACAACGTTGTATGCAAGCTTTCAGTGATCTTAAAACGAATCTAAAACGTCTAGAAAGAGAGACCTTCTCGTACAATCCTTTGTATATGCGTGCTTTTCATTCCTTTTTCGGAAATGATCATCGCACGTTCACTTATGACTTAAGAGACCACTTGAAGAATCTTGAGAATGAATTACTCAACAAAAACCTTCATGAGACAAATTCCAAGAATGCCTTCAAAATACTCAGAACACCGTTTCAACCATTCTTTGCTTCACAGCTATTCAAGAATCCCAACTTTGAGTCAGAAGTTCGAGATGCAAATCAACACTTCAAAGACTACACTACAATGGAAGCAAAATCATTTAGAGATTTGATATTTAGAAACATGGAATCAATTGAGAGGCTTTTGGATGAACGCCTACTTCATGCAAAAGACATGATCAAGAAGATGATTGACAAAAGGCTGAAAATGCAAGAGTGCACGGTTGCAAAGATTCATGCAATGGATACGAGTCCAGTTTCAACTATAAGTAACGAGACAATATCGAGTAATGCAACTGACAGCTGCAGAATAGGGAAAACAACGCATGGTGAGCAGAATGATCATAACAGCTCTGGGAAAGACAACAGCAGCTCTGACAAACAACACATCGACTCTAAGAATGTCATCAGCAATACACCTTCCTATGATAATGGTCCTGTTTTCGATTCTGAGCCATTGGAAGAGGTACACTATGATGAATATAATGTGTTTGGAAATGCTAATACGCATGAGCATAGTGATCAACCTCAAACCATTATTCCCACATGTATAACGGAAAAGGTTGATAGCAATACCATACCTGATCCATTAGACACGTGCAATAATTCGTCTGACAATGATCAACATGCAAATGAGTATGATGACGAGGAGCGTGTTGCGCTAGCCAATTTAATTGCTACTTTACAAAAAGATGTCAGAGAAAATAAAAAGAGTCAAAAGCAATTAAAGAAGGCAAACGCAACACTCACTCAAAATTTTGAAGAATGCAAAGCTGCTCTAATTAAGTCTAGTGAAACTATAGATAGCTATAGAGCGGAGCTTCTTCAGAAAACCAAAGAGCTTGAGGGGTACAAGGGTAGTACGTTAAAAAGTCAAAAGGAAGATTTTGAAAAAAAATATAATACAACTCTCGAGTTATTAGCCAAAGAGAAGCGTCAATATAATGTTTTCTTAATGGATGAACGTCAAAAAACGTACCTTGCCAATACCAAAGTTAATGAACTTGAACAAAAGCTCTCTATGACCACTACCGATTCTGCTAAAATTCTCGAGGATAAGAAACAAGAGGTAGATGCGTTAAAACAAGACTTCAAAAGTAGATATGATAAAGAAACCGAAAAGGTTACAAAACTAGAAGCACAAGTCGACTTTTTGAAGAACGTTGTTTATAAAACGCATGATTCTATTCAATCCGTAAGAATGCTAGCACCTCCATCGATGTTTAAGGGTCAAGCTAGCTTTGCAAGTCCTGAGTACCTTGCCAAAGCTCAAGCTGCGAACCCGTGTCTCTATCTTGATGAGACTGAAAGGACAGATCTTGATTGCATGCCTGTTAGTGCCAATAGTGAAGAGACTGCCCTTTGGGACGATGACAGTCAACCACTTGTTAATAAGGAGTTTGTGAAACCATATAATTATGCTTATGAGAATAGTCTTTATGGCCTTTTCAATAAACAAACTCAGAAAACTCGTGAGGAAGTGTTCCTTGAATGCAAACAAAAGAGAATTCAATGGAAGAAAGCATTTACCCCTAAGAAATCTAATGTTTACAAATACATAAACTACCTCCCTCTAGATGAATCTAAAAGCAAGAGTAGGAAAACATTAGGTATTCTTAAATACCACATAGATAATGTTAAATCTATTGTTGAAAGAGACTGGGCAAAACGTGAAAATGCTGAGTGGACACGTCCGATTCCTCAAGATATTACCTTGCTTGTCAAAGAACTCTTAATTCCAAACACGGCATTGATTAAAGAAACTGTTCTTCAACTTGAGGAGTTCATTCGGACTGAAATGTTTGATGATTTAAAATATGTTGAATCTCTTGAGAAACACATTGATGATCTTCAAATGGAGAAGTATGATTTCTCAGATGAATATGATTTACTCTTGCAAGAATGCGTTTCTAAAGATGTTATGTGTGCTTATTTTACATCTTGTGCTGATATTGATGAATATTCTGAAGTTGCATGCCAATATCTTGATAAGATCAAAGAATGTGAACGTCTTGAAATTGAGCTTTCGAAACGTAAAGAAAATGTTGACAAAAAGGCTTTTGAGTTACTTCAACACAAAACTGATTTCCTTCAAAAACATTGTCATTCACTTGAACTTGCTTTGCAAAAAGACGTTGGTCGTTTTCCACATGATAATAAATTGCAAGAAAAACTTTCCCAAACATTTCGAGAAATGAATGAACAGAATTTGGAAATTAAAGGGTTGAAAGCTCAATTACAAGACAGGGACAGAGCGATAGTGGAGTTGCAGAAACTCGTTGCTAAAATGGGTGGGAAAATCGTGGAACCCAGCATTAAGAAACCTGTTGTTCGACAACCCAATGCCTACAAGGATCCAAAGCCGTCTATCTTAGGAAAACCGACTCCATTCTCCAATTCTTCTCATATGAAATCTAGGTTACCCCCTAAGACTGATATGCAACCAAGTGTTCCAAAACCATCCATATCACCCTATGTTCCTCCATTTAGAAAGCACACCGTTGCTAAACCCAACCATGTGAATGCACCTAGCACTTCTAGGACTCCTCCAAAACGTGTGACATTCACGTCCATAAAGGAATCTATAGGTTCAAATGACCTTGTTCATACCCACAACCTAGAGGATGCGAAACAAAAAGGGAAGATTCAGAAAGACAAACCAGTGTATGACAAACCTAGTTCACCAAATCCCGCTAGAGTTCTACACACTCCTAATGGTAGTCAACCAAAACCTAGGATCCCTCTTCAGCAATCTAGGAATTGGAAACCATCCATGAATAGTCGTGTTTCAAACGCTACGCCTGAACGATTTGGAAAACAAAGGAATACAAGTACTTTCGTGAATCTAAAATTCCCTGTATGTCCCACTTGCAAAAAGGACATTCACAATGGAAATCATGACCATTGCATTTTGCAATACCTCTATGAGGTCAAATCTCGTTCCTTTGAACGGAGATCGAATACAGAATCCCATAAGACAACAAGGAGATACAAACCCGTCGTAAAGAAAAGCAACCACACCAAATCTGAAACGTGGATTCAAAAAGGACATAGTTTCTCTCCAAAGAAGTCTTCCGCTGTGCAAGAGAAAGCTACTCCTAAATCTAGTCTTCAGTGGAAACCAACGGGTCGAATCTTCACGGAAGTTGGTCTTAAGTGGATTCCAATAGAGAAGAGTGATGACACCTGCACCAGCACTAATGCTACTGTTCTACACACTAACAAGGAATTTGTTACTCCTAATTCTAGTATTTGTGCAAACTCTTCTTCTGTGATTGAAGGTACAACAGCGGATTCCGAACCCACTTCTCCTTCTTCAAAGGGTTCTAATTCTGTATATTCGATATCACCTTCTTCTGCTGTACAAAAGTCTATTTTGGATTATTTTCGAAAAACTTGAGAAAACAAAAAATATAATAATACGTAAATATCCATAGAAAAACAAATTAAAAAATGGAAAAACTTTCAAAATACCAAAAATATTCCTCTCGACATGTCTTTCAGTATCGATAATATGGACGTACCTAGAAATGTCGCTCAATAACGACACGGGTGTGTACATAAAGCTCGAATGAAAGTTGTAAATATTTTTCAAAACATGTCATTTCAATGATTTACAATTACCTCAGATTGTGACTCGTACTTCCAAGAAAGGAAAGTTGATCACGAATGATAACTTATCCTTAACAACGGGAAAATAAATTTTCTCGGTCATGAGCTCTCATTAAAAACATTCAAAGTTTTTAAGCTCATGTAAACGACTTACAGTTAAATGTCAGACTGTAACTCGGACCTCAAATAAAGGAAAGTGTATCTTTAAAGATACCATATCCTAACTAACGGGTAGAGCAATCTATCACGGGTTGAGCTAGTCATAAAACATTCAACGTTTTGAGCTCAACACAATGGCTTGTAATCACTTTCAGATTGCAACCCGAATCTAAATTCACGGGGGAGTGTACGCTTTTGTACTCTTACCCTTAGCAAAAGAAGTTCAATCTTCTTACACTTGAGTGGATTCGTCAAGACATTCAAAGTCTATGAACTCAAGTTTATGCTTTAGAAAAACCTTTTCGTCAAAAAGAATTGATTTTTCAAAAGCGTTGAACACAATTTTTTCAAGAATTTCTCAATGATATTCAAAATCTTTCAAAAATTGTGTGTTCAACAACTCCTATCCTCAAAAGTTTAATGTGGATCAAATCCTCGTAATGACAATTCCATTGGATCAATTTTTGAGGGGGAGCAATTCAACTTCATGCAAAAGATTAACACATCTTTCTCCCGAAGATTTTCAAGACTATGTTTCAAAATATATTTTAATCAAATTTGGTATCTCTAATATCAAAAGAGTTTATATATTAGAGATAGGGGGAGAAAATGTGATTAAAATGTGATCTTAAATAAGATTCAAGCACTTTAACTCTTACCTACATGTGCGAAACATTTTCAATTATCGATGCACATGTGAAGGGGGAGTTTTTCTGAAACGACAAAACTAGCAAGGTGTTAAATGTTTTTTCACACACTTTGTTAGAATTTAAAGTGGTTTTCATGGTTACGATCAAATACCCACAACATCTTTAATTCACGACGTTATTGGTGTCAAAAGGGTGGTTAGGTTTAAGTCCTATGATCCAACCAGAACCGGAGGGATCTTCCCAGGGACAATCCAATAGATTATTAGAAGTCCTTAGGAAAGATGGAGTAGAATGTGAACGTAGCTGAATGCCGACTAAGTACTGATGATAGCACTGGAACAATCACAACAAGGTGCTATTAATGATGTCTTGGTAAGCATTGAAGGGGTTGAAGAATGAAAAAGAAATGCAAGGATAAAGGGTTTAAAGAAAGAAGCCCTCCATACAACTTAGGCAGAAACCGGGTCAACCCATCATGAAGACAAACTCATCATGGACCCAGTGATGTGAAGCACAACCCTTTCCTAGCTACTCAGACTTCTCTCAAAAGAAGTTTGTTTTATTGTCACGGAGATCAACACGACTTCTATTGACTTTCTCACTCCGAGATAGTTGATATTGAATAGGTGGCATCTGCTCCAGCCTCCGACCACTAAAAGTGCACAAATCGAGTCTAGAGCCAAGAGATCAATCAAATCTCGTTAGGACACACGGATGAAGATCAAGAGAGTCCTACACTATATCCTTGTGATATTGCTAGAACACTCAGAGTGATACTACTTAGTATTTACAATGATGAGTGGAAATCCTTCCAGTGTTAACATCAAACAGCACTGCGGTAGGTCATATGCAAGATTCTTTATGAATTGAACATATGTAAAACTGAAAAGCAACAGTGGTTTGATTCTGAATTGATTCAAACTCGTTTCAGGTTTCTACGCAATATCTTTATGGTCTTGCCAGAACATTCAGAGTGATATTCATTAATATTCACAGTGACGAATGAAAATCCTTCTAGCGTCAACATCAAACAGCGCTACGGTAGGTGACTTGTGAGATTCTCATGAATCAAACTTGTGTCAACTGGAAAGCAACAATGGTAAGATTCTTAATGAATCAAACTTGTTCCAGGAATTTGAATTGACGACTTTAATCAAGCGGATACTATCCAATTGATTCACTCTTTATGTTCGTAGTCTTGCTTTGAGACGGTCGAGTAAAGAGAACGGCTAGTACTGCCGCGAAACCCTGTCAAGGAGATTCTTAATTGAATCTACCTGATCACAGGTACGATATTTTATATCGTATAACGGTCTTCACCGACCGGAGGTAAAACGCTACCGATTTAGGACGAATGTCAAAGCCATTCAGTCCGTGTCTATGTTTTGTCTCGAGAAGGTGGCGTCACGGTGTACTCAGCAAAGTCAAAGATTCACAACCACATATTCATGCCCAAAGACTTATCCAACAATTGATAGTGTGAGCATGTGGATAAAGACACAAGATTGCAAGATGGCAATGACAAGTCAAGGATGATTTGAAGATCTCAAGACTTAAAGACAAAGTCGAAAGACAACGACAAAGGCTCAAAGATCACAGCATGAAGGAACAAAACTACTGTTACACGTTCAAGACTCATTTATGATGATATTCATAAATCTCCATTGGAATCCAAATATCAAAGAGGAATGACCTCACATTGGGGGAGATTGTTAGCCTCAAAATATTGAGTCAAACAAGAATGTTCGGTCATAGGTTTCTATTGTAATATTTATTAGAACGTTGTAATAAGTAGTTATTTAGTCGTGGATCACGGGCTTGGATTTAAACTAATTAAAGTCCAAAAGACAAGCCCGGCCCAATATATAGTCCATTAAAGCCCGCATGTGGGTGGACTATATATACTACCCTCCTAGCATGTTAGGAGGGTGGATGGTCATTTGTAACAAATTCTTTTCTCTAATCTAATCTCACCAAGTTAATCATCTCCTCTCTACTTTCTCTCACTACTTTCTCTCTCTAGGAATTCATCTCTTCTTCATCTATTTTCTTTCTTTATTCATTGCTTAATCATCACAAATTTGGGACAACATTCTCCATAAAGTAATGTATAATCAGCTTAATGAACCTAGGGTACTGGTAACTTTTAACCTTACCCTTCGTGTTAGTGAAGAGTTGAAAAGTAAACTCTTCCCACAGCAATGATGCATAGTCAATACCCATACCTATGTATACCCCATAAAACAGCTTGATGATCGGTGGACGAACAGCATCAAATCCAGTTGTTTTAGGTGTGAGACATCGGCTTAGAATCCCAAAATAGCTTTCCATGGTTGACCAACTTTGGCATTAGTAAACTCAGACACAGTACGTATGTCAGGACATCCCATGGCAGTGAACATTTCCATTATCTGATCCTTAGTCGGGTTGGCTGAGAATGATAGGCCTTTGAGTGACGGCCGAAATCCAAAGATCTTCCTGAAGTCTGACACATTAAGCGTCTGCTGCTTGTTGTCCAAGGAAAATGTGATTTTGTTCGACGTCCTCTCCTTGGTAGCCCAGAACTCGTAAAGGTAGTCATAGGGCACTGAAGCACTTCGCCTTAGCGCATGCTTGAGTTTAGAGTTATCAAGTATGGCTGAACCTACCTTAAATCCGTTATGGGTAGAATGAGATACCTCCTTCAAACGGAAGTTGTTTGGAAGAAACTTTAGAGACTTGGCTTCGGCAATGGCGGTTGCTCTGGCGTCTTGTATTTGTTGTACTGTTGGGTTAGTCATCGTTTCTGCTTAAGATAAAACACAAAGGTTGATACATACAGATATGAATATTATTATGATTTTATTCCTAAGCATTAAACATATGACCTAATCCCTTAAGCTTGTAAAACACTCAAACATCTTCTATTTGGAATAAACATTCAATTCGGAATAATTTCCTATCCGGAATAAACCTCCTATCCGGAATAAACCTCCTATTCGGAAAGTTAGTCCTATGCGGAATAAATTTTCTATTCGGAAAGATCAATCTATGCGGAATAAAATTTCTATTCGGAAAGATTACTCTATGCGGAATAAAATTCCTATTCGGAAAGATTTCTCTATGCGGAATAAAATTCTTATTCGGAAAGTTTATGCCTATGCGGAATAAAAGTTCTATTCGAAAAGTTTATGCCTATGCGGAATAAAAGTTCTATTCGGAAAGTTAGGCCTATGCGGAAAAAAGTTCTATTCGGAAAGATCATCCTATTCGGAATAAGGCTCCTATGCGGAATGTTCATTCTATTCGGAATAATCCTCCTATACGGAATACAACTTCTATTCGGAAAGTTCATTCTATGCGGAAAAAATGCCTTATTCGGAAAGATCATCCTATTCGGAAAGTTTAAACAGTTATGATTTTTCTAATTTAGGCACTAATTCGTTTGATTCAAGTGTTCTAAAGGCCATATCAGTTCAATTTGTGCTATTCCGAATCAATCCCAGGCAAAACCCCCAATTAATAAAACCCTAATTTAAGCAGAAACTTAAATTGATTGATTCCAATTAAAAAGAGATAATTAACTTGAATTGTATGAATGTTAAGCCGATTTAATATACCTTTTTGAAGATCTTGAAGTTTGTTTCACAGAAAATAGAAGATTTCGTTTGTGTTTGTTGAGTTTGTGAGAGTGTATGTTAATGGCGGGCAAAGGAAAAGATAAACAGTAGAATGAAGGAAGGAAGAAACGGGGTTTGAGTGGTTGACTAGGTCGAATTTTCACAAGTTTGACATATTGTCAAATTTAACCCCACAACTTTTCTTCTTTCTTCAATCAAAATTCTTTTGTTTTCCAAGTTTTAATTCTTGTCATTTTTGACCCTATCTTATGTTAAATTCCCGAGCCTTAGTGATTAACCTATCTTAACACACGCACAAATCTATTCACGACAAACTTATGAGCAACAACAAGACAAGTGCCAAAGCTATCCAACCATTTAACCATTGAGCTACTTGAGTTTCCTCGAAAATTTTTGAAGATCTTTTTGATGTCAAAGATGATTTAACATTTTCTCCCCCTTAAACGATGACCCGTTTTCTATTTAAAGAGCTGTAGTCATTGTTTAACGAGGCACATGATGATGAAAAACATTTTCCAATTGATGTTTTGAAAAGATCGATTCGCTGGCGGCGACAAGATTTCTCTTATCTAGACAAAATAATGCACTGAGACGTACACTAATTTGTGATAGATCAAGTTGTAAAGTAAAATTGATCCCTTTGCATGATTTGGCTTGTTAATCATGCCCGAGAAAATTAATTCCCGTTGTGAGCCAACGTTTTCCAAGGAAATACGTGACTTTAATATGAAAACCGGGTTGCAGTCAGAAATAACTACAAGCCATTATGGGCATGTTTTAAAAAATGTACAACTTTTATACGGACTCTATTTATGGCGTCGTGTCAATATTGATCGACATTTCTAAAGCCGTAAATATTACCGTACTAAAAGACATGCCCGATTTAAAAACCAAAAATATTTTTGGTTTTTCTTGATTTTATAATTTTTATGGTTTTTCTAGGTTTTATATTTTTTTTTATGGATTTTCTTGGTTTTATATTTTTGTATTTTTCTTTTTGTGGTTTTATATATGTACGATAATATACATGATCACGAACAAAGGATACTCTGAATAGTTTACCACCACTATTCAGCTGATTCTTCTGCCAACTCTTTGAGAGTCGCTGGAGTGAAAGATTTCATGCCAAGCTTGTCGATCAAAAACTCGATTCGTCCTCGATCTAAGGCTTTGGTGAACATATCCGCCATCTGGTACTCAGTAGTGACAAAATACAGCTCGATCACTCCGTTCTCCACCTGCTCTTTAATGAAATGGTAGCGAATGTCTATGTGCTTGGCCCGGGAGTATTGAACATAGTTGCAGCAAAGTGCAATGGCGCTCTTGTTGTCAGAATACATCGGGATTTTGTTGAATCCCAAACCGTAGTCAGTTAATTGTGATCTCATCCAAAGGACTTGAGCACAACAACCAGACATGGCGATGTATTCAGCCTCCGTGCTAGAAATTGCAGCGCTTTTCTGCCTTTTTGAAGACCAACTGATCAATCTATCTCCAAGGAGTTGCACAGATCCAGAAGTGCTACACCTCGTGTCTTGACATCCAGCATGATCGGCATCTGCGTATGATATTAAAGCAATAGAGGAATCTTTCGGATACCATAGACCACGATGAAGTGTTCCTTTTAGATACCGAAAGATCCTTTTAACAACATGTAGGTGCTTTTCGGTAGGCCGAGCCTGATACCGGGCACACATGCATACGGCAAATTGCAAATCAGGCCTGCTAGCAGTCAGATAGAGAAGGGTGCCGATCATCCCACGGTAAAGTTTTGGATCGACAATAGTCCCATTCCTATCTTCATCTAACTTGGATTTCTCCACCATTGGAGTGTCCACGGGGTCACAATTATCAAAGTTATATTTCTTTAACGATTCTAGAGCATATTTGGATTGATTAATAAAGATGCCTCTGGGATTCTGAGAAATCTGTAACCCTAAGAAAAATGAAATTTTTCCCATCATTGACATCTGAAAGCGTGTGGACATTATCTTCTCAAAGCGTTTAGACAATTCTATGTTAGAGGCAGCAAATATTATATCATCAACATAAATTTGTACCAGAATCATGTCGTTGTCCTCCTTGAGAGTGAATAGAGTGGGGTCCACCTTGCCTTTGGAGAAGCCTTCCGAAATGAGATATGTTGAGAGGAGATCATACCACGCGCGTGGAGCTTGTTTCAACCCATAAAGATCCTTCTTAAGCTTGTATACATAATTAGGAAACTCCGTGCTAACGAACCCATCTGGCTGACTAACATAGACTTCTTCCCTTAGTTCACCGTTCAAAAATGCCGTCTTCACATCCATTTGATAGACGATCATGTTCATATGAGAAGCATACGCAAGGAATAGTCTAATCGCCTCCAATCTTGCCACAGGAGCAAAAGATTCTTCAAAGTCTATACCCAAGGCTTGTTTATATCCTCTAGCAACCAATCTAGCCTTATTCTTTAATACTGCACCCATCTCATCGAGTTTAACCTTATAAACCCATAACAAAGTAAGGATGTTAACCTTGTCAGGGAGAGGAACTAATTCCCATACTTCAAGTCGTTGGAATTCATTTAGTTCCTCCTGCATGGCCTCAATCCAAGATGATTGAGTCATAGCCTGTTGCCAATTTTTAGGTTCAACTTCGGAGAGAAATGCATCAAAGAAGCAATAGAGTGCACTCTCTTGTAATTGATGGCGTGTAGAGACTGGTCGATCGGGATTACCAATGACATTCCTAATTGGGTGATCTTTTGTCCATTTGGTGCTATGTTTTTCAATCCTAGGTGGTCTGGAGTGAACAATAGAAGGAGCTTCTTCTGAGGTGGACGCGGCTGAAGGGTTTTCAGGTATCGCTACACCAAAGAAAGGAAGCTCTTGCAGGTGAGCATATTCCAAATCGTGATCAATAGATTCCTCTTCCACATCATTAGGCACAAGTAGGGGTGATGATTCAGGTGTAGTTTGAGAATCACTTGGTGAAGGTGCATCCGGTTCAATGTTAGTTGAAGATGCATTTGATAAAGCTTCATTAGCAGGAGCAATGACTTCAGGGATTGGAGCTATCACTACAGGTGCTGGAGCTTCATCATTTGGGGGATCAAAGAATTCATCAAACAACGGTTGAAACAGTTTATCCCACTCGGGCCTTGTTGGTGGTAAAAATGATGTAGAAGTAGGATTATTGGGAACTAATCCGGAACTAATAGCACCGGTTCCCATCTCATGAAGCGCGGGTTCAGAGCTGCGTTGCTCAGAAGCCATTGCTGTCAGCTCATCGAAATCTGCGTCCATAGTTTCTACGATCTTACCAAGACGACGGTTGTAAATTCGGTATGCTTTCTTGGACGGTTCAATGAAAATACCTATATCGGCTTTCGGTTGAAGCTTGCCCAAGTTCTCACTATTAATGGTTGGATAACAAAGAGCACCAAACACATGAAAAAATGAAACATCGGGTTTACGGTCATGTAGAAGCTCATAAGGTGTTTTTCCATGGCGTTTTCGAATGATAGAACGGTTTTGGGTGAAACATGCAGTAGATATAGCTTCTGCCCACAAGAACAATGGAGCGTTCGCATAAATAAGCATAGTCCTAGCAGCTTCTATAAGTGTACGATTCCGTCTTTCAACGACACCGTTTTGTTGTGGAGTACGTGCAGCGGATGTTTCGTGTGAGATACCAACTCCTTCATAGTAATCACAAAGAGTCTGGTTTACGAACTCTGTTCCATTGTCTGTACGAATACGGCGGACAGTAGTATTCAAACGTACCTGAACAAATTTCAGAAAAGTGATGATAGCCTTCGGTGCTTCATCCTTTGTACGTAGAAATCTAACCCATGTAAACCTGGAGAAATCATCCACAATAACGAGAATGAATTTCTTACCGCTCACACTTTCAGTTCTCATTGGCCCACAAAGATCCATATGCAAAAGATGAAGTTTTTCTTGATTGGTGTCTTCAGCTTTGGGCTTGTATGATTTCTTGGTACTTTTCCCCCTTGAACACGCGGAACATAAATGGTCCTTGTGAAATTTGAGCTTTGGAAGACCACGAACTAATTCGTTTTTAGCCAGATGATTAATAGCATCAAAGTTAAGATGAGATAATCTGCGATGCCATAACCATGACTTGGTCTTAGATGCTTTAGAGAGAAGACATACTGGAGAGGCGGCCATCATGTCTTGTAGGGACAACGTATAAAGATTTGCACCACGAGATCCCTTCAACAAATCTTTTCCTTCCAAGTTGCGGATGAAACAAGTGTGTTGTTGAAAAGCAACCTCTAGGTTGGAATCACAAAACTGTCCTACTGAGAATAAATTATGACCAAGACCTTCTACATAGTATACCCTTGAAATCGTAACGTTTCCAATCTGATATTCACCATACCCCATTATCTTTGCTATATGATCATTACCGAATTTAACCGTACCAAGAAACTTGCTGACGAAATTTCGGAGCATCGAGCGATCTCCGGTCATATGCTTTGAACAACCGGAGTCCAAATACCAGAGGATGATTTGGACCACCTGAAAATATCACCACACAAGGACAATGTAGAGGTATCGGAATCTGAGTGTTCCTTGTTATTAGCAGGTACAGATTTAATAATCTTAGATTTGCTAACTCTAGGTTTCTTAGATTTCCTAGCCTTCTTATTCCTAGTTGGTGGTGTATATTCTAGTTGGCTTAAATCCTGTGGTATTTCTTCACTGATAGGCATTGTAGTGGGGGCTGACCTAATTAAAGGGCGTTGTTTCCATACTTTAGTGCTAGTGTGCCTAACTAAAGGACGCTCAGACCTAACCTCAATGGATGTATTCCTAGTTAAAGGGCACATTTTTCCATCTAATGTAAAGGTCCTACCAGTGGGACGCCATTGCCAGCCAACTTGGGCACGAGTTCTACCAGTTGGCTTCCATTCAAGACCATTCCTAATGGCATTCATTTCATTCACATGATCAATAAGACACAAATCATGACGTTGGGAAAACATACATTCATTACAATTCCAACAATTCAAATTAGAATTCACGAATGGTTTAGGCTTCTGCACAGGCGCAGAGCTTTTAGTCTTAACATGATTCTTTTTATTTAAAACTAAACTAACATTCCTATGGTGAGCTTCTACGTTCTTCTTGTTGGTACTACTAGTGGAGGGCTTGATCTTATCTTTCTTGAGTGGCGATCCTTTAGCCTTAGTAGACTCTTTTACTCCTGTAGAAGGCAAAGTGGGAACATTAGCAACAGATTTTAAAGGTGCCTTACTTGATGGTGCCAGTGACGTTTTTGCTCCGGGAGTCTTATTGAACGGAGTTACAGCAATGGGCCTATTAGTAAGTAGTGCAGAGCCTGGTTTACCTATGTATTGCAAATATGCTAAGCAATATTGAACTCGCTTAATATATTCATGAGCCGAATAATAGTAGCTACTTGAGGGATCTAAGGCTTAAAGATCGTCTAAAATATCCCTAACAAGATCTACATGCTTAATGGCATTCCTCATATAATCATCGTAGGTAACCGGGTTTCTCTTATGAAGCGGGTTCTTATAAAGCACTACTGACTTAGTTGTTAGAGCACTAGTGGACGGTGCAGAGTCGGTAGCTAACTTATCAACAACTTCTTATCGGGTGAGAAGAAGTGTCTCCTTTAACTCGGCCAAAACCATGTTTTTGTCAATGAGCAGGATGTTTAAGTCAGAGATTTCTTCACACTTTTGGTTCAGTTGTTCAACATAAGATTGTTGTTGTGCCGCATTAAAAGCGAAGCGTTCTTCTAGTGAACCATAAAGAGCGGATAGTCCCTGTCTTGTCCGATCCATCTCCCCTAGAACAGACGAAAGTCTAATTTCTAAGACCTGGTTTTTAGACTCTGCAGCCTCTAGTTCCAATTTTAGTGTTTCATTTGATGACACATCTCTCTTCAATCTCATAATCTCTTCCTCTAATGCCTTAACTATTGCAATCATCTTGTCACTCGTCTCAACACCGTTTTCACAACCATTTGATATCAAAAGATCCTCATTTTGAGTCTGTTGTTTTAATTCTAAAGATATACAATGTTGTTCTAGTTGATTAAAGCGTTTTGAAAGTAAATTGTAAGAATCTTGTAGCTTTAAAAACTCAGCGTTAGATTCGTGACAAGAATGATTATCTACCTCATTTACAGTATCAGCAACATTTACAGAGAGATCACAAACATCATCACATATATTCACAGCATCACAATTAATCATAGCGGATGTAAGCTCATTCGAATAATTAACATTTACAGTAGTAAGCACATCACACGAGATTACTTCGGACAAGAATCGGTCATATTCGGATAAAATCTTTTCTTTTTCAATTAGTTGTTGTTCGTAAGCGGTGTCCATTTCATAAAATACTTTTTGAACTTCTCCAATTTCAAACTCAAGATTTTCCTTAAGAGATGCAAAACTTCCTTTTAGACTTTCGACAAACGGATTGATCTCATTTTTAAACACCTCATTCATGTGTTCGAAAGCCCATTCTCCGGCGTTTAGGCCATTTGAAGTCGTACATTCCAAAATGACCTTGTCAAAATTAGTAAGTATTGATTAATCTCTTGCAAGTTTAACCATACAGTGCTAACAGGTGGAAAATTCTTTGGAATTTCCTTAGGACCTTCCATGTTGACAAGTGTAGGAAATGTACTAGGGTTTTCTTCCTCTAACATGTAGGTTGGTGCTGTGATGAGATCTTTGTCCATATGGAAGCGAATTCTAAAATCCGTTTTTGCAAGCTCCTTATTCATTTTAAAATAATCACACTCGGGATATTTTGTAGAATTGTATGACCGATCCTCATCAACTAGATCCTTACTTGTTCGATCATCGAAAAAAACAATCGGGTCTAAGGCCAATCCTAATTGAGTTGCATTATAAAGTCTTGGACTATGTCTTAAAGCTTGTTTTGCATACCTTGGGTTAGGGGGAAGGCCTTTTTGACGTGATAAGTTAAATTCTCTAAACGAAGCATCAAATAAGTGCACTAGTTGAGAAGCAGCGTATTGTCTTAAAAGCAAATAATCTAGACTTCTAATCTTATTAGCAGCATTAATCTCCATTTCATTCTTCTTAGAGTCGAGTAATTCAAAATCCGTTTGAAGTTTTTGAAAATTAGTGACCACTAACTCCTTTTCTTTAAGTTCATTAGAAAGATTTGCTCTTAAGTTTTCAATTTCTTGCAAGTGACCCATTTGTTTGTTTCGAAAGTGATCATATTTGGGATTTGTTAGAACACTAGACGAAGGCACTAATTCCAAAGTTTGAACTTTCTCGTTGCTTAAGGCAAGCTCATCAGACAAATTCTTATTCTTAGCTAGGGTTTCTAAGAGTGCAGCATTCATTTGGCTAAGTAATGTAGCAGGAACCATGACCAAATCTTGTTGAGCAGGAGTATGCGTATTCGAAATGGCTCCCGGTTGTGATTCACTCAAAGTCTGGGGACTCACATTGATATTACTATCATTGATTGTCTCCTCATTTGAAAGACTCACCACCGAAGACTCATTCGAATCAGCACTCTCTTGCACAACTTGATGTGGTTGAATACTAACATCAGTGGTATTATCAGTGGTATTAATAAGTACCTCAGATCTCTTTTATGGCCCTAAGCTGGAGATAGTTGCCATGAGAGCAGCCTTTGCAGATTGAAATTCATCACAGTCTGAGTCATACGCATCGAGATCATCTGCTTGGTATGCTGCATTCTGTGTGGTGACAGTGTCTTGTTCAGCAAACCCTGGATCAGCAAGAAATGCAAGCTCCTCTTCATCAAGTTCCCTTCCTTGTGCCTGAGCATTCACCAGATAGATCTTCTCTGCAAACCATTGTCCATCCCTTCTCCTCTTGGGTTTCTTGCAATCCCTGGACATGTGTCCTTCTTCCTTGCAGTTGTAGCATGTAATCATTCTCAACTTGCCTGTGGAATTAGCCCGTGGAGGATTGTTGACCATTGGAGCAGGATTGACCGTGCGAGCATTGGTGGTTGATGTAGTAGGTCTCCCCTGATATGGTTGAATAGGTTGAACCATTACCCTGCCATTCTCAATAGTAGCTTGTTGACGAGAATTGGATGAATTCCTCAACTGATTCTTGGTTGGAGCTGATCCCCTAAATCCTCGTTTGCTTAAAGTCCTTGTGAGATAAGCAGACATAGTGGTTAACACTTCAACTAGGTCAGCTCCTTGTTTGAATACAGGAATGGGGACTTCCTCATCATCACAATACATTGCTTGATCTTGTTGAGCTGCATAATCACTAGAAGGAATACTCATGTGATCAGAGTAGCTTGATGGATATGCTGCATTCTCTTGATAAGAAGAATATGAAGGCTGAGCATAAGGTGCAATGTTTGCTGGGTGAAGTTGTGAAGCATACTGTGGTGAAGGTGCATTAAACCGATATTGTTGCTGATGTGAGGTGGGTGGTTGCGGTAGAATCGAGTATTGGGGGAAGGTTGGTGTCATGTAAGGTGATGGATGATAGGCTTGATGTCCCAAGATATAAGGTGTGTTGTTGTGTGACAAGCTTGGTTGATTCGCCATCAAAGCTAAGGAATCAGGGTACATACCTCGAGGCAAACGGTGCATAATCACATGTTTCTCATGCTGCTGAAGAAAAGCATAGATTTGATCCAAATTGCACTTATGTAAATCCCGGGTTAACTTAACATCGGTAATATACTCACCCCATTCAGCTTGAGGTAAAGTATTCAAAAACTTGGTGTTAACCTGGAATGGAGCAATCACGAGATTGTATACATTCAGATCATTCATTAGAGTAGTAAATCTGAAGTAGTAGTCGTGTAGCGTTTCCCCTGGGCTGTACGTGAATCTATCAAACAGATCATACAACTGACATTCCCTTTCCTGTTTGGTAAGAGACGTACCTTGTAGCAACACCTTTAGACGTTCCCATAAATCCTTGGCAACCGTATATTGACTTACCATGCGATAAATATCATGCGGAAGAGCTTGGAGAAGAGTCTATAGAGCCTTTTCATCAGCATCAGCAATGAGTTGTTGTGCCGGTGTGAGTTCTTCATATTCTCTTGGTCGAGTCACGTTATTCGCCACAATGGTACCATAGTCGAGTGGACCATTCAAAATCGATTTGACCATAAGCCTTCCGTATGTTGGTTTGCCCTTCAGGTATTGCATCATGCGGCCCTGTCATGCCTCAAACACCTCTTTAATAAGCATCGGTGGACAACTATCAGTTCCCGTTATGATTGAGATATCCGTAAGAGATGTCATTTGAGGCATTAATGAACTCGGATTCATTGTGATCACTTAAGAGACTCAAAGATTATCGGTTGATCGAGCAGTGAAGAAAGGTTGAGAATTTGTGTTGTGTTGTTGAAATCAAGATTAAATCCACTAAAGATCGTCGAAAAAACTCAAATACCCCTTGAACTTGCTTATACGGAATAACCCTAACTCGGAATAAATCCTATTCGGAATAATCCCTATGCGGAATAACCCTATGCTGAAAAAACCCTTATACGGAATAACCCTTACACGGAATAAACCCTATTCGGAATGTTCCTGCTATTCGGAATATTCTTCAATTCGGAATGTTTGGCTATTCGGAAAGATGAGCTATTCTGAATGTTGACTATTCGGAATGTTTTGGCTATTCGGAAAACTTGACTATTCGGAAAGATTCTGCTATTCGGAAAAATGCTATTCGGAAAGCTTTTCTATGCGGAATGTCTATTCGGAAAATCCTTCTATTCGGAAAACTCTCCTATTCGGAATGTCTATCCGGAAAATCCTGCTATTCGGAAAAACTCTCCTATTCGGAATAATCTGGGAATATTAAGTTCGAGACTATGACAAGAGCTTTAAATCCGATTTTTTGATCAAAAACCACAAAAAGTTTTATGATTTTTACCAAAATAAGCTAAACCCAATCCTTATCAATTAATCCCAATAACAAAAACACCAAAAACAACAAGATTCAAGATTGATTTTTTCTAAAGATCACTAATTGATTCAATTAACTAAAAAAGCAACACAATCCTTACCTTAAATCACCCCATAGCTCTTGATACCAAATGTAGAATATTGATAACCTATGAATCTATGAAGTGGGTTGATGTTTTCTAGAGAGAGAAACTAGAGAGAGAAAGTAAGAGAAAACTATGTGTATTTTATTAAGTGAAACTAGAAAGTGAACAACAACCAACCCCTTTCCATGGTGGAAAGGGGTATTTATACTTCCAAGCCTTATGTGGACTTGGGCCGGCCCATGACAAGCCCATGGGCCGGTTCTTACTTAACTAAATAAGTATTTGTTAACTACGAGCTATTACAACATAAATAATATTGTGGAGTGACCGATACTTCTAATATACGTTAAAATGTATTTCTAACACGCCATAAATAGAGTCCGTATAAAAGTTGTACATTTTTAAAACATGCCCATTATGGCTTGTAGTTATTTCAGACTGCAACCTGTTTTTCGCATTAAAGTCATGTATTTCCTTAGAAAACGTTGGCTCACAACGGGAATTAATTTTCTCGGGCATGATTTACAAGCCAAATCATGCAAAGGGATCAGGTTTACTTTATAACTTGGTCTAACACGAATTAGTGTACGTCTCAGTGCATTAATTTGTCTAAATAAGAGAAATCTTATTGCCACCACGAATCAATCTTTTCAAGACATTAACTGGAAAATGTTTTCATCAATATTTGACTCTTTAAACAATGACTACAGCTCTTTAAATAGAAAACGGGTCATCGTTTAAGGGGGAGAAAATATTAAATCGTCTTCGTCATTAGAAAGGTCTTCAAAAGTTTTCGAGGAAAATTAATTGGCTAAATGGTTAATGATTGGACTTGCTTAAGAATACGACTTGTGCTTGTTCGTGATTTATTGTGAGTTTTTAGGTCTTGGTTGTTTGCTAATAGGATGCGATGTTTAAGTTGTGTGAGGGCTAGAACAGTTAATACAATGAGATAGGACTAACGAGTGTTAATTAAGTTAACGGTTGTTAACCTAAGAGTATTTAACTAAAAGAGAAAACAAAAAGAAAAGTTAAGAAACTTTAAGTGTCAAAGAATGAAAAGTGCAGGGGTTAAAAGTGAAAAAGGGTAAAATGTGTAAAAATTTGACCTAAGTCAAACTTCATCCCCGTCTCCTTCTCTCTTTCTTATCTCTTTCTGTAACCGCCATTATCACACACTAAAACACACTCTCAAACTCGCGTTTTTTTCTTGATCTTCAATTCGTGTCATTCATCTAATAAGGTACATATCTCCATCTAATTCGTCTAAAGTATTCCTTTAATCCAATCAATTAAACTGTTTTAATTAAAATCAATCAAGTTAGGGCGTTTGATTTAATTAGGTTAAAATTGATTAGGGTTTTAGCTGGGTTTTACTCGGAATAGGGTTAGATCGAGTTGTTGTTGCCTTAGAATGCCTTAAAACACACGAATGATAGAATAATTCATGATAGAATGCGTCTAAGAACATTCCGAATGAACAAGTTTAAGATTATTTCGGATGAACAGTTTTTTTCAAAAACATTCCGGATGAACGAAATATTCCGGATGAACAAACTATTCCAGATGAACAAAATATTCCGGATGAACGTTTATTCCGGATGAACGTTTATTCCGGATGAATCATTTATTCCGGATGAATCATTTATTCCGGATGAACCATTTATTCCGGATGAAGCATTTATTCCGGATGAACCATTTATTCCGGATGAATCATTTATTCCGGATGAACCATCTACTCCGGATGAACAATTTATCCCGGATGAACCATTTATTCCGGATGAACCATTTATTCCGGATGAACCAATATTCCGGATGAACCAATATTCCGGATGAACCATTATTCCGGATGAAGGGTTTATTCCGGATGAAGGGTTTATTCCGGATGAAGGGTTTATTCCGGATGAAGGGTTTATTCCGGATGAAGGGTTTATTCCGGATGAAGGGTTTATTCCGGATGAGATGTTTATTCCGGATGAGATGCTTATTCCGGATGAGATGTTTATTCCGAATGAAGGTGTTTTTGCTTAATAACTTGTTAAATGTTTGAGTGTTTTAAAAGCTTAAGGGATTATGTCATATGTATAATGCTTAGGTATAAATTCATAATGATATTCATATATGTATGTATCAACTTTTATGTTTTATCTTAAGCAGAAACAATAACTAACCCAACCGTGCAACAAATACAAGACTCTAGAGCAGCAGCCATTGCCGAGGCCAAAACCCTCAAGTTCATTTTAAACAACTACCGGTTGAAGAAGGTCTCTCATTCCACTCACAATGGATTCAAGGTAGGTTCAGCCATTCTTGACAATTCTCACTTCAAGAATGCGCTAAGGGATAGTGCTTCGGTGCCCTTCGACTACATGTACGAACTCTGGGCAACCAAAGAGAAGACGTCAAACAAGATCACATTCTTCCTGGACAACAAGCAACAGACTCTCACCGTGTCAGACTTCCGCAAGATCTTTGGTTTTCGGGAGTCACCCAAAGGAACAACATTCTCAGCGAACCCGACCAAGAACGAGCTCATGGAGATGTTCTCTGCTATTGGATGTGCGGACTTACGAATAGTGTCTGATTTTACCACAGCCAAAGTGGGTCAACCTTGGAGAGCGATTTTTGGTATTCTCAGCCGATGTCTCACACCCAAAACGACTGGGTATGATGTTGTGCATACGCCAATCATCAAGATGTTCTATGGTATGTTCAAAGGTATGGGTATTGATTATGCATCATTGTTGTGGGAAGAGTTTATTTTTCAACTCTTCACAAACACGAAGACTAAGGCTAAAGGTTACCAGTACCCTAGGTTCATAAAGCTAATCATACATTATTTATGGAAAACGATGCGTCTATTGATAAGCGTGCAGGTAGCCGTCACCACACAATGGATGCTGATGATCTGGTGGACTTAAGGCAAGAAAGTCACTCCAATATTGTTATCCCTGGTCCTATTCCCAGTCATCTCCTGACAGATAAGATTATCGCTTCTGTTGATTACAAGAATATGCTAATAGAAATCAAGAATCAAAAAGCAAGCCTTCAGACAGGAGAAGACTCGTCTACTACGGTCAAGAGTAAAGGTAAACGCAAACAAACAGTTGTTTTATCTGAACCTAAAACCAAGAAGAAAAAGACTGAGGCTAAGAAGGGTAAGAGCACGGCTGACGAGCTTGTTCTTCACGATGAAGAAGATGTTGATGACGATCCTACTCTCGTGCTAACTCATAAGACTGAGAAAAAGTTAATGAAGATGGCTATTGAAAAGAGTAGTAGAGACACGGGCGGTAGTGGTTCGGGTGCACAGATGGATGTTGAAGAAGAATACGAGGAGCCACATGACATTAGTGAGTTTGGATCACCCGAACGTTACTCAGCATCGAAGGAGACATCCATTGCTGATACAGCAAGTGTTGAGAAGGAGTTCGGTGCAACAACAATCATTGTGACTACACAGCCTCTCGTAACTCAACCTCCACCAATCCAGCCTTCACCAACCCGACCGGTGCCAACACCATTCCTTCCACCTCCACCTACTTCCGTCATGAGTACTGTAATCACAACCGTGCCTCTTCAACCATCCCAGAGTAGCTCTACACCATCTTCAATGGCTGCATTTGTAATGGCAGAAATGTTGGATAAACACACGGAAAATCAAAGAAAAGAGATGGATCAACTTCGAGAAGAGCTATTTCGACGAGTGGAAAGTGAAGAGGCATCCAAGAAAGCCCAAGAAGAGATGCTAGCTAAGTTCACTGCAGAGATGGAGTTGACACGTAAAGCTCATGCAGAAGAACTTGCTCAGGTCAAACAGGCTGAAGCTGATAAGCATGAAGCACGATTCACGAGACTTCAAGCTATAAAGGATAAATATAAGGAGCAGAAAGAAACACTTGAAGCTTCTATTGTAGAGAGAGTGAATGAATCTGTTGAGTCCCTTATGCCAAAGCTGCGTGATGAGATGAGGAAACATGCGGCTGATAACTTGATGATTAAGTCGTCCAACCCTTCCGAGTCAGCTTACAAAATTGCATATGACTTGACGGATTTTGAATTAAAGAAGATCCTCAAAGCTCGCATGAAGGAAGTTGGATCTTTTGACAAGTCTAAAGTTCAGCGGACACTCTACAAAGCATTCAATGAAGCTATCTTGGAGGATGATCGTTTGTTTAAGATGTTTGGAAGTGTGGTACCTTACCACATTTTGGATGAGTAGGAAAAGGAAGATAGTGAACAAGAGGAGGATGATGCGTGAAGAAGAAGAAGATGATGATGATGATGGTGATGACAAAGGTAGTGATGGTGATGATGGTGATGATGATGATGATGGTGATGGTGGTGATCAAAATGAGGAGAGTGATAAGGGTAGCAACGGGGATGATGATGAGGATGATGGTGGTAAAAATGACAATCCTGATCAGTCTGATGACGATGAAACGGGGGACAAGGTTGCCAGCAAAAAGAAACCATCCATGTCTGGTACCAAGTCTCAGAAAGATGCTGCCCGAAAGGAAAAGTCAACCTCTACGGAGTCAGGACGAACCAAGTGGCGCCATGATGTGAATGCTGCTACTACATCATCTATTCCCGGTACATCTGTTTCTGTTTCTATACCTGTTACCACTAATCCTGTTAGTTCTTTTGTTGCTCCTGTGATTGTAGAACCAGTAACTGAACCTAAATCTGCACAACACTCGCCTGTTCATGATACCGCCGAAATGCCTGAATCAGAACCAGCAAGTGTTCATGTTTCTACTCCTCTGCAAAAAGAACCACAATCTACTGTTCCCGAGTCAAGCACACGGGACTGGGCGGATACATTGGAGATTGATGAAACTGCACCGCCACAAGCTTGGATCACGGCAGCTGCTAAATATGATCCAATCACAGACGCTGATAGAGATGTTCTATATCTCCGTATCCGTAGTCCGATAGACTTGTGTGCATTTTTTGCTCATGAGTTCAAATCTTCAGTCACTCCGTCTTTGGTGAAGAGAGCGCTAAAGGACAAGAGAATTCACGCCAAAACCAGGTTAAGCCGCATGGAGTACGAGTATTATGCTGACGAGGTCCTGAAAGCTCTCAATACCGTTCAAAGGCCAGGCCTTCATGAGTCAGAAAGATCTCCACCTCCACTTGATCCCTCTCAAGATAATCAAATTGCTCTTGACTTCTTTGTCACCTATGATCTTGAGTATCTCCTCAAGGAGGGATCATCCAAGTACGCAACCTCCCTGACCTTATTAAAAGCTGCTAATTGGGGGACAATACCCTGGATCGAGGAAAAGGTAAACCGACTCTGGGTTCCAAAGGTAAGCCGTAATTATGATATGTATGCTGCTATAGGAGAATCACATTGGGACGAGCGAGTCCGAAGGGCGTACAGAGGTTGCTGCTTAGCCAACTCAGGTAATATTGTCAAATCCGATATTCGCATCTCAAGTATTTTAGGACTGAAAATTGAACCCAAGAATGGCTATCATCATGTGACGGAGATTCGTCTAAAAAGGGAGGATGGCAGAGAATACACGATACAGCAGGGAGATTTTTCTATCATTCGCCTTGAAGATATCGAAGACATGTTGCTTATGATGACCCGTGATCAACTTACCCATCTTACTCGTGAAGAAATCATTGCCTTGAATACAGCACTTCGTATGTTCACACGAAGCGTTGTTATCAAGAAACGAGTTGAAGATCTTCAATTGGGAGTTGAAAGCTACCAAAGGAAGCTTAACATGACCCGTCTAATGAATCAAGTTCTACCTCAACATGTCAAAAGATGTCCCTATACCGGCATTGCCGTTCCGATGTACGGGATTTTCTACATGAACAGTCGTGGGATCATGAAGTTTATGAGGGTAGGTGAGCTTCATAAATACAGTGATGGGACTCTCATATACGTTAGAGGAAAATTGGAGCATCTTAATTCTGGTGGGTCATTACCAGAAATGATTGAGGATTGGCATCCGGGTTATCGGAAAATGGCGACTTATGTGATCAAGAAGATTGATGAAAAGCTCCGGGAACGTAGATTGATGAGGAGCTTAGAAAGATTCGTTGGTGGTAGACCATATGTAGTGCACCACAAGTTACTGCAACGATCCATCTAATGGGTCGTACATCTCAGTTCCACTCTATATTGGTTTTAATTGTGAATATGTAAATTTTGTGAATATTGTGCTTTTATGGCTTGATGTAGTGTTAAGGTATGATAATTTTTCAAGAATTTCTCACGAGATTCTAAATCTTTCAAAATATATCATACTAAAGCACTACAATTAACCCTTATTAATTTAAGGGGGAGCATTAATATGTTCTATGGCCAAACATTGATTTCATTTTTACCCAAAGACTGGTCAATCCATTCAATATCCCAAATATTAATGGTTAACATTTTGGATAAGGGGAGAAAATGGGATTAAGGAGACTTAAATGATACTTGGCTAAAAGATGAAAAAGACTTAACGATAATCCAACATAATATGTGTAAAGCACGTGTTAAGGGGGAGCGTTTTTTGATGAACAAAACACTTAAGGTACAAAACTCTTGATTTCAATATCACAAGTGTAAAACCCGCATGCTTTTACCATGCATAATACCCTTAGGATCGTACGTACTAGATTAAAACTTTCCTAATATAGCATGATTACGATTACGTGTTAGGAGTTTATGTATTACGTACGTGTTAGAACACGATAAGTATTTACTATGCACGATCATGTAATAATTATTTGACGATAATTAATCACGAACATGCGATCATGAAATCATGAACGTAATTAAAACACGAACTATTATTAATTACGTATATATATTTATTACGAGCGTAATTAAATATATTAGATCACGGTATTTACGTAACGAGAACATTTATAACACGAACACAAATAATCACAAACGTTTAACTTAACAACGAGACACGGAAAAAGGTACGGGTACCCCAAGTGGGGTCCCTACCCGCGGCCAACAAGGACAAATGGGCCAAGCCCATTTGTCAAAATTACTAAAGGGGGTTATTATTTTTTACACTACTCATTTTCTCATTCACAGAAGATTTTAAGAAAACTTAAAACCTCCTTCCCTTTGTCTCTTTGTGCCGCCACCCTACAACCACCATAAGAGGTGATTTTGATCTTGGATCTTGAAGTTTTAGTGATTGATCGTGTTGGTTCTTCGTCCTCTTGATCCACGAATTCGGTAAAACCTTTTTAAACCTTTTCTTTTGATTTAATCTTTTTATAAATCAAGAACATGTGTTGTTTTTATAAAAACATAATAATTAAACATGGATCTAACATGATTTGGTGTTAAATAAAATCAAAAGGGTGTTTTAAGGGGTGTTTGTTTTGAGCCACAGGCTGCACCGAACCCAAATGGGTTTCGGTTTGCCAAGCCGACCACCACCAAGACCATATGGTCTTGGTTGGTGCGTGTGGGTCCCACGGCAGCAGTAAAACACGGGGTACCCCGAGTTGGTTCGGGGTACGATGTCGATTTCATGTCTGGTTCATTGTTTTTAGTCTAGATCCGGTTCATGGTGTATGTTAGTTTTTTTTTATGTTTATGATCTTATGTTAAAATTAAATTATTAACAAAATGATGTGATTAATTTAATAACATGACTTAGGTTATTTAATTATTAATGATCATGAAATTATTTTAACCTAAGTATTTGTATAATTAAGACTTATAATTAATTAATTATTTTAAAACCATGGATATAATTAATTAATTAACATGACTTAGGTTATATTATTATTACATAATAGTAACCTAAGTATTTAACTTATTTAATTAAAAACATGTTATACTTTAATTAAATATTTTAACCTATAGTTTAATTAAATTACATGAAATAATTATTAAACTATACATTATATCATATGACTTAGAAAATAATCATGAAAACACTTAGGCTTATATACTTAGCTTATTTAACCAGCTTATTTCTAATTATGGAAACTGTCTATTTTTAGAAACTTAATTAAATAAGGAAGCTAATCTATTTATGGAAACCAGCTATTTTTAGAAACTTATTTATTTCAGGCAGCTAATCTATTTATGGAAACTTATTTAATTAAGACAGCTAATCTATTTATGGAAACTTTCTATTTTTAGAAACTTATCTATTTTAAGCAGTAAATCTATTTTTGGAAACTTTCTATTTTTGGAAACTTTCTATTTTTGGAAACTTTCTATTTTTGGTAACTTTTTATTTTTGGAAACTTCCTATTTTTGGAAACTTTCTATTTTTGGAAACTTTCTATTTTTGGAAACTTTCTATTTTAGGAAACCTGCTATTTTTGGAAAGTTACTTATTATTACACAGTAAGTATAACAACACATGAAATACCAGAAATACTTATTCAGATTAAACGGAATATAAGATAAAACACAGTTTAAGGCTTAGAAACAATAAAACATGGTAAGAACACATAAAATAAGCTAAGACCTGATATAAAACCAGCTACGTATTTAGTAAGCAGATACTTATTCATGTACGTATTTATGTAGCACTAGTGATTCGGAAGTATAATTTCTCGCAGTTCATCTTCTTCGTTCACTGGACATAAGGTACGGATTCCCGTCCTTTCAGTATGGACATTCTTTCCTTATTAGGATTCCCCGTATGCAGCCAACTGTTTTCCCGTAGTATAAGTTACGTGTTTGATTGCTTATGTTTAATTAAGATTACCTATAGCCATATACATGCATGACCAGTTTCACCTAGTTATGGAGGTACCATAACCATAACATTAGAGGCACTGATGTTATGACTTCACCACGGTGGAGTGATTGCTCGTGGCTTCCCTTCAGCTTTTGGCCATTTATTTATATTTATCATGTGGGGTGTATGGGTGCATCCTAGTTACATGTTTTTTATTCAGGATTTCATGGTGAATGTGGTGTGTGCCTTGCATCCTTCACAAGGAGCTGATCCCTCCTACCCAAAAACCAGTATATTAAATTAGAGGCAACCCCCTCTAATTTGCATGATGAGGTCACCCCTCCAAGTATTCATGCACGGTGGATTTTCATGACCTATATTGGCTAATGGTAAAATATGACAAACAGTTTTTATAAGATAAACATAAGACTTTCAAACTATTAAACCAGTTTTATTAAGACTTAACCAGGTTACTCGGGACTTAGTTTTCTTCCGCTGTTATTATGTTATATGCTTATCCTATTCATGCTTTATTGTACATCCGTGCACTGAGCGTATTGCTCAGCCGTTTTCCTTTTCTATGTTCCCAAAACGGCAGGTACTCAGGGACGCTCGTAAACACTAAGAGTACGTGCATATGGACTGGAAGCTGTCTAGCCTTCTTTACATTTTGCATTTCCTTTCTTATGATACTTATGCTTTGGACATTGTTTAGTCCTTTCCTTTATTATACTATGTTTGTGTGTGATGAGCTTTACTTTTAGACTACCGATGTTTGAGTCCGGTAGTTTCCTTTTATGGTCAAGTAATGTTTAGACATTTTTCCTTGTATGCTTTGATGACACGCCATAATTGTTGTGATATTTCCATTTCCAAAATGGGGTGTTACAATTATGGTATCAGAGCCAAGGCTTCGACCTGTAGGCTCTCAAATATGACCTGTGATTAGGGGGTAGTCACTACGGTCTTCCTAGAACTGACAGTTGTTTTAATGCATTCATCATTTTTAAGCATACATATACATGTCATTGTTGTAGGGTTTTTGACTAAGTAATGGTTTTTACAGGACTGGCCCTATTTAGTCGCATGTGTTTTATCGAAACTTTTAGATTTGGGACCGACCCATAGGCGTCCCCTCGCTATGTCTTTTGTTTTGGGTGAACTGACCAGAGGCGTTCACTCTCGAGCATACAAAAGTTTTCATAATACTGCATCATGCATTCATACATAAAGTTTTCTTGCATAAAATTTTTCTCGTGAAATTTTAGTATAATTTTTTTCATGTATATATATATTTTATGTTTCGATCTGTTAATCATATGTTTTATGTTATACTGTCAGATGGTTCTCACACGTGAACAGGAGCAGCTCAATGCTGCAATTCAGGCTGCCATGCAAGCCTTGCTTCCTCAACTGAGGAACGACATCAGGGCTGAAGTTCAAGCTGCCAACAATCAGCAGCACAATCAGCCACCTCCTCCTCCTCCTCCAGTTACATTAGCAGTATGGCTGGAGAGATTCAACAAGCTCCGCCCTCGAGCTTTTGAGAAGACAGATAGCCCCAGCGATGCTGAAAGCTGGTTGGCTCACATCGAGAAGATTTTCAACGCTATGGGTTGTGACCCCGCATACAAGGCGAGGTTGGCATGCTATCGGTTCGAAGGCGATGTACTCAACTGGTGGTTAGCATTGATGCAATCTGAAGGTGGTGATGAGTGGGTTGCTGGTTTGACTTGGGCTCAGTTCAAGGACAGGGTGATGGAGCAGTTCTTTCCCAAGGCTGAGCAGGACAAGCTCAAGAGAGAGTACCATGGGATCCGACAGAGAGCTGGGGAGAATAGCAACGAGTTTATGCAGTGCTTTCTTCGCTTAGCTGGTTTCCTTGGTGCGGCAGCAGGTACTCCTGAAGAGCATGCACATCACTTTAGATGGGCTCTTCGCACATCGGTCGCAAACAATCTGGTGTGTGCTACGTTTAACACTGTAGCACAAGTGGCCGATGCAGCACGAAAGCTGGAGATGCTTCAGGAGAGAGATAAGTTCGGGGAAGCTGAAAGACCCGACAAGAGGTAAACCTTCGTATTCAAGCGGTGACCAATCCGTATACTTTACATATGTCAATTATTCATCTCTTAAATGTATCTTCCAGGCAGAAAACTGGGGACCGGTCTCAGCCGGCTACTCAGCAGCAGCCTCATCAGCCCAAGGGAAACGGTCAGACTAACGACCGTTCTACTACGGATAGGCGTGGCGGTAATGACAATTACCGTAACAACGCTGGGCACTCCAACCACAGCAGGTCCTAATACTTACGCAAATTCCTTATGTTTTATGTTATAACTCATATTCTGACACTTTAGCAAACTTCTACCAGGAACCATGGAAACGGTAGGGACCAGAACCAGAGTGGTTCGCAGCCTAGCCGTCCAGCTATCACTGATATTCAATCTTACGATTATCCGCTTTGTCCTTTGTACCCAATTACCATGTCATATGTAAAATGTTTTATCAGGTCCTCAGCCAGCCAGAGCACCTGCTGGAGGATACACTCATCCTCTTTGCTCTACTTGCCACCGTAGGCACCCAGGACCATGTCGCCGTAATATTGATGCGTGCTTCAAGTGTGGTCTTCCTGGCCATATTATGAAGGATTGTCGTAAGGGCGAGATGGAGGGTACATCAGGACATGCTGATACCAAGCCGCCTCCTACTGTCGGGCGTGTCTACACGACATCTCAAGACCAGGCCAACAAGTCTACAGGTACCATCACTGGAATCTTGTATATGTATGGTCAAGCTGCATGTGTTCTTTTCGATATGGGTGCTACTCACTCGGTTATTTCTACTACTTATGCTAAGAACATTAGGATGCCTCCCTTGCCACTAGAAAATAGGCTTACTATTTCCACGCCTTTGAGGGACTCTGTATTAATCACCCATGTATACAAGAGTCTTCCCCTAGAATTTGATGATAAGGTTCGACCTGTCGACGTACTTCCGCTGGACATGAGTGACTTCGACATGATTTTGGGCATGGATTGGCTATCCAAGTATCATGCTACCATAGACTGCCATTCATATCGAGTTATCTTCGGTGATGTCAATACACCAGAGTATAATCATAATGGGTTCATACCCGGACGATCTGTACAAGTCATATCCGCCCTACAAGCGCGTGCACTACTGTCACATGGCTGCGAGGGTTATCTAGCTACGGTTCACGACATGGATGCTGAATCTCCATCGATTCAGGATCAACCTATAGTGTCGGAATTCCAAGATGTGTTTCTAGCAGAACTTCTGGGCATACCACCTGCACGAGAAGTGGAATTCAGTATCGAGCTGGTTCCAGGAGTTAAACCAATCTCCAAGGCTCCTTATCGCATGACTCCTATAGAGCTGAAGGAGCTGAAGGATCAACTGCAAGAACTTCTTGAACGAGGTTTCATTCGACTGAGCGCATCCCCATGGGGCGCACCGGTCTTGTTTGTTAAGAAGAAGGACGGCAGTATGCGTCTTTGCATAGACTATCGCGAGCTCAACAAGATTACCATTCGGAATAGGTATCCACTGCCACGCATTGACGATCTGTTTGACCAACTCCAAGGGGCCAAACACTTCTCCAAGATTGATCTTAGGTCAGGCTACCATCAGCTACGGGTCAAGGAGCAGGACATCGCTAAGACTACTTTTCGTACTCGTTATGGCCACTACGAGTTTGTAGTTATGCCATTTGGCCTGACAAATGCTCCAGCAGTGTTCATGGATTTGATGAACAGAATCTTCCATGAATTTCTAGACAAGTTCGTCATTGTCTTCATCGATGACATCCTGATTTTCTCAAAGTCCAAAGAGGAACACGAAGACCATCTTTGTACAGTACTACAGATTCTTTGCCAGAAGCAGCTGTATGCTAAATTCTCCAAGTGTGAGTTCTGGTTAGACAAGGTGGCATTCTTAGGTCACATTGTATCAGCAGAAGGAATCACTATGGATCCAGCGAAGGTTGAGGCCATTACTAAGTGGCCAAGGCCGACATCAGCGACGGAAGTCCGCAGTTTCTTAGGCTTAGCTGGCTATTACCGTAGGTTCGTCGAGAACTTTTCCCGCCTAGCACTACCATTGACCAAACTGATGTAGAAAGGGGAGAAATTCGTCTGGACTGAAGATCGAGAGAAGAGCTTTGAAGACCTGAAGCAGAAGCTAATATCTGCACCTATTCTTACTCTACCATCTGGTACGGGTGGATTTCAAATCTGCAGCGATGCATCGGGGAAGGGACTTGGCTATGTTCTCATGCAACATGGGAAAGTGATCGCGTACGCTTCACGACAGCTTAAGCCTTATGAAGAAAATTACCCCACGCACGACCTGGAACTTGCTGCAGTCGTGTTTGCGTTGAAGATATAGAGGCACTACTTATATGGAGAATCATGTGACATTTTCACGGACCACAAGAGCTTGAAGTATATCTTCACTCAGCATGAATTGAACATGAGGCAGAGGAGATGGTTAGAGCTGTTGAAGAATTATGACATTAATCTACAGTATCATCCCGGAAAGGCAAATGTAGTAGCAGATGCTCTTAGCAGGAAGTCCGGAATGATCAACGGCATTAGAATCGAAGAGGAAATCATCAGAGACTTGGAGCGACTAGACATCGAGATCATGGTACGTGGACAGCACGGTTACTGGGCTAATCTTAGAGTAGAACCCGAGTTGCTATCTAAGATCAAGGAAGCTCAGAAGGATGACGGAGAAATCTGGGCGATAGTACAGAATTTGGAGAAGCAGACAGAATTCAGAGTAGATGCAGATGGTATCGTATGGCAGGGCACTAGACTTTGTGTTCCTGATGACCAAGAACTCCAGGAAGCTTTGTTAGCTGAAGCTCATAGCTCCCCATTCTCTATACATCCTGGTTCAACTAAGATGTACCACGACATCAAACAGTACTTTTGGTGGAGTGGTATGAAACAGGATGTGGCCACTTACGTCTCCAAATGTCTTACCTGCCAGCAGGTTAAGATCGAGCATCAGCGATCTGGCGGTCTCCTTCAACCATTAGATATTCCAGAGTGGAAGTGGGACAAAATCACCATGGATTTTGTTACCGGTCTTCCGCCTACCAAAAGGAAGCATGATGCAATTTGGGTTATTGTTGATCGACTTACCAAATCAGCTCATTTCTTACCGATTCGCAAGGAAGATTCGGTAAGTAAACTCGCAGATACGTACAGACGAGAGATCATGAGACTCCACGGTGCACCATCCAGCATCGTCTCAGACAGAGATCCTCGATTTACTTCGCGCTTTTGGAAAAGTCTGCAGAAAGCTTGGGGTACACAACTTAAGCTTAGCACGGCTTTTCATCCTCAAACGGACGGACAGTCGGAGCGAACCATTCAGACATTGGAGGATATGTTGAGGTCATGTGCGTTGGAATGGACGGGTGATTGGGACGAATACATCTGTTTGGTGGAGTTTGCATACAACAACAGTTGGCACGCAAGCATCAAGTGTGCTCCATTTGAGATGTTGTATGGCAGAAAGTGTCGCGCCCCAATCTGCTGGGATCAGGTGGGCGAGCGAACACTTGAAGGACCAGAAATCATAGAGATGACCAATGAGAAGTTCGCAGTAGCTAAGCAGAAAATTCAGGAGGCACGGTCACGTCGGAAGAGTTACGCCGATAAGCATCGTAGGGATATACACTTTAACGTAGGAGATCACGTCTTCCTTAAGGTTTCGCCGGCACGTGGTGTTAGACGCTTCGGGATTAAAGGGAAGCTCAGTCCTCGTTTCATCGGACCGTTTGATATCATTGAACGAGTCGCTGAAGTATCTTACCGATTGGCGTTACCTCCGTAGCTTTCGCATGTGCACAATGTGTTTCATGTGTCCTTACTCAGAGGGTACCAGTATCATCCCCTTCACATGGTTCAGTATCCACTGGAACAGATACGTGAAGATCTCACATTTATAGAAGAACCCGAACGAGTTCTTGACAGACAAGAACGAGTCATGAGAAAGAAGACGATTCCATTCGTCAAAATTCTATGGAGGGATCATACCGAGCGGGAAGCCACTTGGGAAACAGAGGAGTCTATCCGGACTTCTTACCCTCATTTCATATTTTGAATTCGGGTATGTTCTTCTTTTCCAGTTTACTTTGTCTATAATTCGGGGACGAATTATTCTTTTTAGGGGGGAAGAGTTGTAAAACCCGCATGCTTTTACCATGCATAGTACCCTTAGGATCGTACGTACTAGATTAAAACTTTCCTAATATAGCATGATTACGATTACGTGTTAGGAGTTTACGTATTACGTACGTGTTAGAACACGATAAGTATTTACTATGCTCGATCATGTAATAACTATTGACGATAATTAATCACGAACATGCGATCATGAAATCATGAACGTAATTAAAACACGAACGTATATATATTTATTACGAGCGTAATTAAATATATTAGATCACAGTATTTACGTAACGAGAACATTTAAAACACGAACACAAATAATCACAAACGTTTAACTTAACAACGAGACACGGAAAAAGGTACGGGTACCCCAAGTGGGGTCCCTACCCGCGGCCAACAAGGACAAATGGGCCAAGCCCATTTGTCGAAATTACTAAAGGGGGTTATTATTTTTTACACTACTCATTTTCTCATTCACGGAAGATTTTAAGAAAACCTAAAACCTCCTTCCCTTTGTCTCTTTGTGCCGCCACCCTACAACCACCATAAGAGGTGATTTTGATCTTGGATCTTGAAGTTTTAGTGATTGATCGTGTTGGTTCTTCGTCCTCTTGATCCACGAATTCGGTAAAACCTTTTTAAACCTTTTCTTTTGATTTAATCTTTTTATAAATCAAGAACATGTGTTATTTTTATAAAAACATAATAATTAAACATGGATCTAACATGATTTGGTGTTAAATAAAATCAAAAGGGTGTTTTAAGGGGTGTTTGTTTTGAGCCGCAGGCTGCACTGAACCCGAATGGGTTTCGGTTTGCCAAGCCGACCACCACCAAGACCATATGGTCTTGGTTGGTGCGTGTAGGTCCCACGGCAGCAGTAAAACACGGGGTACCCCGAGTTGGTTCGGGGTACGATGTCGATTTCATGTCCGGTTCATTGTTTTTAGTCTAGATCCGGTTCATGGTGTATGTTAGTTTTTTTTATGTTTATGATCTTATGTTAAAATTAAATTAGTAAATTGATGTGATTAATTTAATAACATGACTTAGGTTATTTAATTATTAATGATCATGAAATTATTTTAACCTAAGTATTTGTATAATTAAGACTTATAATTAATTAATTATTTTAAAACCATGGATATAATTAATTAAATAACATGACTTAGGTTATATTATTATTACATAATAGTACATATTTTAACCTAAGTATTTAACTTATTTAATTAAAAACATGTTATACTTTATTAAATATTTTAACCTATAGTTTAATTAAATTACATGAAATAATTATTAAACTATACATTATATCATATGACTTAGAAAATAATCATGAAAACACTTAGGCTTATATACTTAGCTTATTTAACCAGCTTATTTCTAATTATGGAAACTGTCTATTTTTAGAAACTTAATTAAATAAGGCAGCTAATCTATTTATGGAAACCAGCTATTTTTAGAAACTTATTTATTTCAGGCAGCTAATCTATTTATGGAAACTTATTTAATTAAGGCAACTAATCTATTTATGGGAACTTTCTATTTTTAGAAACTTATCTATTTTAAGCAGTAAATCTATTTTTGGAAACTTTCTATTTTTGGAAACTTTCTATTTTTGGAAACTTTCTATTTTTGGTAACTTTCTATTTTTGGAAACTTTCTATTTTTGGAAACTTTCTATTTTTGAAAACTTTCTATTTTTGGAAACTTTCTATTTTAGGAAACCTGCTATTTTTGAAAAGTTACTTATTATTACACAATAAGTATAATAACACATGAAATACCAGAAATACTTAATCAGATTAAACAGAATATAAGATAAAACACATTTTAAGGCTTAGAAACAGTAAAACATGGTAAGAACACATAAAATAAGCTAAGACCTGATATAAAACCAGCTACGTATTTAGTAAGCAGATACTTATTCATGTACGTATTTATGTAGCACTAGTGATTCGGAAGTAGGATTCCTCGCAGTTCATCTTCTTCGTTCACTGGACATAAGGTACGGATTCCCGTCCTTTCAGTATGGGCATTCTTTCCTTATTAGGATTCCTCGTATGCAGCCAACTGTTTTCCCGTAGTATAAGTTACGTGTTTGATTGCTTATGTTTATTTAAGATTACCTATAGCCATATACATGCATGACCAGTTTCACCTAGTTATGGAGGTACCATAACCATAACATTAGAGGCACTGATGTTATGACTTCACCACGGCGGAGTGATTGCTCGTAGCGTCCCTTTAGCTTTTGGCCATTTATTTATATTTATCATGTGGGGCGTATGGGTGCATCCTAGTTACATGTTTTTTATTCAGGATTTCATGGTGAATGTGGTGTGTGCCTTGCATCCTTCACAAGGAGCTGATCCCTCCTACCGAAAAAACAGTATATTAAATTAGAGGCAGCCCCTCTAATTTGTATGATGAGGTCACCCCTCCAAGTATTCATGCACGGTGGATTTTCATGACCTATATTGGCTAATGGTAAAATATGACAAACAGTTTTTATAAGATAAACATAAGACTTTCAAACTATTAAACCAGTTTTATTAAGACTTAACCAGGTTACTCGGGACTTAGTTTTCTTCCGCTGTTATTATGTTATATGCTTATCCTATTCATGCTTTATTGTACATCCGTGCACTGAGCGTATTGCTCAACCGTTTTCCTTTTCTATGTTCCCAAAACGGCAGGTACTCAGGGACGCTCGTAGACACTAAGAGTATGTGCATATGGACTGGAAGCTGTCTAGCCTTCTTTACATTTTGCATTTCCTTTTTCATATGATACTTATGCTTTGGACATTGTTTAGTCCTTTCCTTTATTATACTATGTTTGTGTGTGATGAGCTTTACTTTTGGACTACCGATGTTTGATTCCGGTATTTCCTTTTATGGTCAAATAATGTTTAGACATTTTTCCTTGTATGCTTTGATGACACGCTATAATTGTTGTGATATTTCCATTTCCAAAATGGGGTGTTACAACAAGTACCTTAAGTGATTTTCAAGGATTTTTCATGGTGACTATACTTTCCCAAAACACGCTTTATTCACGACGGATGTGGTGACAAAAGGGTGGTAGGAATAGATATTAGTCCAATGATTCATCAGAGCCGATGGAATCTTCCCAAGGACAATTCCCTAGATAGAATTAGAAGTCCTAGGAAAGATGGAGAAAGATTGTGAACGTAGCAGAGTACCGACTAATTACTGATGCTAGCACTAGAACAATCACCAGAAGGTGCTAGTAATGATGTATTGGTAAGTACTGAAGGGGTTGAAGAATGAAAAAGAAATGTAAAGATAAAGGGTGTAAAGAAAGAAGCCATCCTTACAACTTTAGGCAGAAACTGGGTCAATACATATGCTATTGAGATCATTTGTTAATGATTCTCGATATTGAAGAAAGACATCATGGACCCAGTGATGCAATGCACAACCCTTCCCAGCTAATTCAAATATCTCTCAAAAGGTATTTGTTTTAATCACACGGAGATCAACACGTTATCTATTGGTTTATTCACTCCGAATAGACTAATATTGAAAAGGTGGCACTCCTCTCCAGCCATCGCTCACTAAATCAAAACGCACTATCGAGTCTAGAGCCACGAGATCATCAAAAGTCTCATTAGGACACTTTCCATTTATTCCTTGCTTTCTCACACACTGTGAAAAGTAAGAGATTTTTATGAGTCCTACGCAGTATTCTTGTAATATTGCCAGAACATCCGAGTAATACGCAAGTATTACAATGAGGATGGAAATCCTGCTTGAGCCAACATCAAACAAGCTCATGGTAGGTTACACGTGCGGTTCTTTAAGAACCAATCTTGTGAAAAACTGGAAAGAAATGGTAGTTTAATTCTTAATTGAACTTAAACTCGTTCCAGGCCTCTACGCATTATCGTATGATCTTGCCAGAACACTCAGAGTGACACTCTTTAGTGTTCACAGTGACGAGTGGAAATCCTTCTAGTGTTAACATCAAACAGCACTTGGTAGGTGACGTGCAAGATTCTTTATGAATCAAGCTCGTGATAACTGGAAAGCAACGATGGTGAAAATCTTAATTGAAATTCACTTGTTCCAGGTTTCATGAATTGACGGCTTCAATCACAAGGATAATTTATCCAAGTGATTCACTCTTTATGTTCGCAGTCAAGCTTAGTGATCGTCGAATAAAGAGAACGGGTTTACCCGCGAAATCTTGTCAGGAAGTTACTTAATTGAAACTATCCGTCACAGGTACGATATCTAATATCGTCCAACGGTCTTCACCGACCGGAGGTAAAACGCTACCGATTTAGAATGAAATGTTCTAGGCCATTTCATTCGTGTCTTATTATGTTGCTGCGAAGACGGTGGCGTTGCGGTGTACCAGCTGAAGTCGTTCCCACATGCTTATGTTTTTCTGCATCAAAGTTCAGCAAAATTCAAGAAAGTACAAAATGAAGTCTTCCGATGTACCAAACTCTGAAGCTTTCAAGAATTCAACAAAAGACATAAGTGTGTGGAACATGGAGTCACGAGGAGGCAAGATTCACAAGAAGGCAAAGATCGCACGTGATTGGTCAAAAGAACAATGCTCTCAAGCCAAAGCCTAAAAGATCAAATCAACATATTCACAACAAAAAGAAAAGAAGAAAAGACTACGAGCTGAAGAACGAAGACTTAGTATAGTATGCTAGGTTTAGAACTGTGTAACGTGGAGTGACCTCCCTTAGGGGGAGATTGTTAGAAATACGTTTTTAACGTATATTAGAAGTATCGGTCACTCCACAATATTATTAATGTTGTATAGCTCGTAGTTAATGTTTGCTTATTTAGTTAAGTAAAAACTGGCCCATGGGCTTGTCATGGATCGGCCCAGGCCTATTAGAGGCTTGGATATAAATACCCCTTTCCACCATGGAAAGGGGTTGGTTGTTGGTCATTTTCTCATTTTCACTTAATAGAAAACACATATTTCTCTCTCACTTTCTCTCACTACTTTCTCTCTCTAGAAACCTTCAACCCACCTTATTGATTCATAAGATTATCACTATTCTTTAGTTAATTATGATGAAAAACGTAAAACGTGCTTTGTAATTAATGCATTGCATGAGGGCATTGCAATGGTCAAGTGTAGGGATTTGATAGGTGTGAAAACACCCATCCTTTTACCACTTAATTATAATAATAACCAAGCCAAAACGTGTATTTTATGTCGTAAATGTCGGAATTATGCGTGGTTTGTGTTTTTATTGTGTTTTAGGACCAAAAGATGAAAAAGGAAGAAAACACGGGCTTTCACGGGCTTTTATCGAAGAAAACGAGAAAAGACGAAGTCAAAAGATCAAGAGTGCAAAAAGTACGGAAGTCCAAGGCCTATTCTGAAGATTTATCGAAGAAAAAGTCTAAAGACGGAAGTTTAATGAAGTCGAAGAATCAAGTCTAATTAAAGAAGAAAATTATAAGACGAGTTCAAATTATATCGATAAATCCCGAGACGACGTCGAGAAAGACAAAGAATTTAAATCGAGTCGAGACAAGAAGAAAGAAGGAAGAAAGCACCAACATTTTACTCCTCCTATAAATACCCTCCTAATGTGTCATTAGGAGGTGGTTAGTTAGATTAGTTTAGGAGTAGGAGTAGATTACTTTCTCTCTCTAGTTTTCACTTTCTCTCTCTAGTTTTATTTCATGTTCTAAAGCTTTAATCTTTAATCTTGTTTTGAATCTTTAATCTTTAATCTTTTAAATTCTAGATTTTTAATCATCTCATTCTACCTTTCTTCTTTGCTTAATCTTAATCTTTTTCATAACCTTTGTTCGTGTTGATTTCGTGTTCTCAATCTTCATTTTCTTCATCTTTTTACATAAAGTTCTCACCTTTTTGTTTTTGATTCGCGTGTTTAAAAGTTTTTATAAGTTTTAGCATTAATCTAGGATTTTTAGTTAGCTTATTGGTGTTTTACATTGCTTATTAAACTCAAAAAGTTGAGTTTTTAGTGCTTATTTTCGTTCTTTTTCGAGTTCCTACTTTTTAGGAAAATCTGGCAAAAATTCGCAACATTGAGAATTTAGTGCAAATTTCGCAACATTGAGAATTTAGTGCAAATTTCGCAACATTGAGAATTTAGTGCAAGTTCCGCAATTATTGGGAATTTAGTGCAAATTTCGCAATTATTGCGAATTTAGTGCAAATTCCGCAATTATTGCGAATTTAGTGCAAATTCCGCAATTATTGCGAATTTAGTGCAAATCCCGCAATTATTGCGAATTTAGTGCAATTTTCATTGCGGAATTAGTGTAGAATTTCGCAACATTGCGAAATTACACTATTTATTGCGAAATTAATTGTTTTATTGCTAAATTAATTCATAATTTTAATATAATTGCGAAATTAATTGTTTTTATTTTAAATTTAATTTTTAAATTTATTTTTTCCGCCATTTTTACTTAGCCTTATTTTAATTGTTTTGTCTTATTTTTACTTAGCTTTATTTCAACTTGTTCGTCTTAGTTTATTTTTAGAGTCATTTAATTTTAAAGTTTTTAAATTTACGTTTTGTTAAGCTTTAATTTCTCGTCATTTATTTTTAAAGTTTTTATATTTTCGTCATTTACTTAATTTCTTTTAAAGTCTTATTTTTAGTTTAATCTTTTCAAGCTTTTATCTTAATTTCTTTTAAAGTCTTTTATTTAAGTTTTAATTAGTTTATCGCTTTTATTATTTTGTTATTTACGTTAAAGTTTGCATTTTTTTAGATACTCAACGACCGATTCTTTCTTTTCACCAAGAACAACTGAGTCACACTTTCAACCGGAGATCAATTCGATTAGACGCTGAGAACAACGAACTTTTAACCTAGCAAAATCTTATTATCAATGATCTAAGCTAAACTAGCACAAGACCCATCCTTATAATTGTAAGCGGATCATTTTGATACTAAATTTGGGTACATGCATGATGTTTCATTTTTTTAGGGTTGGTAGGTGAAAACCATGCTTATGAATGTGGTTTTTGTGATGATCAAAAGGTTTTCATGCTAAAGTTTTGTTAAAAACTTGATTTTGATTGGGTTTTTGATTTTGATGATGCTACAAGTGTTATGATTGATATATGTTAGTATTAGGGTTATGGGATGATCATAACTATGATTGGTTTTAGCTAAAAATATGATTTCATGCAAGTTTTAGAAGGGTGTTTTAGATCAGTGGGAAAAACTGTATATTTGGGTACCTTATGATTCTATTTAGGCTTAAATAATCGCATAGGGTTTTATAGAATTCGATTAGCTTCGATTTGATTTAAAGTAGAGCTTCTAGCTCCAAACGAGTGCGAAATTATGATAGTTTGATTATTCGTGTACCGGGTACGAGTATCGGCACGACATATAGTTGTTGTCGATATTTGGATCGAATCTCGGGGACTATAAATTGAATTTTGAAATGAGTCACATACTGATGAAGAAGTGTAAACCCTAGAGGGTGAGTCTATTTTCAAACCTAAGTTTCGGTTTTGTAAATGGAGTTGTTTATAGAAGTTAAAACGGTTGTATGAGTCGATAACGTAAAACTGTCCGTTTTTTGTAGTTCGAATATGAGTCGGGTAAGGAACATTAAAAGTAAAGTCATTTGATAAATTTGTTAGAGGACTTTCTATAGATAGTATGTTAGTTCCTTGAGTCGATTCATAAACTTTTGACGAGTCTAAATGGGATGAATGAGCTAGTACATATGGTATGTGCCGACGGATTTTGTCGAGAGTATAAAATGGTAAAGTAAATGTGTAGAAGAGTGTGATAGTAGTACTTGTATCGTTTTCTCTTGAGTTTGTAATAATTTTATGAGTTTGAGTTTGATATCGTTATGTATGATTTATTTCTCGAGTCATTATTAATGGGCGCGCCTTATTTGATAGGTAGCGGTTCTCGTGTTTGAAAGGCATCCTCTATCTTCGACGACCATCTCGCTAGGTCTCTTATACTAAGGTGAGTCTGTAGCCTCGCTTTTCATGCTAGCTACTAAATGTTTAATACCCGCGAGGGAGATACATGCTATTTGAAAATAAATGAACACAAGTCATGAGTAATTTTTGGACCCGAATGTAGCCTATGTTGCTAACATTGTATTGAGTACCTTGTTTCTAAAGACCCTAAATTCATGAACCGTTAACTATGTTCTGACTTGATGTTGTGAGTAGCCGCTTATTCGAATGATAGTACTATTAGGTTGACCACCCTATCTGAGACCAGGGCATTACGTTGAGTAAACTCTGGGAAGGATAATTTACGAGAATGAGATTTGGGTATATCTAGCAACTGATACTCTAGAGGGGCAACGGTTTTTTATCTAGTCATGCTGGCATTTGGCATGGGTGACTAATTGGTTAAGGGGTCGGTGTCATGAGCTTAAATACAATGTGTTTCCTTGAAATAGAGTGTGTGTACGACAATTCTATTAATGATTATGATTGATTTTCTTCTTGTGTTTAAATGTGAATTGATAAACCTATGGACTCGCTCAACTTTATTGTTGACTCGTTTAAGCATGTGTTTCAGGTAATCGAAGGTGATTGATGGCAAAGCTTTGCTATGGATGTTGTGGGTTGGCTTTTGAAGTTTGTTGGTCTAAAACAATTTCTGTCCTTTTTACTGTTGAACAATTTGTTAAATGTGGTGTACTATACTGAAACTTGTTTGTTTGCTGGTCGAGATCCGTAGGGACTAAACACTTTACTCTGGTGTTGTTTTAGTACATTATGGGTTGAAATTATGTTTTAGACTATGTGTGAAATCTTATTTATATTTTATGTGTAAACGTCTCTATTTTGAGTCGTTCAATATACCTTGTGTGCTGATGCTTGTGTCTAGCACCTAATTGTGTATTTCCGCTGCGCAATGTAAATTGGGGGTGTTAGAAGTTCTCACTAAACTATAAAGTGATATGTAGTTGTGTTGTGTGAAGTTCTCACTTAGCTTCAAAGTGAAGAGTCGTGAAGATTGGTTCTAGCTTTGGATTAGAACTCGAGATCTAGCCTTGTGTCAAACAATGGTGAAGTGTGCAACGTTGTGAAGATTGGTTCTAGCTTAGGATTAGAACTCGACATCTAGCCTTGTGTCGTAAAATAGTGAAGTAGGCGACGTTGTGTAGATTGGTCCTAGCTAAGATTAGGTCTCGACATTTAGCTTAGTGTCGGAAAATAATGTAAGCGACGTTGTAAGGTTTTCTCCGCCAAGAAGGGAGCTTGTGGATATAGTGGAAATCTCGAGTAAGGTGTACTCGAGGAGTGGAGTAGGAACGAGGATAGAGCCTCGTTGTCGAACCACTATAAATCTTGGTGTCTTCCTACTAGGTTGTTTCTTTCCTTACTCATTACTTACATTCATTATCATTATACTTACTACACATTGTTAATGCATTAGAATTGAACCTAATCATTATGCAACTAGATTTCAAGTAAAAGATAGTTTTGTGCACTCACCTAATTGAAAAGAATTTTAATCAGGAGATAAATCGATGAAAAACTATTCAACCCCCCCCCCCCCCCCCCTTTCTAGTTTCTACATTTTCTTTGTCGTAGTTTGCGCTCGAGCCACACTTTGGTTCGTTCTTTATATAAACGTGAACTTTCATAAGCTTGATGTCGAAATTCATCTAACTCATGAAGTTGAAATATACGTTTTTCTCCAGCTGCAATAAGATCAGGGTTGCAGTTCTTAAGTGCCCAATATGCACGGTGTTCATTTTCTATGGGTAAGTGGCATGTTTTTTCATACAAGAGCTTGTACGGTGTGGTTCCAGTTGGTGTTTTGAATGTGGTGCGAAAGGCCCATAGAGCATCTTCTAATTTCTTAGACCAACAAGCAGGGTTGTTTTGGCTGGTCTTTTCAAGGATTCGCTTAAGAGCTCTATTAGTGTTTTCAACTTGGCCACTCGTTTAGGGTGGTAAGATGTGGAAAATCGGTGGTTGACTCCATATCTTTTCATGATTTTTTCCATGAGTTTGTTACAGAAATGAGTTCCTCTGTCGCTTATTAGTGCTTTTGGAATTCCAAAAAAACAGAATAGTTTCTTTAAGAATGCTATAACAACTCTTGCATCGTTAGATTGCAAGGCTTGAGCTTCGGCCCATTTCGATACATAGTCGACGGCGACTAAAATGTATTCACATTTATAAGATTTAGGAAATGGTCCCATGAAGTCAATACCCCACACGTCAAAGATTTCGCAGAGTTAGATATTATTTAGAGGCAATTCATCTCTTTTTGTAAGATTTCCAGTCCTTTGACATGCTTCGCATAATCGTACTAAGGTATGAGCTTCACAAATAATAGTTGGCCAGTAAAAGCCAGCGTTGAACACTTTTTTAAGTCGTGGTGTTCGCTGCATAATGTCCTCCGGTCGGTCTGTAGTGACATTCATCGAGAATTTTTCAAGATTTGGATCCGGAAATATAACGTCTGTTCATTCCATCGAAACAGATTCTAAACAGGTGAGGATCGTCCCAAAAGTATTTTTTAAGTTCAGAAAAGAATCTTTTCTTTTGTTGATATGCCATTCCCTTTCGTAAAATACCTACAGCCAAATAGTTTGCGAAGTCTGCGAACCATGGTGTAATGTTAATATTTATTTGCATTATGTGTTCTGTAACACCTGGTAATTTTCCATACTTTGTAAAATGACTATTTTTACCCTTTGACTTTTACTGGCCACCGAACAATGTTGACAATCGACCGCCTAAGCCGTGTACTTACAAGGACTTTAGGAGCTGTGACCCTTTGAATTTTAATGGTACTGAAGGAGCTGTCGGATTAGCTCGTTGGGTTGAAAAGATGGAAGCTGTGTTCCGTGTCAGTGGATGTGCTGTTGAAAACCAAGTGACTTATTCTACTTGTACTTTAGCTGCTGGAGCGTTGACATGGTGGAACACCCATGTGCAGACAGCTGGAGCCGAGGAGGCGTATGGAATGAGTTGGGAGGAACTTAAGAAGTTGTTGACTAAGGAGTACTGTCCTCGTAATGAGATTCAGAAAATGGAAATAGAAATGTGGAACCTGACTGTGAAGAATAATGGCATTGGTACGTACACTAGGAGGTTCCAAGAACTGTGTTTGCTATGTCCTGGAATGGTTCCAGATGAAGAAAAGAAGGTTGAGCGCTATATTTGGGGTTTACCTGGTAGAGTTCAAGGGAACGTGACATCGTCTGGACCGACAAAAGGTAGTGATGCTATAAGGATGGCTCACAGTCTGATGGACCAAGTTGTTCGAGCAAATGCTGGGAATGCCGCGGACAACAAGAGAAAATGGGGGAATAACCAAAGGAACAACCATGGGAACTATCCGAATAAGAGGCAAGACACCGTGAAAGCGTACACTGCTGGTACTGGGGAAAAGGGAGTATACAATGGGACGTTACCTCTGTGCAATCGATGCAAGCGTCACCATAATGGACAATGCAATGTACAATGTCACAACTGCAGGAAAACTGGACACATTGCTAGATATTGTAAGTCACCACCCAATACGAAAGCCAACGTCACTTGCTTTGAATGTCAGCAAAAGGGACACTACAACAATGAGTGCCCAAAGAAAAAGAACAAGGACCAAGGAAATATTGCTAAAGTTGGGGAAGCTCGTGGAAGGGTCTATGTGATAGGAGGAGGAGAAGCGCAACAAAACCCCAACGTCGTGACGGGTACGTTTCTTCTCAATGGTCGTTATGCTTCTATTTTATTTTATACTAGAGCCGATAGGAGTTTTGTGTCGACTGCTTTTAGTGTTTTACTTGATGTGACCCCTTCGCCCTTAGACACTAAGTACACTATTGAGTTAGCAAATGGGAAGTTGATAGAAGCCGACACTATACTTCGTGGATGCACTTTAAATCTTCTAGGTCATCCTTTCGTAATAGACTTTATGCCTGTTGAGTTAGGGAGTTTTGACGTGATTGTCGGAATGGATTGGTTGTCGAGATATCGTGCTACGATTGTATGCGACGAGAAGATCGTTCGTTTACCATTTGGTGAGGAAGTTTTGGAGGTACAAGGGGATACAAGTAACAGAAAAGGGAAGTCACGACTGAACATTATCTCGCGTGTTAAGGCTCAGAAGTTGTTGTCGGAAGGTTGCCACGTATTTTTATCCTGTGTTACTGAAAAGCAGACGGAAGAAAAACGGTTGGAAGATGTACCTATCGTACGGGATTTTCCGGAAGTCTTTCTTGAAGATTTGCCTGGATTACCGCCGGCTAGACAAGTTGAATTCCAGATCGATTTAATACCGGGAGCTGCACCTGTTGCTCGAGCGCCTTACCGTTTAGCACCGTCAGAATTGCAAGAACTAGCGACGCAACTACAAGAGTTGACTGATAAAGGATTCATAAGACCGAGTTCTTCACCCTGGGGAGATCCAGTCTTATTTGTGAAGAAGAAGGATGGGAGTTTTCGGATGTGTATCGACTATCGTGAGTTGAACAAACTTACCATCAAGAACCGTTACCCGTTACCTAGGATCGATGATCTGTTTGATCAGTTGCAAGGATCGAGCGTTTACTCAAAGATTGACCTTAGGTCTGGTTATCACCAATTAAGAGTCCGTGAGGAAGATGTTGCAAAGACAACTTTTAGGACTAGGTATGGACACTATGAGTTCCAAGTGATGCCGTTCGGTTTGACAAACGCATCTGCTGTGTTTTTGGACCTCATGAACCGGGTGTGTAAACCGTATTTGGACAAGTTTGTCATTGTGTTCATCGATGGCATACTGATTTACTCAAGGATTGAGAAGGAACATGGATAACATCTTAAGATAATATTGGAATTGGTTAAGAAGGAGGAATTGTACGCTAAGTTCTCGAAGTGTGATTTTTGGTTGCCAAGAGTACAATTTCTAGGTCACGTTATAGATAGCAAGGGGATTCATGTTGATCCTGTCAAGATTGAATCAATTAGGGAGTGGACTGCTCCTACGACACCGACTGAAATTCGCCAATTCTTAGGACTCGCCGGATACTACCGAAGGTTCATCGAGGGATTCTCGAAGATCGCGAAACCATTGACGAAGTTGACTCAAAAGAAGGTGAAATACGAATGGGGAGATAAGGAGGAATTAGCATTCCAGAAGTTGAAACAAATGTTGTGTAGTGCGCCTATTCTATCGTTACCAGAAGGATCGGAAGACTTTGTGGTCTACTGTGATGCATCAGCAAAAGGATTGGGAGTTGTGTTGATGCAAAGGAAGAAAGTTATCGCCTACGCATCACGACAACTGAAAACACATGAGAAAAACTACACTACGCACGACTTGGAGCTAGGAGCGGTAGTATTTGCCTTGAAATTGTGGAGACACTACTTGTATGGAACCAAGTGTGTCGTCTATACAGATCACAAGAGTTTACAACATATTCTTGATCAGAAGGAACTAAACATGAGACAATGTCGATGGATCGAGTTGCTCAACGATTATGACTGTGAAATCCGCTACCACCCTGGGAAGGCCAATGTAGTGGCGGATGCGCTAAGTAGAAAGGAACAACTGATGACACGTAGAGTTAGATCGTTAGCTATGGTTACCAATCCGAACTTACCTGTGCAAATTAGTGAAGCACAAACCGAAGCCCTTAAGCCTGAACACGTTGAAGCTGAGAAATTAGGAGGAATGGTTACTAAGAAATTGGAGACTAGCACTAATGGAACGCTATGTCTGAATGGTAGAAGTTGGTTACCACGGTTTGGAGGACTAAGGGACGTGATTATGCACGAGTCGCATAAATCTAAGTATTCGATTCACCCAGGATCTGTCAAAATGTATCAGGATATGAAGAAGCTATATTGGTGGCCAAATATGAAAGCTGAAATTGCTACTTATGTAAGGAAGTGTCTGACTTGCGCTAGAGTGAAAACATAACACCAAAAACCATCTGGATTGTTGGTTCAACCTATAATTCCTATGTGGAAGTGGGAAAACATAACCATGGACTTCATAACTAAGCTACCCAAAACAACCAACGGATACGACACAATTTGGGTAATTGTGGATCGACTTACGAAATCTGCACACTTTTTGGCTATGAAGGAAGATGATTCGATGGATAAGCTTACGAGACTTTATCTGAAGGAAGTAGTCGCAAAACATGGGATACCGATCTCGATAATTTCTGATAGAGATGGTAGATTTACTTCGGAATTCTGGAAATCACTTCAGAAAGCGTTGGGTACGCAATTGGACATGAGTACTGCTTATCAGCCGCAGACTGACGGACAGAGTGAGAGAACTATTCAAACACTGGAGGACATGTTGCGTGCTTGTGTGCTTGACTTTGGAAAGCAATGGGACAGACACTTGCCTCTAGTGGAATTCTCTTACAACAATAGTTATCACACCAGTATTAAGGCTGCACCGTTTGAAGCGTTGTATGGTCGTAAATGTCGCTCGCCTGTGTGTTGGAGTGAGGTTGGGGATAGTCAACTCACTGGCCCTGAACTCATCCGTGAAACGACTGAGAAGATTGTTCAAATCAAGAGCCGAATTCAAGCAGCCCGTGATCGTCAAAAGAGTTACGCCGACGTTCGACGTAAGCCTCTCGAATTTCAAGTGGGAGACAAAGTGATGCTAAAAGTATCGCCTTGGAAAGGTGTGGTACGTTTTGGCAAGCGAGGAAAGCTGAACCCCCGTTATATTGGACCTTTCAAAATTCTGGCAAAGGTTGGAATTGTAGCCTATCGTCTCGAATTACCGCAAGCGTTGAACCGCGTGCACAGCACTTTTCATGTATCGAACTTGAAGAAGTACCTTTCTGATGGGACACTCGTTATACCATTGGAGGAACTCTGAATTGACGACAAGATGCAATTTGTCGAAGAACCTGTTGAAATCATGGACCGTGAGGTCAAACGATTGAAACAGAGTCGTATTCCAATCATCAAGGTGAGGTGGAATTCTAAACGTGGACCTGAATTCACTTGGGAGCGTGAGTATCAATTTTGCAAGAAATATCCGCAACTCTTTGACAACTCTAGAAACCGTGACACTCCTAAGCTTTGAGGACAAAGCTTCTCTATCAAGGGGATGATGTAACACCTGGTAATTTTCTCTACTTTGTAAAATGACTATTTTACCCTTTGACTTTTTATTTAGTCAACTATGTAATTTAACTATGTTGGAACCAGGAAGTTATCCCGCATTTTCTGAAAAACTGTTTGCTGACGAGTAATGACCTGACACTGTGCTCAGTCATTATTCTGAACATTTTCCGTGAACCTGACCAAAGTGCTGAGACGGTCAATGAATTGACGATAATCCATGAGATTATTCGTTATCTGTGAATTATGTGTTTAACTGTTTAGTTTTTAACAGTGTGATCGTATTTTCTTGAGCAGCGTATGTAAATATTTCTGTATATGTTTATATATGCCTGTATTTTAGTATTTTTTCTATTTATAGTAATAAATCGTATTTACTGTGAATATTTAATTAACGTATCGCGTTTTCGTGTTTTACGTCGTTTTTACGTTTTAACCGTCGTTAGCGTGCATAAAATACTTTACCAATCATAAAATGTCAGTTTTCGTCGAAAAATCGTAAATTTAATATATTTCATCAAATTTTTAAGTTTTACGTAATTTTAATATATACTTTTTGATATTTACCTAAAACTAACTAACCTTTTTACCTTAAACCTTTTAAATAGTTACCATAGTAAAAATTTTGAATAATTTACCCCCATATGGGACCCCCATAACCGGCCAAAACCAACACCATGTGCATGATGCACCAAGATTTCACTCTTTACCATATTAAGCTTAGACTTACACTTCTTACAACATTTAACCTATTAACCAAAACCACCTCAAATAATTCAGTTATTCACTCTTCATTTCACTTCAAAAACTCACGGCACACACACACATACCTCTCTTTCTCTCTCAAAACTCACGGCACATATACACATACATTTTCCACCATTGTTGATTTCTTAAAGCTTCATTTTAACAAGAATTAACATAAAATAAATACACCCTAGAGTTTGTACAAGCATAAAGAAGAATGGTTATTCTTGGTTTGTTGATTTGAGTAGTTTTTAGGTTGAAGTTGTAGAGTAGAGTTCTTGTTGATTACTAGTGGGTTAGAGCGTAGATCGGGTCGTTGTGATTACGTAGAGTCGTTACTCAAGGTTACTTCTTAAACCTTTTTCATCTTTTCATTTTCCATGCATAATCTTTGTAGATCTATGCATGCATGTTACTCATTAAGTATTTTCTGGAAATAAAATGATAAAAACTATTTTGGTCATGAAATATTTTAAGATCTATGAAAATTATGTGTGGATCTGTTAGATCCATACATGAAAATGGTTTAATTGAAAGACTTGTGAAAAATATAAGTATGTATATTTTAGATTTGTGAACTTGAAGTAAAATCTTTGATTTTGTTGGTGTTTATGAATAATTGGAGGGAACTAGTAGTGTTACTACTAGTGGTTACGCTTGAAAATGGTCGAAAATGAGTTTTTACGAAAAACGTACAATCTGTCCGATTTTTATAAGAGGCGTAGAGGGTCGTAAAAATTGTTTTGACACTAGTTTACTACGATATTATGAAAATATAAGTTAATACCTTCGTTTCGATATATTATGGGCTAAAAACGGAGCTAAAATGAGTAAGATATGGTCGTTTAAATTTCGTTGTCGGAAAACTTAATTTTTTATGAAAAACACTATAAGTGTTTGCTGTCTCGATTTTCTAAGTGGTCGAAACGACGTTTTCGAGTCAAACGGAGATGTTTTAAGTGTCGAAATGGTTACTAAAAGTTGTATATGAATGTTGGACTTGTTTTGTAAAAGGGTATTAGCGCGAAATGTGAATACTTGGTGTACCGTTAAAAGTTTGAACGTTGGAAGTGGAAATTGATACTATTGCGGAAAATGACTTGTTGAAATATTGGCGATTGAGAAATTGTTGAAAATAGGGGTTTTAGGACGAGATTTGAGTACTTACTAAAAATGGCAAATTTTTACGTGACGCCGAAAGGCTGCCGAATTTTCGTTAGAAATCGTGTAGGAAAATTTGTTAAGATAAATTTTGGTAAATTAAAATTTACGCCGAAAGGCTGTCGAAATTTCGTCGAGTCAAAAATAAATATTTTTGCCTAAGTATATATATACTATAATGTTTATAACGATATAACATTTACAAGTCACGATTTTAACAAAATATATACATGATTGATGAGTAACGTACGTGATGAACTATTGTGACTTATTTGCTAGCGCCTAAACTATAGTATTATATTTAGGTTGTTGCTAGAGTTGCTCGCTACTATTTGATCTTACTTGTGCGGTTTGAATCGTTGCTTGAGGTGAGTTTATAGATCCCTATTAAACTGCTTTCTATGTTTAATGTTTTGGGATGTGATAAATGCTTTCGATGCTTGCTTTTGAATGCAAGTAAAACTTGATTTCTGTGAACGTTTTGTGAACACTGTTTATGAGATAGCTTAAGTTGCTTTAGCCATAGTCCCCACTATCGTGAATCGTTAGTTACTCTGCTGGAGTAAGCTCTTATGTTACGGATAGATCTATTGAGGGTTGACAACCTCCACTCGGGCATTCTGGCGCCGGACGAGTGTGTACCATTGGTATGAACAGAGTTATCTTGGCTAGGTACTCCATTGGGGCAAAATTTATGTATGCAATCTATTGTATGCATTGGATCACTAGTTTCGATGTCACGAGCTTAGCTATCATAAATATTGTGAACACCCAATTTATCCTACACTTGGCACTATATCTCCTATAGTTGCACGTGTACATGGAATGAAATCTGAAATTGAATTACTATGAACTTTGACTTGAAACCTATATTCTCACCAACTTTATGTTGAGCCAATTTAGCATTTATCTCAGGTAATTGATGATGATTTGTATTTGCTGTGTGAAGTACTTGGAGTCCGCATGCATTTCTTGGCTATCTTCGGACATTTGTTACTTATGCTTTTGAACTATTATCTCGTTGATGTTTAAAACTTTTACATTCCGCTGCACTATCTTTTGAAACTGAGACCTTTTGTACTGTGATGCTTTTAATTTAAATTCAACGAGGTATTTTTATAAAACGTCTCATTTAGAGTCGTTCTCTTGTACCTTGAACTATGATACAATGACGTAACATCCCCCGAGCTTCACCGCTTCCGCATATCACATTTTGGGGTGTTACATGTTCATCGGGAAAATCATCGATTTCACCATCGCTAGAGTCATCATTCACTATGCGAGATAAATAATCGGCAGCAACATTCTCAACTCCTTTTTTATCTTTAATTTCTAAGTCAAATTCTTGTAAAAGCAATATCCATCGTATGAGACGAGGTTTGGCATCTTGCTTTTTAAACAAGTATTTTAAAGCTGAGTGATCGGTGTAAACTATTGTTTTTGACAATACGAGGTATGATCGAAATTTTTCAAACGCATAAACTACAGCCATGAGTCGCATGTGCTTTTATCGAAACTTTTAACTTTGGGACCGACCCATAGGCGTCCCCTCGCCATGTCTTTTGTTTTGAGTGAACTGACCATAGGCGTTCACTCTCGCGCATATAAAAGTTTTTATAAACTGCATCATGCATTCTTAAACTATTTCATGCATTATAAACTGCTTCATTGATTTATACATTGTTCATGCATTTTATGTCATCTCATTTCAGACTTATGATTTATGTTGCATTTTGTTTTTAAACTGTCAGATGGTGAACTCACGCAATACTCCAGATTTGACAGCAGCTGTCAATGCAGCTCTGCAAGCCCTCCTTCCCCAACTTTGCAATGAAATCAGAGACGAAGTTCATGCGGAATTCTAGGCTCATGGCAATCAGAACAACAACAACAATCCTCCACCTCCTCCTCCACCTGTTACTCTTATGACTTGGTTGGAGAGATTCAACAAACAACGACCCCGTTCGTTTGAGCAGACTGACAGCCCCAACGAGTCTGAAGCTTGGATTTCTCACATCGAGAAGATTTTCAATGAAATGGGTGGTGACGGTGTTTTCAAGGCAATACTGGCTTGCTATAAGTTTGAATGTGATGTGCTGCAGTGGTGGAAATCAGTCAAGCTGTCCAACGGTGGTGATAATTGGGTTTCACAGCTGACATGGGACCGGTTTAAGGAGTTTTTCCTTAATTAGTACTTTCCACATGCTGAGCAAGAGAATCTCAAGAGGGACTACCACAACATTCGACAGGTTGTTGGTAAAAACAGCCACTAATTCATGCAAAGGTTTCTCCGTTTGGCAAGATTTCTGGGTCCAGCTGCAGGAACTGCTGCGGAGCAGGCTGAGAAGTTTTGCTGGGAACTTCGCACTTCGGTCGCCAACAACTTGGTATGTGCTACTTTCACTACAGTAGCACAGGTGGCCGATGCAGCCCGTAAACTCGAGATGCTTCAGGAGCGAGAGGAGTTTGGTGATGACAGAGCAGTGAAGAGGTATCTCCAATCACCAATTGTAAACAATTCATTTCCATCAGTATTTTTCATTCATATAATCCTCTGTTCAACGTTATATTCTAGGCAGAAGACTAACGACCATAAGCCTGTGGCCGCTCAGCAGCAAGTATCTAAGGGAAGCGGTAAGACCAACGACCGTTCTGGTTCTGAGAGGCGTGGTAGTAATGATAGTTACCGTAACAACGCTAACAACTCGAACAACAGTAGTTCCATACATTAACCTTCTTTCATGTTAAACTATCTTATGTTGTGATATTTGATAAGATGGCATTTATACATGACCTCATCGTTCTTTTCGGGCTTTAAATGCATAAAATGTCATCAAAATACCATATATATGCTTGTGTTTGTTTACTTGTGTATTTTAGGTATGGATATCGTGAAAAAGACAAAAGATCACAAGAAAAAAGGAAAAACGAACACGAGAAACGAAGCCGCACAATGAACCGGGTCCTAGTTATGGATTTTTCAAAGAATAAACCTTGAAGACTTGAAGATGTACAAGAATGATCCCTCATCAATGAAGAAATGACACTTAATACCCTTATATATTCATAATTACAAGTATGGTCCCTTAAGTTTGTCAGAATGACAAAAACGTCCTTCAACTTTGAAGATTTGGAAAGTTTAGTCCCTCAACAATTCTAAACTATCAACAAAGGTCCCTCATGAAGTCAAACTTACAATGAAGACCCTTGAAGATCAAGAATAATACACATCTAGTCCTTTAAAAATGGATAAAATATCAAAAGGACTGATATTGTAATTATGCCAAAGTCATATAAGCCCTAAATCCCTTTTTCTAAACATTTTGTAGCCAAACTATGAAATCTGAAACTTCATTTACAAAGGAAAACGGGTTTGCAAGGATAAAATACTTTGTTTACAAGTTTTCCCAAAGTCTAAGGACCAAAAGTGACCACTGAAACATTTGAAACCACAAATACGCGCCAAACATTTCTTTTCCCCTAATTTCGGATCAAATGAGTTACTATTCACCCCCCAATAATCCAGTAACTCCCTCACTTAAAACAAAGGGTAATTTTCAATTACCCTGACTCACGTGTGATTCACCTCAAACCAAATCAATCCACACCTTCACATCAAAAATCCCACTACCCTATGGCCCCCACCATTCAACCCGTTAGCCAATAAAATGCAAACTTCCTCTCCAAGCAAAACCGTGCGGCAAGATCAACGATTTACAATCATTACTTGGTCCCAAAGGATAAATGAACGTTTTGGATGACTTTGGACTACTCACAACATCAAACACGCCTCAAGCACTCAAGGGCATTCTAGGGGTTTTCTAGCTAGGGTTTTCCTATATTTTTCATCTAGAATCGTCTATTGTACTCTATAAAAGGAGCCTCAAATTGTGAGTAGCCCTTTGTTCTAGATTTTCTCTTAGCTCTTTGTAATCCCTTTTTAAAGTTTAATGAAATTTGGTTTAGTTTTCTGAAAATTATATCTCCTTTTTGTTATTTAAAAGTTTGGTATTAGGCTAAGAGTAATCTGAGTTCCATATTTGAATGTTTTAATCTTGTGTTGTGAAGTTTGCAAAGGTTTCATAAAGGTTTTTTGAGAAAAAGTATAAAAATCAGTTTTATCTTATTTGTGGTTAACTTTGTTCATCTTAGTAGGAAGGAAGCTAGTGGTTGTTCTACTACCACTTAAGCTCACACATCCCAAAGCATGGATGTATGTTTTGGAGGTGCACATCTCTAAACCTTTTCTCTTTTATGCATATTTTTCATGATATGGTATGAATCTGAGATTTGGTATGTGATTGTGTGTTTTTGTTGTTGAATCTGTTTGTTTTATGGTTACTTATTGTTACTGAGTTGATTTGATCTTGATTTGTGGTATAAATCTAACATTTCCTTTGAAAAATTGTGAAATCAGTTTAATAAGGGGTGTTTGGGATTACTTCATAATTGAGGTTTGGGTTGACTTGAGTAGGTGTTACTTGGTGTTTTGTGTTTCTTCTTGTTTGTGTTGTGCTTTTAGGTGTTTATCTGCAAGTTTTGAAGGTTGTATCACATAAATCCAACAATAGGTCATAAAATCTGATTTACTTGTTGTTTTGGACTGAGGTTTTGGGGACACCTAGATCTAAGGGTAGACTAGGGTTAACAAGTGCTAAATCTAAGTTTATGCAACCTGTGTAGTAGATTTGTGGTGTTGAAATTGGATTTGTGGTCATCTAGTTCAGCAATAGGTTTTGTGTTCTATCATTTGTTCATCAGTAATCTGCATAAGCTTTAATCTGTGTCAAATCTTTGAATCAGTGTATGAAACATGTTTATTTGTGCTTATTGGAGTTTATTATAGCTTGTGTATGCATATGGTACAATTTGGTTGGCTTATTATTGCTTAATCTGCTTATTTCTTCATAACTGTTCATAGTTCATGTCTGTGTGATATCTGGGCACTGATTGATTAAACTGTATCATTTGGCTGAGTGAATTTGTGATTTCTTGCTTGTTTATGACTCCTTACAACCCACTGGTTGTAAGGGTGCCCTTGTTATCCATTGAATCCAAGTAAATCTCTCAATAATCAAAGGTCAAATAGTCAAAGAAGTGGGAACTCCTTTCCCCTGCTGCTAGCCACTACTAGTGTTATTTTTGGTTCAGCTTATCAATAAGTTGTTCTAGCTTATTTAAACCTGCAACAACTTCAGTTTGTTAATAGGTCCTCATCATTTGACCCATTTGTTCATTCTGGAGCATTTAGGTGGTTGACTTTAGGGTTTGACTAGAAAACCAACTTGTTTGACTTTTACATAAGTGCTTATTGACTTATTCAACTTATTTGGCTTTACTTATTTGATTTTTCTTGATTGATTCGGCTTATTTAAGTCATTTAGAGTCTTTTGCAAGTTAAATCAAGTTCTGAGGTGGTCTAAAACTCTAAGTCGACTATTTTGTCGTTTAGTGGATTTGTACTTGGCTTATTTCTGTCTTATTGGTTGTGCTTTTTCAAATTTTCTTTTCACAGATCTCTTAAGCATCCCAAAAGAAGGTTGTGTGTCAAATTAGAGCTTATGGCATTGGCTTATAGCTTAATGGGCCAAAAAGCCCATTAAGAATAAGATGTTGTACATTTAAGATGTAATAAGCTCATATTCAGCTTTTGGGCCTTCAGAGTTTTGTGTTTAGAATTGTATTTTAAGCTAGACTGGTGATTTTCAGCTTATTTGGTTAAGGTTGATCTTATTGGGCCAAAAAGCCCATTTCATTTGGACTGTTTTTGTTTTTAGCCAATTTGGGGGCCCAATAGTGGTATTTTGGTAATTTCACTTTCATTTTATGTTTATTTAGGTTAAAATAAATTGGTTGCATATTTTTAGAAGTTTTTATAATTTTTGGATTTTTAATATTATGTTATTATTATTTTATTATTAAAAATTGTTTTTAGGATTTTTGTAACTTTTACATTTTTCCTATGTCAAAAACATTAAGTTAGCATTTTTAAAAACTCTTAGATTAATTTTCTCAACATTTTATTAATTTTTAGAATTATTTTAAAATTTTAATAGTTTTTAATCATTTAAAAATAGTTTTCATTAGTTTTATATTTCATAAAAATAGTTTTTAGTCTTATTAAGTCATTTTAGAGGTTTACAAAGTGAAAAATCTTTATTTGGACTTTTTATTAATTATTTGGATTTTAGGGCTTTAATTAGCATTTAAAAATTAATAATTAATTAATTAAAAGGTTTGAAAAAGTTTTGATCATTTGTAAACTCTTAGTTTATTTTCAGCTACTTTTGGTAATGTTTTGGAAATTTTTAGAATTAATTTTTATTTTGTCATTTATTACGGTTTTTTCGTTTTGTCGTCGTAGTGTAATTTTAACGTATCCGTCATTCTCTTTTCTCATCTTTTCTTGCTCTAATATTAATCCAAAATCATTACTAATTATTCACACACGTATACCTCCTTGGGAAACGAACTTTCACCTTTGGTTAATTAGTGCTTGATTTTCCTAAATCGACACTTAATACTTACCGCTTTTACCTTGTTTTCTTAAACTAGTGTAAGTATACCACAATCATTTTGGCGTCGCTGCCGGGGAGGTGTGTCGTGATTAATTTGTTCATTTTGTTTTCAATATCTAACCATAAATAGTATTTGTATTAGTAGACGTATTATTGGTTTTTTCGTTTTTCTTGTGAAATATAATTACTATATTGTATAAGTATCACAACAAATTCAAAATATCTCCAAAAGTGTGAAAGCACAACCTTAATTGGGATTTGATCTCCTAATTATTGTATTCTAATCTCAAACAAAAAGAAAAATAGATAAATACTTTCGTGAAGCTCGATTTTTAAAAATACGAACTATAAGGTGAATAGATAGGCAACGTGCTATAAAAGGCCGTTAAAGGGAAGCTAGGTACTTAAGTGCTTCACGCCACCTCATTCCCCCCGTTTACTTGTGAGTATTTGATATTGAAGGCTAATCGAGGGTTTGCCGCCCAAAGTATTATTATGTATCATATATATTTGCTTGGTTTCTTTGTGATTAAACCCTCTTGAACAATTTGGTTTTCACCAAAGTTCTAAAGTCAATCGAAGGCGTTCACTCCACGAGGTCGTTTTCATTCCTTTGAGGCTTCTTTAATCAAGAGTTTGATTCGAGGAGAGATCTGGTAGATTGTTGTCTACGAATACACACAAAATCCAAAAAAATTAAAAACAATCAAACACACAAAAAAATTGAAAATTCAAAATCTTCTTTGCTCACCTCCACATTCTACGTCACGTTTATGCAAACTCGTAATCAAGCAAAACGAGCTCGCAAACGTCGTCAAAACCAAGGCAATTTGATTGAAGAAGAAACTCCAATTGTCGAACCCGTTGTAGAACCAATAGTCACCATGGCTAATCGTACTATGATGGAGTTGCTTTAAGCACCCACCGAGGGTTTTGGAGAAGCTATTATAATTCCCGCCATCCTTGCGGAGAATTTCGAGATTAAGACGGGTTTAATGTCGATGTTACAAGCAAACAAGTTTCGAGGTCATGAGAAAGACAACCCGCATTATCACATAAGGAATTTCAATTGTCTCACCGCAACAAGCAAGTTTAAGGATGTGCCGCATGACGCCATTAAGATGATGTTGTTTCCATACTCGTTGGATGGCCCGCAAAAATTTGGCTCGAGAAAGAACCGCCAAATTCGATTTTGACATGGGGTGATCTCGTTTCTAAGTCTGTGAACCAATTTTTTCCACCATCTAAAACAACACATTTGAAAAAGGAGATTTCAAGATTTACACAACGTAATAATGAGAGTTTTTCAATGGTATGTGAACGATTTAAAGAAATGTTACATGAATGTCCACACCATGATTTTTCGGAATTGCATCAAATTGATACTTTTTATAATGGGCTAAATGATCATGAACGATATTATTTGAATGCCGCCGCGGGTGGTAATTTTTTGTGCAAAACGACCGATGAGGCTTTAAAGATTATCAAGAATAGATCTAAGGTTTCTAAACCTCGTAACACACCGAGTGTTGCCAATATGGGTTCATCGTTATCGTCATCGTCTCATAACATGAATGCCTTACATGATGAAGCAAATGAGGAAAATCGGTTTTTCGATAGATTTTCGACGCTTATGACACATTGGAAAGAACAAGATGCTTTGAATTCCGCATCGGTTAAAGCGGTTGAAAAGAGTTGTTTATCTTGTGGTGGAGCTCATGATCTTTCCGAGTGCATTACCGCCGGTGGTAACACTTCGAGTACTTATGTAGCAACGGGAACTTTCAACCAAAACGGCCAAGGTTCCCGCCCAAATCAAGCTCCCCAAAATCCAAATGTTAACAACTATCGAAACAACAATCAAAGTGGTGGTTATCAAGGCAATTCACGTAACTACAACAAGGGTAATTACCAAAGTGAGAATGGGCAAGTTCAAAATCAAAACCAAAACCGTGATTTTAAAAACACTACACAAGATTTTCAAAATGCTCACACTAAAAATATTAATGGAGAATTTTTGGATTATGCAAAAGCAAACGATGCTAAGTTTGGTAACATGCCACGTGAGATGATTAGCTTAAGATCCGAGTTGAAAAATGAACTTGCTAATGAATTTAAAACTCATGCTAATAAAATGGAGGGAAACGTTCAACATCTTCAACAAAATCAACAAAAGATGGAACAAGGTCAACATGAGATTAAGCAAGAGTTGTTAAAATCGGATTTAAGGCAATCAAAATTTGAAGATCGAATGGCTAAAATGTTTGAAGCAATCATGTGTAAACCCTCTTCCTCGGGTGGTCTTCCTAGTGATACCATTGCAAACCCGAAGGGAGAAATGAAGGTTATTACTACTCATAGTGGTAAAACTTTCAAGGAACCAATCTCTCGTCCTAGTACTTCTACGGAGAAGGAAATCGAGAAAGAGCCCAAGGTGATGGTCGAAAAGGAGCATATCACAAGCCCACGAAGTACCGCTCATACCACACCTACGGTTGAACCAATACCAATTATGGAACCCGAGATTCTAAGGCTGTTGCCTATGCCCCTGTAACACCCTATTTTGATAATGGAATGTCACGCGTAATTATGGCGTGTCATCAAACCATACAAGGATAAATGTATAAAACATTACATGACCATAGGGATAACCGGAATCAAACATCGGTTCCCAAACATAAGCCCAAAACATAATAAAGCAAAATAAATGAATGAAAGACTAAACAAGCATAAGTATATGAAGGCAAAAAAGGAAAAGAAGTCTCTGGCAGCTTCCATCCTATGCACGTCCTCCAAATGCTCGAGTCTTTCTTAGGGTACCTGCCGTTTTGGGACATGGAAAGGAAAGTAACGGCTGAGCAAAACGCTCACTGCACGGATATAGACATAGTATAAGTGACTAAAACATAATAAAGACTTAATAGCAGCGGAATTGTATAAGTCCTGGAAAACCTGGAACATGTTCATAATACTGGTTTTATAGTTTGAAAAGCCTTATGTTTATCTTATGAAAACTGTTTAACATATTTTACCATTAGCCAATATAGGTCATGAAAATCCGCCGTGCATGAATACTTGGAGGGGTGACCTTATCATGCAAATTAGAGGGGTTGCCTCTAATTTAATATACTGGTTTTTTGGGTAGGAGGGACCAGCTCCTTGTGAAGGATGCAAGGCACACACCACATTCACCATGAAATCCTGACTGAAAACATGTAACTAGGATGCACCCATACGCCCCACATGATAAGTATAAATAAATGGCCAAAAGCTGAAGGGACGCCACGAGCAATCACTCCGCCGTGGTGAAGTCATAACATCAGTGCCTCTAATGTTATGGTTATGGTACCTCCATAACTAGGTGAAACTGGTCATGCATGTATATGGCTATAGGTAATCTTAATTAAACATAAGCAATCAAACACATAACTTATACTACGGGAAAACAGTTGGCTGCATACGGGGAATCCTAATAAGGAAAGAATGTCCATACTGAAAGGACGGGAATCCGTACCTTATGTCCAGTGAACGAAGAAGATGAACTGAGAGGAATCCTACTTCTGAATCACTAGTGCTACATAAATACATACATGAATAAGTATCTGCTTACTAAATACGTAGCTGGTTTTATGTCATGTCTTACCTTATTTTATGTGTTCTTACCATGTTTTACTGTTTTAAAACCTTAAACTGTGTTTTATCTTATATTCTGTTCAATCTGATTAAGTATTTCTGGTATTTCATGCGTTATTATACTTACTGTGTAATAATAAGTAACTTTCCAAAAATAGCAGGTTTCCTAAAATAGAAAGTTTCCAAAAATAGAAAGTTTCCAAAAATAGAAAGTTTCCAAAAATAGAAAGTTTCCAAAAATAGAAAGTTTCCAAAAATAGAATTACTGCTTACAATAGGTAAGTTTCTAAAAATATAAAGTTTCCATAAATAGATCAGCTGCCTTAATTAAATAAGTTTTCATAAATAGATTAGCTGCCTGAAATAAATAAGTTTCTAAAAATAGAAGGTTTCCATAAATAGATTAGCAGCCTTATTTAATTAAGTTTCTAAAAATAGAAAGTTTCCATAATTAGAAATAAGTTGGTTAAATAAGCTACGTATATAAGCCTAAGTGTTTTCATGATTATTTTCTAAGTCATATGATATAATGTATAGTTTAATAATTATTTCATGTAATTAAATTAAACTATAGGTTAAAATATTTAATTAAATTATAACATGTTTTTAATTAAATAAAGTTAAATACTTAGGTTAAAACATGTATTATTATATATTAATAATATAACCTAAGTCATGTTAATTAATTAATTATAGTCATGGTTTTTAAATAATTAATTAATTATAAGTCTAAAATATAAAATACTTAGGTTAATTAATTTCATGATTATAATAATTGAAATAACCTAAGTCATGTTATTAAATTAATCATATCATTTTATTAATTTAATTTTTAACATAAGATCATAAACATAAAAAACTAAACATACACCATGAACCGGATCCAAACTAAAAACAATGAACCGGACATGAAATCGACACCGTACCCCGAACCAACTCGGGGTACCCCTTGTCTTGGGGCTGCCGTGGGACCCACACACGCCAACCAAGACCGTATGGTCTTGGTGGTGGTCGGTTTGGCCAAACCGAAACCCCTTCGGGTTCGGTGCAGCCTGCGGCCAAAAACAAACACCCCTTAAAACATACCTTTTGATTTTATTAATCCCAAATCATGTTAGATCCATGTTTAATTATTAGGTTTTTGTAAAAACATAACATGTTCTTGATTTATAAAAAGATTAAATCAAAAGAAAAGGTTTAAAAAGGGTTTACCGAATTCGTGGATCAAAAGGATGAAGAACAAACACGATCACCAAGCAAAATTCCAAGATCCAAGATCACAAACCACCTCCTTGTGGTGTTTTAGGGTGGTGGCACAAAGAGAAGAGAGAGGAGGGTTTTAGGGTTTTCTAAAATCTTCTGTAAAACTAAAAATGTGTAGTGTAAGAAAATATTTAACCCCTTTTAGTAAAAATTGATGGGCTAAGCCCATCCTCCCTCCTAAATTTCGTGGTAATGGGGCCCACAAGGGGGTAACCCGAATGTTTTCCGAGTCTAAAATATTGGTGTGATCTCGTGTGTTCTCGTGTTCGTGTTTTACGTGTTCTCGTTAAATATTAACCGTGACTTAATATATTTATTTGTGTTCGTAATAAATATATATACGTAATTAATATTAGCCCGTGATATAATTATGTTCATGATTTCATGATCGCATGTTCGTGATTAATTATTGTTTAAATAATTATTGCGTGTTCATGCGTAATAAATACTTATCGTGTTCTAACACGTACGTAATACGTAAAATCCTAACACGTAAACGTAATCGTACTATAAAAGGAAAGTTTTAATCTAGTACGTATGATCTTAAGGGTACTATTCATGGTAAAAGCATGCGGGTTTTACAACTCTTCCCCCTAAAAAGAATAATTCGTCCCCAAATTATAGATAACGTAACTAGAAGAGAAACATACTCGAATCAAACTGAGAGGGTATGTAAGGTAAATGAACGTACAGGTGACCTGGCAGAAGGAACGCGGAACGTGACATGTCTTGAAAGGACATGAAACGTGACGTGACTGAAAGGACATATCTAATTGATAAGAGAAAACGGATAGTAAGTCCGGATGAACTTGTCCGTTTCCAAGTGGCCTCCCTCTTGGAACGGTTCCTTCAGAAGATCTTGACACTAATGATAAATCTTGGTCCTCCTGACCTTGACTTGGAATACGAAGAAATTCTTGGTTATCAACGGAAGGTAGATCCCCTAAATTCGATCGAGGAAAATAAGAGTTAACGTGCTAGGGTAACTGAAACGTTACGATGCAAGACAATCTGACTTAACTGATAATTAGAAACGATGCGCGAGACACAAAGAAACGTAGTACGTGAAAATTCTTGAACGTGATACGTGAAAAATTTTGAACGTGCTACGTGGAGGTATGGCGAGTGTAGTATGAGTAAACATATCGTGATCCATGATACGTGTAACATATCTTGATCATGATATGAGGAACGTGGAATGAACATGACATGTGAAACATATCGTGATCATAGAATACAATGGCGGTAACGCCAAACGCTACAAGGTGAGACGTGGAATATGACGTGAAACGTCTATCTGATGATGGAGAGTTATACTAAACTTGGGTCTGGTCTCTCAAGTTCTTGCAAAACTTCCCAGATGAGAAAAATGAACGTAAAATCGTAAGCCAAGATACGATCATGAACGTAAATAGTGTCATAAACGCGAGCGCGAAAGCAAGTCGTGGAATCAGTATGAAGATGTGAAGTAATTTAGGAGTACAATTACGAATCTTTGTCTGACCCGATAGCTGAGGGATTACCAAGTGATCGAATGAGCCTTGGCGTGGAATGTGTCCGATCAATCCGTTGATTCTGAAATCCGTACGGATGTAAGGATTTTGCAGACTTGATCAAACTGTTGGCAATAACACATATAGCATCTTGCTTTTTCTGAGTTTGCTTTAATCTGGTAACCAAAATCCGTGAAGATCTTGTCCCATTTCAATTCACAATTTCAGATGATGAAAACGTCCCAGTTTGTTGGTGTCCTATCTTAGCCTGTTGGTATGCCAGGTACTTAGATATGAACATAACTGTATCTTGCTTCGTAGGACTTGATACATAGGAGTTTGCGAAATTCTGAGTTTCTGAATCTAGACTTCTCCTAGCGTAGGATTTTCTATAACACCTAATGTAGTGTAGGGTTCTCTCCTTTATGCATAAGCTGAGTCATGGTAAGATTAACCATGCAAATCCATGTGATCCAGCGTGTCACTGTAATCAAACAGAATTGATATTGGAAAAATTTCCAGGGTGAAATTTCTCTTGTCATAGAATTTGCAACATAGTGCAGATATGGTCGTCCTGTTCTTCTTCTAGGCTTAAAGGAAATCAGGTTATCCTCAATGAAAACACTGACGAATTTGCTTATGAGTTCATGAAAACTCAATTTATTAAGTCCATAATGCTGTTGGAGCATTGATGAGACTAATTCAAAATCATAAATCTAGCATGACCGAGTCGTGCACGAATAGCAGTCATGGACATGTCCTGCTCTTTCACCCGTCACTATTGGCAGCATGATCATGAATTCGATCTTGGAAAAGTGATTAACACTATAAGGTTGATTGGACATGTTGTCAATACGTGGAGGAGAATAACGGTCATGAATGATGATTTGTTTAAAAATCGACGGTAGTCGACACATAATCTTATGTTACCGTCCTTCTCCTTGAAGGTTCTTCTGGAGTGTAAGGGACAATTTTGGAACAATCCGTTGGTTATGCGTACAAGGATTTCAGTAGCCGTGTCTTACTGACAGCTAGAAATTTTAGCAATCATGGCTAACAAAGCACGTGCTTGGAAAGCATAGATAATTTGTACAGATTTTCCTAATGGAAAATCAAGCTTAATGTATTCAGGAGCTTGAACACTACTGTACATAATTATGAAGCGTAGCATGGTGTGCTGTTCATAGTCCATAATTAGGATATAATTCATCTCGTGTCTGTCCGAGGAAATGCGTTAGCAGCTTGGATCTCATCATTAAACTGAAGGAAAACCTTCGTATGCGTGGGAATACGAAAGGCGTCCTTCATGGTCATGACTATATGAACTATGGTGAAAGAAATGAAAGTGACATCGGCAACGTGACAGTTCTCACTGATGCGTTGATAATGGTATTGAACTTCTTGTGGCCTGATTAATACATGGCACAACAAAATAGATATACCCTTGGAGGGTACCCTGAATTTCTTAGAAATGTTCCATAGTTGGACGTGAGTCATGTGTCTTGACTCGTTTCTTGGAACTATAAGCATGACATATGTCTTGACTGGTGCCTTGACATGTGTCTTCAGGAGGTATACGTGAGACATGTGTCTTGACTGATGTCTTGACATGTGTCTTCAGAAAGTATACGTGAGACATGTGTCTTGACTGATGTCTTGACATGTGTCTCGAGATGTGAAACAAATATAACAACAATATAAGGTTATTATGCCAGAATTAGCGGATCGGTTGGACTACTAATCCTTGTATTTCTGACCACGTCCGTGGCCAGAGTTTCGGTTGCGATTTCTAGGATAGTTGTTATCATAGTAGTGGTTACTATCGTCCTGTCTGTCAGTTCCATGATAGTCATTCTCATGACCGTGATTCATGTAACTATTCAGCTGAGTGGCCGGCTGGTACCGGTTTGCACTCATATGGCTGAAATGACAGCCGAATGACGTGTGACATGTAACTAAGAATTTGGGACAATGATTGATGGGAATCGTCTGATGGTGAAGCATCTTCTCGTCCAATTGCTTTGATCTGACGCCTTTGTCTTCGTCTAGTAGGATCTCCAGGTTGTGAACAGCATCCACATCTCGTAGCATCTCCGAACGTCAGCAGCATCAACCTTTAGTAACATCTCCAAGTTATGAGCGGCATCAGAATATTAGCAACATAAAATACGCCTGAGGTGATTCAGAATCAACTAGCGAATACTCGTGAAGTATTGCAAGTGAAATATACATGGATTAAGGTACGTGTAATACACATGAAATACGGTACGTAGAGTACACGTGGAATGCACATGAAATGATCGGTATGGGGTCGATCATTTGTCATGATTTAAGGAAAGTTTATCGGTTAAACGGTTAGGAAAACCATCATGATAACCTGGCAGTATTAGCATAGACATCATTCTGGTTGTAATGGAAACGTTAAAGTGTGGTTACACAAAATTCAACGATGATTTGCCTGACAGCATGATCAATGAAAACCAACCATGACTATCATGAAAGCAGAATTCAATGAACTCTAACAATGTCTTGCAGGACAACGTAAATAACAAAAGAGGCGTAAAACAATAATCAACATGAAGATGGAATTATCATGAAGAAACATGAAACCATCTATCACGAAGAAGTATATAACATAATCAGCATGAAACTGAAGTTAACCATGACCGTATGAAAACATACTTGACATAAAAACATAATAACTTATGAGGGGACATGAAAAAAAAAATTATGCCAATTTAAATCATGAGAAAAATTTTATGCATGAAAACAGTGCATGAATGCGTAATGTAGTTCATAAAACCTTTATGTGTGCGAGGGAACGCCTATGGGTCGGTTCCAAAATAAAAGACATGGCGAGGGGACGCCTATGGGTCGGTCCCAAAGTTAAAATTTTCGATAAAAGCACATGCGACTAAATAGGGACAACCCTGTACCAACCATTACTTAGTCATAATCCCTGCAACAATGATACATGAAACATAAATAAATGAAACTCATCTATCCAAACTTATCAGAAAAAAAAAATTTATGTGACTAATTATGAACTACTGGGGTTCAGTCCACATAGCCACAGTTTACGAGGAACATTATGCATGAAACAATGACACATAACTAAATATGAATGACGGTTGTCCATCCATATTAGTAAAACAATATCGATGAAAACATCAAGGTCAAAACCTCAAGGTGCTGAAAACATCATGGTTAAAACAACAATGCGCTGAAAACATCAATACGTGGAATAACAAACGTTGGCTTAGGAAGCTCCTGGTGACTACCCACTAGTCACAGGTCGAGTTTTAGAGCCTACAGGTCGAAGCCTTGGCTCTGATACCATAATTGTAACACCCCATTTTGATAATGGAATGTCACGAGTAATTATGGCGTGTCATCAAAGCATACAAGGATAAATGTATAAAACATTACATGACCATAGGGATAACTGGAATCAAACATCGGTTCCCAAACATAAGCCCAAAACATAATAAAGCAAAAGAAATGAATGAAAGACTAAACAAGCATAAGTATATGAAGGCAAAAAAGGAAAAGAAGTCTCTGGCAGCTTCCATCCTATGCACGTCCTCCAAATGCTCGAGTCTTTCCTAGGGTACCTGCCGTTTTGGGACATGGAAAGAAAAGTAACGGCTGAGCAAAACGCTCAGTGCACGGATATAGACATAGTATAAGTGACTAAAACATAATAAAGACTTAATAGCAGCGGAATTGTATAAGTCCTGAAAAACCTGGAACATGTTCATAAAACTGGTTTTATAGTTTGAAAAGCATTATGTTTATCTTATGAAAACTGTTTAACATATTTTACCATTAGCCAATATAGGCCATGAAAATCCACCGTGCATGAATACTTGGAGGGGTGATCTCATCATGCAAATTAGAGGGGCTGCCTCTAATTTAATATACTGGTTTTTTGGGTAGGAGGGATCAGCTTCTTATGAAGGATGCAAGGCACACACCACATTCACCATGAAATCCTGATTGAAAACATGTAACTAGGATGCACCCATACGCCCCACATGATAAATATAAATAAATTGCCAAAAGCTGAAGGGACGCCACGAGCAATCACTCCACCGTGGTGAAGTCATAACATCAGTGCCTCTAATGTTATGGTTATGGTACCTCCATAACTAGGTGAAACTGGTCATGCATGTATATGGCTATAGGTAATCTTAATTAAACATAAGCAATCAAACACATAACTTATACTACGGGAAAACAGTTGGCTGCATACGGGGAATCCTAATAAGGAAAGAATGTCCATACTGAAAGGACGGGAATCCGTACCTTATGTCCAGTGAACGAAGAAGATGAAATGAGAGGAATACTACTTCCGAATCACTAGTGCTACATAAATACATACATGAATAAGTATCTGCTTACTAAATACGTAGCTGGTTTTATGTCATGTCTTAGCTTATTTTATGTGTTCTTACCATGTTTTACTGTTTTAAAGCCTTAAACTGTGTTTTATCTTATATTATGTTCAATCTGATTAAGTATTTCTGGTATTTCATGTGTTATTATACTTACTGTGTAATAATAAGTAACTTTCCAAATATAGCAGGTTTCCTAAAATAGAAAGTTTCCAAAAATAGAAAGTTTCCAAAAATAGAAAGTTTCCAAAAATAAAAAGTTTCCAAAAATAGAAAGTTTCCAAAAATAGAATTACTGCTTACAATAGGTAAGTTTCTAAAAATAGAAAGTTTCCATAAATAGATCAGCTGCCTTAATTAAATAAGTTTCCATAAATAGATTAGCTGCTTGAAATAAATAAGTTTCTAAAAATAGAAGGTTTCCATAAATAGATTAGCTGCCTTATTTAATTAAGTTTCTAAAAATAGAAAGTTTCCATAATTAGAAATAAGCTGGTTAAATAAGCTACGTATATAAGCCTTAGTGTTTTCATGATTATTTTCTAAGTCATATGATATAATGTATAGTTTAATAATTATTTCATGTAATTAAATTAAACCATAAGTTAAAATATTTAATTAAAGTATAACATGTTTTTAATTAAATAAAGTTAAATACTTAGGTTAAAACATGTATTATTATATATTAATAATATAACCTAAGTCATGTTAATTAATTAATTATAGTCATGGTTTTTAAATAATTAATTAATTATAAGTCTAAAATATAAAATACTTAGGTTAATAAATTTCATGATTATAATAATTAAAATAACCTAAGTCATGTTATTAAATTAATCATATCATTTTATTAAGTAATTTTTAACATAAGATCATAAACATAAAAAACTAAACATACACCATGAACCGGATCCAAACTAAAAACAATGAACCGGACATGAAATCGACACCGTACCCCGAACCAACTCGGGGTACCCCTTGTCTTATGGCTGCCGTAGGACCCACACACACCAACCAAGACCGTATGGTCTTGGTGGTGGTCGGTTTGGCCAAACCGAAACCCCTTCGGGTTCGGTGCAGCCTGCGGCCAAAAACAAACACCCCTTAAAACATACCTTTTGATTTTATTAATCCCAAATCATGTTAGATCCATGTTTAATTATTAGGTTTTTGTAAAAACATAACATGTTCTTGATTTATAAAAAGATTAAATCAAAAGAAAAGGTTTAAAAAGGGTTTACCAAATTCGTGGATCAAAAGGATGAAGAACAAACACAATCACCAAGCAAAATTCCAAGATCCAAGATCACAAACCATCTCCTTGTGGTGTTTTAGGGTGGCGGCACAAAGAGAAGAGAGAGGAGGGTTTTAGGGTTTTCAAAAATCTTCTGTAAAACTAAAAATGAGTAGTGTAAGAAAATATTTAACCCCTTTTAGTAAAAATTGATGGGCTAAGCCCATCCTCCCTCCTAAATTTCGTGGTAATGGGGCCCACAAGGGGGTAACCTGAATGTTTTCCGTGTCTAAAATATTGGTGTGATCTCGTGTGTTCTCGTGTTCGTGTTTTACGTGTTCTCGTTAAATATTAACCGTGACTTAATATATTTATTTGTGTTCGTAATAAATATATATACGTAATTAATATTAGCCCGTGATTTAATTATGTTCATGATTTCATGATCGCATGTTCGTGATTAATTATTGTTTAAATAATTATTGCGTGTTCGTGCGTAATAAATACTTATCGTGTTCTAACACGTACGTAATACGTAAAATCCTAACACGTAAACGTAATCGTACTATAAAAGGAAAGTTTTAATCTAGTACGTACGATCTTAAGGGTACTATTCATGGTTAAAAGCATGCGGGTTTTACAGCCCCAACCTACACCACCCTTACCTTACCCTTCAAGACGAAACAAGGAAAAGGCACAAGAACGTAACCAATACCAATTTGAGCTTTTTATGAAAATGTTTCGTGATTTTCACTTTTATATAACTTTTGCCGACGCTTTAATCATGATGCCTCGATTTGCCGCAAACTTCAAAAGTATGTTGAATAACAAAGAGAAATTACAACAATCGTCTAATTGTTCTTCGGTTTTTCTTAGCCGCATACCCCAAAAAGTCGGTGATCCCGGTAAATTTTTGATTCCATGTGCAATTCAAGATATGGAGGAATGCTACGCCTTGGCCGATCTTGGTGCTAGTATTAATTTGATGCCTTTTGAGATTTTTAAATCGCTATCACTTCCGGCTCTTACTCCTTCGAACATGTCTATCGAGATGGCCGATCATTCTACGATTTTAGCATGTGCAGTAGCCGAGGATGTTTTCGTTAAAGTTGGAAAGTTTTACTATCCCGTGGACTTTATCGTTGTAGACAATCCTACGGATCCTAAAGTTCCTCTCATTTTGGTTCGTTCATTTTTAGATACATCGAGAGCACTTATTGATGTTCATGCAAGAAAAATTACCCTACGTTTCAATGAGGAGGAACTTGTCATCAATGCAACTCAAAATTCCAAACTCCCTCATGTCTATTCTATTGCAACTTAGAACCATGTTGATTGTGAAGAATTTTCCCATGAAGTTGCCAATGAGAACGATTTACCATTTCCTCCGTCGGTGGAGGTTATGAGTGTTAAACCTACAATCGAGGAACCACCAATCCTTGAAACGGAAGATCTTTCGGATGACGAATATGTTGACCCCGATGGGGAGGTATTCTTTATTGATAAACGTTTTGAGAACTTACCACCACCAAAATGCAAATTAAATGTAAGAATTTTTAGTGTGCCTAACATCGTCTTAGAGACACCAAATGTTTTCGACATAATCAAAACGGGTTTTCATAAGGAGAGTTTAAAAGATAAAAAAGGAAAAGATTTTAAAACTGATTTAAAAGATTTTTCTACAAATCTAACTCCGTCATCATCACTTGTTTTGAGTGCTACAGGCTCGTCTACTCCTTTTGACGATGCTTTGTGTGGTTTTAGTGTGGGGGAAGCCCCTTATGTTTCCTCACCTTTCTCCACCGAGGACGAGATATTCGATCCCAGAATTGCTTATAAAAGGAAATCTCGGTCTTCCACCGATGCAATAAATGGAAAATCCTTTCGTTTTCTTGGTGTGAGTCTACCTCGAGTAGCTCATTATGTTGTCCTACCATTTGTCACACCCTTCTACTTCTCATCTCTTTTCTTCAAACTCTTTGAGTTTTTGGCACGTGTTGAAGTGGCGTTGGTTTGTTTATCCAATAAAAACGAGGACGTCATCTTCGATCCCAGTATCTTGCATCATCAAAGGACTTAGTACTTTATACCGGTTGCTTTTAGGGCATTGTTCATCATGTAAGCCCCAATAAGAATGACCATACCAAGATTTTCCCTAAATGATCACATTTAAGGGATCGAGTCGAGCTCATGACTCGGTAATTAAAAACGAGGTGCCTCGTGGGGGAGATCCCATGCTTATCCATTGTACATATTATCGCTTTCTAATGTAGTTAATGAGAGGGGATTTTTGCCCTTCCAACTCGTTGTCTCGTGGTTGTTTGTGAATGTGTTATCTAGATCATCATCATCGCCACGATTGAAGAATCTCGTGTTCGTTTATGTGAGCCTAGATCGTTTACTTGAAGAGTTTTTCACGAATCCATGACATATCCTTTATTGTTCTAACAATTATCTTTTAGCATAATTCATAAACGACTTTAGATATATTGTTGACCACCCTTTCCATGCTAGATCCTAAGCATTTGACTCTTCGTCTCTAATATGGGGGTGCTCCACCTTTAGACTCGAAACATTGAGGACAATGTTTAATTTTAGTATGGGGGGTGAATAGCTACTTGCCTTGGCTACGCCCTCACGTTTTCCAAATTTCAAGGTTTTGTTTTGTTTTGTTGCTAATAAGGCTAAAAATGGCCAAATTTTAAAAAATTTCTTAGTATTCATAAGTGTTTTTAAGACACAAATGTATATTTTCCGATGGGTAGAATAAGAGTTAATTTTTGAATTGATGGGCATTTGGAGCCCTTTACATTCCTTAACCCGCTTGAATCAAGTTTTGCTAGACATTATATAGGGAACTTTAAAACGCGAAAGTCTTAGCTCATTCGGGTTAAGAACAAGAACTTTTCGCAAGTTCCTATAATTGATCCTAGAAAGTCACTTATCAAGGGAACTTTAAAAAGCATTCTCTAAACTTGAAAAAGTCTAAGAAAGTGCAAGATCCTATAGGTGGATTGAAAACCCAAAACTTCGATTTAATATAGTCTTAATGAAAGCTAATCCAAATTTGGCTTAATTTTGACTTGCATGGCTAAGTATTCACGAGTCTCTTTAATTATAGGTCTTTAAATAGTGAAGAACGAGAAGTGATAGAGTTAGACAAGTGATCATGCTAAACGTAGAACACAAAAATGTTCTTTCAAAAACTCATATGTTTTTAATTGTGGCTTTGTTGGAAATACGTTTTACGTATTAAGAAGGATCGGTCACTCCAACGATACTTCATGTAATAGCTCGTAGTTTAGTTAACACTTTTTATTTATCAAACAAGTCCAAGCCAAGCCTACAACATGTGTAGGCCGGCCCAAACGTGTAAGCCCAAGCCCATTACAAGGCTTGGGTATATAAACCCTCTCCTTTGATGGAGAGGGTGTGTGGTTTCTCATTTTTACACATAGTTATTCTTACTTTCTCTCTCTAGCTTTGTGTGAAATCCACCATCTCTCTATCTCTTTCTCTCTCTAGAAACATAAGCAAGATTTACAATCCTACAAATGGTATCAGAGCCATGGGATGATTGTATTGTTCATGTGTTTGTGTTCTTGATTCATACGCCATTTTTGATCCATTTTCACACGTCCAAAATTTTTTTTGTGTTTTTGATGGTTTTTTCTTGATACAAATCTTCTACATAGTTGTGGTAGGGATTTGGTATAGTTACTTTGGCTAAAAACACCAAGTTTTTGGGTGTTTTGATCATTTTTTGGCTTAAAATCACGAATTGGTTGAGTTTTGTCCGAGAAAAGTGGAAATTATTCCGATCTGGTCATCAGAAAGGGGTTTATAGTACATTCCGATCAGTGTAATCGGAATAGGGTTTAGGTATTCCAATCACAGCATTCCGATTGGTATTCAGATTGGTATTCCGATTGGTGTTGATCCCAAACTTAGATCGATTAGCTTTGTGTATACGAGATTAGATCAAGTATAACACGTAGAGAAACCTTTGCTTATGAATAAAGTAACAAAGTGTTATGCGGAATTAACACTTGATCTAAAACACAATGATGTTAAACAAACTTTCACTTGTATTAGAATAATCGTGTTGATTACAATGAAAGGTTTAACTTGCGAATACTATGAAAAACTGATATTAAACATTAACCTAAAAGATCTTCTTTTATAGAACAAGAAGTCTTGTACAATAAGCTACAAATCAACTATTCTAGGTAAAGATAAACATAGAAAATACATTGTCGTTTCTATCCTTACTAGAAGTAATCTAGAATATAACAAACGTGTAGCTCACATCTTCCATCAGTGTTTGTCTTCATTCTGTCAACGCTTGACTTTAACTTGTCAACGCTTATGCTGTCAGCGTTCACTTTGCCCTTGTCAACGCTTAAGTTGTTCTTGTCAGCGTTCAAGTGTTCTGGCCTAAATTTATTCCCAACAATCCTCCCCTAAACTTGATATCCACTCTTATGATCAAGTTTCTGAATAAACATTAAGAACTTGGAGGAGTCTGACAAACCTTGTCATATTGATGATAAATAAATCTGATCAAATTCTTTGCCACGTCACTTGTGTAGTCTATCTCCAACTGGGTGTCCTTCATCTTCTCCAAAACAGCCTTGGATATGAAATACTGAGCATCTACAAGTAAATACTCAGCAAACTTTGTAGAACTCAAATGGTATACACCTGCAGCTGAATATAACCTCCATTGAAGACCACTGAGGTCATCTTCAAGATCCTTCCATATTTCAGGATCTTCTTCTTTTGTCCCACACATTCTTTTGAATGTGGTCCAAAGTTTTATTCCATTGGCTGAGGTTGGTGCTTCAGCCTCATACTTGGTCTCTAGCAACCTCCAAAGGTCTACCAAGTCTTCTCTGTCACAACTTGCAAATAAAGATATGAGAGTGGTAAAAGTGTGTACCTCCTTGCCAAATCTTCCAATTTTCCAGAATCCACATTCATCTTCCTCATAACGTACAATTGGATTCCTGGAATCTAGTGGTAACACATGAACCATATCTGAAGCTTCTAATGGGGAGAGCTTAAGGCTCTTTCTAATGATTGCTTCACTTGGATATAGTTGAGACATATCTTTTGGAAACTCAAGAACAAATCCCTTCTTCACTGGTCTAGGGACTATCATAGCTTTCTTGATTGCCATCTCTTCTGCAAGTTGCTCCTTTCTTTCATCTGAAAGAAGTCTGAAAGTGTTCTCTTCCTGCACTTTCACCCAAATAGGATAAGCCCTATGTTCCAACTCATCAAATGTCAAAGCCTTCAGCTTCTGATGTGTCCATCCAACTCCATGACATTTGAGCAACATAAAATAGAGCTTCCTTCTATCCCTTTTCAGTTGAGAGAGAATGTTGCTTGCCCTGTACTTCAACATAACCTTACAATCCTGCTGAACTCTAAGAAGAATTTCCAAACCCCATATCTGATCTGAAATGGTCAAGTCTGGATTATCCATGCAGCTTTCTTCCCAAGAATTGTACATCTGAACTACCTCTGGCATATCAAAATCAATTTGCAACTTCAAATCTCTCAGCCTTTCCTTAGCAAGCTCATCACCATACTCAAGTCTTTCTGGTTCAACAATCATCACACTTGAGTCTGAGCTAGCTCCATCACTTTCTTCTTCAGAAGTCACAACAAATGGTGACTTTTCCTTTTCTTCTTGTTCCATCATTTGCTCAGCCATTCTTCTATCAAACTCAAACTGAGCTGCATTCTTTGGAACATTTTCTTCTACCAACTTACCCTTACCCTTATCTGTTGGTTCAATTGTTGGTAGGGTAGATGATAATACCTGAGTAGGAACATCTTTGATGATAGACGATGACTGGAATACATCACCTCCATATGCAGATCTGTCAACGCCCAAATTTCCTCTATCAGCGCCCAAAATACTTCTGTCAGCGTCCAAACTTGCTTTGTCAACGCTCAAATATTTTCCCTCAGCGCCTTGTGTAACCTCTCTCAGCATATCTGTAAATGATAAATTTAAATTTGTTGGAGAGATTAAGGACGTATCAAAACCTTTTTGTTCCTTCAATGTAGTAAGAGCTTCAGCAATGTCCAATGATTGACCATCTTGACTGCTCTTATCACTCAGATTTCTTGCTTCCTCCCCTTTGGAAGACTCCTCCATACCTCCCCTTGAATGAGCACTCTCCAAAACAACAATCCTCTCCCTCAAATCTTTGAGTTCAAGGCCTTGGTTACTGACAATTTGTACTAAGTCTGCATTTTGCTTTTGCAAGCTAATGCAGACAGCCGTCAATTCTAAAAGCGTCATTGGTTCCAGTCTGCCCTCTTCCAAAATGGGAATTTGACCTCCCAAGTTAGGTTCATTGGGCATGGATGAGGACTTAATTATGGTGGGACTGTCTTGGCCAGCTTCTAAGCCAGAACCAATAGTCTCAGCCTCATCCAGGTCACCAGCCACACTTGTGGTGGTGGTTCTCTCTGCTTCATGGCTAGGACCACCAGAGGAGAACACTCTAGCAGTCCTTTGGCGTTTAATCAACCTATATTCTGGTGGTGTGGAAGATGGTGTAGAAGATGGTGTAGATGTAGGTTGGTTAAGGGGTGTTTGGGATTGTGATGGTTGGGTGTCAACGTTGGGAATAGGCATATCAACGCCCACATTAGATGTGTCAGCGTCAAAGGGATTTTGGTCTATTTGCATTTGGTCAGGTGAGGGTAAAGGTTCAGGGATAGGTTCAAGTTGTGGTGGAGGGTCAATATGAGGTTGGGGGTCTGGTTGGGGTTGTGCTGCTGCAATAACAGCAAGCATGGCTGGGGTTAATGGTAGGTCTCTATGAGGTGGTGAATTCATCTTGGTAAAAATAGCCTTCTTTTGTTCAGGGATCTTATAAAAATCATTGTGATCCCTTGAACAATATCTTTGAGCATCAAAAACCATTTGCAGAAAACGGGGATAAGCTAAAGTCATTTTTGTCCCCTTGTTTTTACACATTCCTTCAAAAATCATTTTAGACCAATTATAATTTTGCCCTGTTGCAATACACACAATAGCAGATGCAATGGATCTATTGATCTCATTGTGTGCAGTACACTTGGGACTCAAACATTGAAGGAGAATGTGAATTAGGTACTTCCAGGCTGGGGGAAATTCCTGCTTATGGTACTTATTTAGAGTACCTTCATCAGGAATAGGGTATCCCAAAGCCCTAAGCCCTTGTTCTATTTCAGATATGGGAAGCATGGTTATACCATCAGCATCATTAAGATGCAAGGCCTGGCGTACCAAGGCCTCAGTAACCACCCAAGGTCTCCCATGTACAATAGAATTCAATGTTGTCACTCCATTAACTGTTGAGGAACTGACAGTGTTCCAAAACTGTTTAATGTGTGTGACTGGAATGAGTGGGGCATGAGAAAGAGCATACCTTAATGGGGATGCATTCAAATACGCCACCATCTGTGTGTATTCAGGGAACAAAGTATTATCAGCAACAAGATAAGCAATCATGTTGTGTTGAGACTTGAACCCCAAATCCAATTCTGCTGAGTTAAATCTTGGTGCCATTGATGAAAGTTGTTAAGTTGATGTATAAAAGATGAAGGTTGATAAGAAAAAAAGTGTTAGACAAGAATTATAGATACCCTGTTTAAAATAGGAGCCAAATTTATAGGAGTGGATGAATGCACGTGATTGGCCCAAAAATAGGCAAAGATTTTCAAAAATCAATCATGAAAATATTGAAAAAGTTTATAAGTTATCCCATGCATTTAATGAAAGTAACAACTCCTAAAATTACGGCTTGAAAATATGTCAAAAAGTTACAACTGGGTAGGTCCCATTGTTTGTCAACGGTCAAATATAACCCATCAACGCCCAACGGCTATAATCTTGTCAACGTTCGCCTAAAGCCATGTCAGCGTCCAATTTGGTCATAACAACGCTTGGAAAAATCTTGTCAGCGTCCAAAAATAAAATTGTTTTAAAAAGTGAACAATGACCTTAACAAGTAATTTATCCTAGAGAAGATAACCAAAAGCTGATAATTATCATAGGGCGGCAAGCACTGTCCAGTTATGCACACTTGCATAAGCAAGATAGACATAACAGTCCTCTAGTGTCCCTTGCTAACCAAAATTCTTAACAACCAAGTTACCTCATAAAATCCTTGTTACTCCCAGGTAAAACCCATATCAAAAGGATTCCCAATCCTCCCATCAGACTAAGTCAAAAATGTCTTGGCAGCATGCAAAGTTGATATACTATGCATGCTACAGTGCCTCATGGTTTAGTAAAACTAACCCATACTCACCAGTGGACACAATCTAGAATTGTGATGAGAGTCTTCTAAGAATACCCAAGAGTCCTAAAGGTTCCTTAAACCTCCCCTTAAACTATGATACATGAGTTCTCAAAATATATATATGAACATTAAAAATTTATGTCAAGATAGGAATATAAATATTCCAACCATCATCCATAAACAAAACATGTCCAAATAGCTCTTCAAAGTTCCATAAGCAACTCTGTATCCAATGGCATAAAGCTACCATTACCTGCACATTTAGATGAAAACCACAAAACTAACACTTGTTGCTGACAGCGTCCCGACAACACTTATCAGCGTTGAAGGAACTCTTGTCAGCGTTAGACAATAATATCCCCAACAATGGCAAAATAACACTTGACAGCGTTGCATTTACCTTTGTCAGTGTTAGAAAAATAATGTGGAAAATCTAAATCATCACAAAGACCAATAACAATGTATTATCCTGTACATACTTTTACAAAAAGGTTCCAAAACACATATTAAGTGAGATTAACCATTCCAATATTTGTTACCAAATATTGAAATCTTCCAGCATCAAAAGGTTTAGTTAATAAATCAGCTACATTATCTTCAGTATCTACCCTATCTGGTTGTATTAAACCTTTCTCAAAGCAATCTCTTATAAAATGATGTCTAATTTCTATGTGTTTGGTTTTAGAATGATGTACAGGATTTTTAATAATGCATAAAGTACTGTTATTGTCTACAAAAATCTTGGTATGCATAAAATTATACCCATAATCCAACAGCTGGTTCTGAATCCATAATACTTGTCCACAACAAGCAGCGGCTGCAACATATTCTGCTTCAGTTGTAGAGTTGGCCACCACTGTTTGTTTCTTGCATTGCCAAGATATTAATCTGCTCCCAAGAAATTGGCATCCACCAGTTGTGGATTTCCTATCAAACTTGTCACCACCATAATCACTGTCTGAATATGCAATAAGGTCCAATGGAGAATCTTTTGGGTACCACAATCCAAGATCTGGATAACATCTTAAGTACCTAAAAATTCTCTTCACAGCAAAAAGATGACATTCTTTGGGAGTCACTTGATGGCGTGCACATGCACACACATCAAACATGATGTCAGGTCTTGAGGCTGTAAGATACATCAATGATCCAATCATTGATCTATAGTGCCTAACATCCACATCCTTTCCAGCTCCATTTTTTCCCCAAGGGTATTGCCTATCCATAGGAGTGGAAGCCTCCTTCTCATGTGGAGAAAAACCATATTTCTTCAAGATTTCAGCTACATACTTGTCTTGGGAGATGAAGATACCATCTTCTTTCTGCTGAACTTGTAAACCTAGAAAGAAGTTCATCTCACCCATTGCACTCATCTTGAATTTATCTATCATGAGCTTGGAAAAATCCTCACTCATTTTTGGATCAGTAGAGCCAAAAATGATGTCATCAACATAGACCTGCACAAGCAACACATGTTTTCCTTTCTTCTTTGTAAACAGTGTCTGATCTATGGTGCCCCTCTTGAAACCATTTTCCACCAAATAGGTGGACAATGTACCATACCATGCTCTTGGGGCTTGATGAAGGCCATACATTGCCTTCTTTACTCTATAAACCTTGTCTGGATTCTCAGGATCTTCAAAACCAGGAGGCTGCATTACATAAACCTCCTCAACAATTGTGCCATAGAGGAAAGCACTCTTCACATCCATTTGATAAACAGTAAAATTCATGCAAGAAGCATAAGCTAAGAAAATTCTGATAGCTTCAATTCTTGCAACTGGAGCAAAGACTTCTTCATAATCTATGCCTTCCTCTTGAGTATAACCCTGAGCTACCAAACGTGCCTTGTTTCTGACCACAATGCCTCTTTCATCTTTCTTGTTCCTTAGAACCCATCTTGTCCCAATTGGTCTCACATACCTAGGACAATCAACCAGCTCCCAAACATCCTGTATAGCAAATTGGTGAAGCTCATCCTGCATTGCTTCCACCCAACTTGGTTCTTTGAGAGCATCAAAAATCTTCTTGGGTTCTTCCTGTGACAGAAAACAGGCAAACAAACATGCTTGTACAAGAGGAGTATCAACCTTCTTGTGTATATTGGCAATAAATCCACCAAGACCTTGATGGGATCTTCTTGTCTGAACTGGAGCCATAACATCACCAATGATTTGAGATGTGGGGTGATCCTTTGCTGTGGAAGTGAGAACTCCTCCTTCAAAAAGTCTGGTGTCCTCAATTTCACGCTCCATGTTGCCAATATCTTCTTCAGATTCTTCTTCATCAACAGGAATCTCTTCATGGATATTGGAAGGTCCACCCTGTTCAAAATGGGAAGAGAAAAGCTGTGTAAAGGTGTCTCCAAAGTCTGATCCTTGTTTGTCAGCGTTTGGGCTAACAACGCTTGAACTAGTGTTGTCAGTGTTGGAGCCATCAGCGTCTGAAATGGTCATGTCAGCGCTTAATTTCCCTTTGTCAGCGCCTGAAGAATCATGCATGTTTGTATTTGGTGGTATTTGAACACCACCATTATCTTTCCTTGCAGCAGTAGCAGCAGTAGCAGCAGCATAATACTCATCTGTCCATATAGGAAGTGTAACATATTCTTGTATGGGAGATGATTCAACTGCTGGTGGTCCATCCTCCTTAGCAACCTGTATACCTGAAACATTACCAATTCTCTTTTCCAAAACACTTGAAGTTACCTTCACAATGTCTGGATCAGTAACAGGCATATAATTTAAAGCTCTAGATAAAGGTTCTAAGTCAAACAACCAATTTGGACCACTCTCAGGATCACTAGGTTTACTTTCTAAAAACCTAACATGTACCTTTTCAAGTATACGTTTTTCCTTTTTAATGTAAACCCTATATCCTTTACTCTGCACTGAATAACCCATGAAGTAGCCTTCATCACCTTTTGAATCAAATTTACCCAAGGCCTCACTAGTTTCTAAAACAACTACATGACAACCAAATGGCTTGAGAAAGCCAATATTAGGCTTCCTTCCCCAAAGTAATTCATAAGGTGTCTTATTATGTATCTTGTTGACCAATGCCCTATTTTGAACATAACAAGCTGTGTTAACAGCTTCAGCCCAAAAGGCTATAGGAAAATGGGCATCAACCAACATGGTTCTGGCTGCTTCAATAAGGGTCCTATTCTTCCTTTCAGCAACCCCATTTTGCTGTGGGGTTCTAGCTATGCTAAACTGCCTAGTAATTCCTTTCTTGGCACAAAAATCATCTAACAACTGATTTCTAAACTCACCCCCATTGTCACTTCTAATAATTTTGACCTCATTACCATTTTTCTTTTCTATTTGGGTAATGAAATTAATCAGACTTAGGGCAGTTTCACTTTTCTTGGCTAAAAAGAAAGTCCATGTGAACCTGGAGTAATCATCAGTAATGACAAAACAATATGATTTACCCTTCAAACTTTCTATATTAGTTGGACCAAAGAGGTCCATATGCAATAAGTGAAGGGGTTTAGAACTAGAGTGCACCTGTTTAGACCTGAATGAGACCTTGTGCTGCTTGCCCTTAAGACATGCAACACAAGAGTGGTCATTGTGGAAAGCCTTTTCAGGCAAACCATCAACTAAACCAAGCCTCACAAGCCTATTAATATTCTTAAAGTTTATGTGCCCTAGTCTCCTGTGCCAAAGATTACTTTCATCTACTGAGGCTTTAGCATACAGACATGACATCTTATTATTTACCTTAATTCCATTAAGATTCACATTATATATGTCTTTATGCCTTGGTGTTCTAAAATCTATGTATTTCTCATCAGGGAGCTTATAATCTTTGCTTAACACCAAGCACTCAGTATCTGTGAAAAGAACCTTATTTTTGTTATCACACACTTGTGATACACTAAACAAATTATAATCCAGGTCTTTCACCAAGAAGACATTATCAAACCTTAGATTGTTGGTGACAAGGGTTCCTTTTCCTGTGATTGTGCCGTAGCCACCTCCAAAGTATACCTTATCACCATCTTGAATAGGAGAGAAATTGGTCAGATAGTCTTCCTTTCCAGTCATGTGCCTTGAGCATCCACTATCCCAGTATCCATAATCATTGATCTTCTTCTGAATGCCCTGCACATAAAGAAAACACATTAGTTTTCTTTGGGAACCCAAGCCTTGGAAGACTTGGATTCATTTGGTTGTTCAACAAGAACAGACTTGGTTCTCATAACAACCCCATTTTCATCCCTGTTTGAATGAAATTCCCAGTTAACCCCAATTGGTGTTGACAATGCCTTAGAAATATAATGAAACCTGTTGCATGTCATAGAAATACCAGTATTATTAGGGTTCTGGTCTTGTTTTGGTCTCCATGTTAAGCTAGCAGAAGCTTTAGACCTATTTCCCTGTGGTTGCAAATACCTAGGTTTAGCAGTGTGTCTGTCAGCGCTGAAATTACTCCTGTCAGCGCCCCGATTGCTCTTATCAGCGTTGAACCTAGGGTTTGCTACAGGAACCCATTGCCTATTTGACCAAGTATTTGACTTTTGAAAAGGTCTTAGGCCTTGTGTGTTAGACCCTCTAGAAAAGAATGGGGCTGGTCTAACAACTTGTGAACTTTTGTTCACAAAGGTATTGGGTCTTACAGTGTTTGACCTATGTTGACTTTTGTCAGCGCTGAAATGGTTCCTGTCAGCGTTGACATTGAAAGCATTGACACATTTGTAGGCCAAATGTGAAAAGCTCCCACATGTGTAACAAGCTTTTCTAGACATAGTCTTAGGTCTAGAAGCAAAGAAGCCTGTTCCATGGTTACTAACTTGGCTTTTTGGTGACCTAGAATTTCTATACATTTCTGCATATTTAACACTAGGTTTTCTAACATTTTGTGGGCCAAGGTCAACAGCTTTGCCAGTGGTAGGGTGTGTGATCTTAATAGGTTTAGGATCAAGGCTCTTGATTGGTGTGGGCTCATTTGGACTTTCACACAATAACCCTCCCTTAACAAACAAAGTATGGTTAGCTTTCTTCCACTCTTCTAGGTCAGTCAGCTTTTGCTGATATTCCTCAACTGGGGAAGTCACTCTAGGTGGAGGAATGAACTCCTCCTCTTGGCATTCTGGCAAGCCAGTCCAAGATAAGTCCTTTGATTGGACACCATAGAAATCCCCAGCTGGTGGTGGAACAACAGTATAATTATTCATCCCAATCCCACTCATATCCTTAGAGTCTCTTTGTTTACTAACACACTCTCCTAGGGTTTGTGTGGCCTTATCAAATCTCTGGATTTTAAGACTCACATTATCTTTATTTTTGTTAGCCTCCTCTAACTGAGCTATCAAATCAAGATTAACCCTATTTACTATATCTTGCACATCTTTACTCTGAAATAACTCATGTTTTAAGATGTTTATTTGATCTTTTAAATCAAACTCCATTTTCTTATACTCAGATACTGTCTTTTCTGTTTGGGTTAGAGCAATTTGATAGTTAGATACTTTGCATCTTTCAGTACTTGCCTCATCTAATAATTTAACTATCTCTTGTTTTAATTTTTCAGTATTCAAACGACAACCCTTAGAACAGAAAGCATCATCATATACCTCATTGTCTGATGAAGAGGAGGAGTGTGCCATGAGAGCATATTCAGCATGCTCTTCTTTAACTTCAGCAACCAAAGCTCTGTCCTCTTCCTCATTCTTAGCCATCCAGCTCCAATCCCATTCTCCAACACCATCAATTTGTTGAACAGCAACCATGGCCTTGGGATCTGGGTTCTTAATCATTTGGCTAGAAGGCTTCCCAGCATCAGATCTCCTTGGAGATCTACATTCCCTCATAAAGTGCCCCATCCTATGACAGTTGTAGCACTCCACCTTGGACTTGTCAAAGCCAGCAACATCCTTAGCATTAAAGGTCATCTTCTTCTTGAACCTTTTATTGAACCTGTTTGCTCTTAAACTTACAAGAGCCATAGTCCACTTGATGTCCATCTCTTCCAATTGTTCATCACTTATCTGCTCAAGATCTTCATAAGTAATCCTTGAATCACTAGGCAAAGAAGCAATGAATGCACACACAGTATCAAGATCAAAACCAGCAGGTTTAATTCTATCAGCGCCATGATTGTGTGTGTCAGCGCTTGAGTACAAAGCGTTGACAGGATATGATCCAGCGCTGACAGATTGACATCCAGCGCTGACACCTTGAGATCCAGTTGCTGAATGTCCATAGAAGTTCATGGAATCAAATTGGCCTTCACTTTGTGAAAAGAAGGCCATGTTGCTGCTGGAAGATTTGTTATCACTCTCCAATTGCCATTCATTCTCCAACAGCCTTAACTTGTTGAAGATGTCATCAAACCTGGAAGTCTTGTGGGTGTTATTGACAAGAATAGATCTTGTCTCAATCTTCCATACATCACCAAGGCTTTTGAGAAAAGTAGCATTCAATTCAGGGTCATCAATCTGTTTTCCCATGAAGGAAAGTTGACTTGTGATGTCAAGAAGTCTACTTCTCACACTGCTGAGATTCTCATTAGGTTGAGCTTTGAAGACAGCATACTCATGCAATAGTTGCTTCTTCTTTTCTTCTTTTGTATCAGCATTGCCACCATGTGCTACTTCAAGAGCTTCCCAAAGCTCTTTTGCAGACTCAAAACGTTTGTACTTGTGCTGATTCTCATGACCTAGGGCATGTTTCAAGATGTTCAGGATTTTCATGTCCACCCTCTTCTTGGCTATGTCTTCAACAGCAACAGCTCTCCCATCATCAGGCTTTTCCACTTTATCAGCTTCAGGACAATTAGGAACAGCTGTCCTTGCGGCAATAGCAGCAGTAATCTTTGCTGCTTTATCGAATGTGTTCCCATATTCGATAATTTCCCAAAGAGTGTAGTCATGAATAGCTATGTATTGCTCAAAATTGGACTTCCAAAGTTCAAAGTTCCTGGCATCAAACATGGGAATTTTGATACTAGGGTTTGAGAAGTTGTTTTGAAGCAAAGCAGGAGGTTGATTTGTGCCAGACATGATGTTTTTAGGGTTTTGAGAATTTTAGGGTTTTTAGGGTTTGGTGTTTTAGGGTTCTGGGTTACTTAAAGATCAAAAGTTTCTCAACAAGCTCTGATACCACTTGTTGATCCCAAACTTAGATCGATTAGCTTTGTGTATACGAGATTAGATCAAGTATAACACGTAGAGAAACCTTTGCTTATGAATAAAGTAACAAAGTGTTATGCGGAATTAACACTTGATCTAAAACACAATGATGTTAAACAAACTTTCACTTGTATTAGAATAATCGTGTTGATTACAATGAAAGGTTTAACTTGCGAATACTATGAAAAACTGATATTAAACATTAACCTAAAAGATCTTCTTTTATAGAACAAGAAGTCTTGTACAATAAGCTACAAATCAACTATTCTAGGTAAAGATAAACATAGAAAATACATTGTCGTTTCTATCCTTACTAGAAGTAATCTAGAATATAACAAACGTGTAGCTCACATCTTCCATCAGTGTTTGTCTTCATTCTGTCAACGCTTGACTTTAACTTGTCAACGCTTATGCTGTCAGCGTTCACTTTGCCCTTGTCAACGCTTAAGTTGTTCTTGTCAGCGTTCAAGTGTTCTGGCCTAAATTTATTCCCAACAATTGGTATTCAGATTGGTATTCAGATTGGTATTCAGATTTGATATTCCGATCACAGCATTCCGATTGGTATTCAGATTGGTATTCCGATCACAGCATTCCGATTGGTATTCAGATTGGTATTCCGATCACAGCATTCCGATTGGTATTCAGATTGGTATTCCGATTGGTATTCAGATTGGTATTCAGATTAAGTATTCCAATTAGGTTTTCCGATAACTCATTCCGATCATCATTCCGATCACTATTCCGATAACAAAATTATTCCTTAAAATTTTGACTTGGAATTTTTGGTTTATTGAGAACATATTTTAGGGGATTTTAACATTGTTTCTCGACTTCAACTCACAACAACAAACACATTTACTTTCTTTCATTGATCAATCAAAGTTTGTAAATCTTAACTTATTGAAATGGAGTATACATCTCTTACGGATAAGTCCATCCTTTCGGGTACGGATAATCGTCCACCAATGTTGGTGAAGACTATGTATGAGGAATGGGCTTCCCGAATGGAACTTTATATGTTGAACAAGGAGAATGGACATCTAATTTGGGCATCGGTGCTCAATGGACCATTAGATTATGGTACAGTGACGGAAGGTACGACTACTCGTCCTCGCACAACGGGTGAGTTGACTGGAGATATGAAGATTCAAGATAAATGTGATAAGTATGCTACAAACATCATTCTCCAAGCCCTTCCTCCAGATGTCTACAAACTCGTCAGCAAACATAAAGTTGCCAAAGAGTTATGGGATAGAATTCGTGTTCTCATGCAAGGCACCTCGTTAACTAAACAAGAACGAGAGTGTAAGCTTTATGATACTTTTGATAAGTTTGCCTATGTGCCAGGGGAGACTCTCAATGATTACTATCTGAGATTACCCTATTGTTGAATGAGCTCAATATCTATGGTATGACAATTCCTACCTTTCAATTGAACACCAAGTATTTGAACACTCTTCCTTCAGAATGGAAAAAATACGTGACGGATGTTAAATTGGCTAAGGACTTGCATAACACCAATGTGGATCAACTTCAAGCTTTTCTTCAACAACACGAATGCCATGTGATCGAGGCTCGGTTGTCTACACCTCAAGTTCATGATCCACTTGCAATGTATGCTTCTCAACAAAACATGGCTTATACTTATCAACAACCATCATACTTGCAGCAGACACCACCACACAACTATCAGCAACCACAACAACCATCTTATCCACCACTAGTGATGCCACAGCAAGCATATCAACAAGGTGTTCATCAACAATCTTTTCCGCAGCAACCACCATATCAGACATCACTATCACAAGCCAACACTTCTCCAATGGTCTATACTCCTCAGCAAGGATATTTTCCAATTGAAGCACAACCAGCACAAGCTTTCTACTCTAATGAACTTCCACCAATCCAAGCACCGGTCTTTACTCCAAATGATACGCCAGCTGATGTACTAAACCATCTCACAGCCTACTTGTCAAAACTTGTTGCAACTAGAGGATTTCCACCAACAAACAATCAGCTTCGCACCTCTTCAAATCCTCGACAACAAGCCACTGTTCAAGATGGTCAAGTGACAGTGCAACCTATTCAGGGAAGGCAAAATTCATATGGACCTCCTACAAGGACTGGGAACAATCAAGCTGTGAATTCTCAAGCTAATGGAAATGGAAGTCCTAGTGGTCCTAAAAAGGTTGTGACTTGCTATAATTACCGAGGACAAGGTCATATGGCTAGGGAATGCACTCAGCCGAAAAGGAGAAGGGATGATGCATGGTTTCGTGAGAAGATGTATTTGGTTGATGCTCAGTCTAAGGGGAAGATTTTGGATTCAGAGGAGTTGGAATTTCTTGCAGACCCAGGGGCAGCAGATACTGAAGGCATTGCAGTCGTTTCTACTTCTAATGCAGCTTATCAAGCGGACGATCTTGATGCATACGATTCGGATTGTGATGACATTCACTCTGCCCAAGCTGCTCTCGTTGCTAATCTCTCTCACTACGGTTCTGATGTCATCAGTGAGGTACCAACCACATCTAATAATATTGATGATAACCAACATCAAGTTGGGCATGAAAATGACAACCTCGAACAGCATTCGGGAACTAGTAATTCAAATGATGTGGTACCCAAACCTACACATTTGAGTGAACCTCAACCAAATGCTACGACGGGTATGGAATCTTATGCTCAACATGATTTGGTCATGGTGCCTAAACATATTATTGATCAAATGCATATGGCCCTCAGACAATCCGTAGATACCAATTCCACCCTAACTGCTGAGCTTGCGTTGCATAAAGAAAAGGTCAAAGCTTTTGAAATGGTCCCTCAAGAAGAGAAAATAACATGTTCTGAATTTGACCAATTTCGTTTTGAAAAGATTGAACACTTGAAAGAAATAGAATCTTTAAAAGCTAATCTTTCTAATGAATTAAAAGAAAAGGAGTCGGTTGTCAATGATTTTCATAAACTTAAAATGGATTTCGAAACTCTCGCGTCTAAAAAGGTTGAATCGGAAATTAATGCTACCAAACTTCTTAAATTTAAAGAACAACAGCTTTTAAAACAATACTCTTCCACAGAAAAGGTTCATCTTTTAACTAAATCATTTAAAGAACTCTAACTTAAACGTCTTCAAGATTTACCACCTAATCCCGGTTATGCAAAACAAGCTCAGGAATATATTCTCGGTCTTTATGATATGACCATAATTGGAAAATCGAAAGAAGCACCTTTTGTTCGTAGTACTGAGGAGACACAATCACTTGGGGATGAAACTCATTCTAAAATGCTTTCAAAATTTCATACAATTGATTATGATTAACATAACAAAGATCAATTTTCGAAAAAGACACGCATTCGCTTACAAAAGGAATTAGCAGAATTAACAGTTCTTGTGCCCTAAAGTTTGTCAAATGAAAACCTTCCTAGTACGTCTCCTACACTCGTCAAAAAGGATTTAACAAAGTTAATTCCACCGGTAAGTAAGGCGTCCGTTAACTTAAATACGGTTCACCAACACTTAGCCGATTTTGACAAGGTCATTTTGGAACGTACGACGGCTACGACCATAACGGAAGGTGAATGGAACTTTGAGCACACTAGAGCTGTGTTTCGAGATGAAATTGTTCCGTTTGTAAAGAATGTTAAAGCTTGTCTTCGTAATATTGATCAAGATTTGTTTTTGGAAATAGAAGAAGTTAGACGTGTTTTCAATGAAATGGAAGATGCTTATGAAAACAGTTTACTTGAAATAGAACAGGTTTCACGCCATAATGATCTTCTTCTGAATCAAGTGATGTCTCATGATATAGTTTCTGTCTGTGTAAATACAAGTGTTGATAATGATTCTATTGTGCATAATGTTGAATCTGTGGATAATGTGGTAGATAGTACTTGTCACGAATCTGACGCTGAATTTTTAAAGCTTCAAGATTCATATTCTTCGCTTTCAAAACGTTTTGATGAGATTCAAACGCATTGTATTTCTCTTGAATGCAAGCAACAATTTATTCAAGAAATCTTTGAAACGTCATTCAAAGGTGTTAATGTCGATGATGCAAACTTTGAAAAGAATTTTCGATTGAATTTACAATCAAAACAGCGTCAGCCAAGTGACAAAGTTGCTAACTCTTTGCCGATAGAAATAGAGAAATCTAAGGAGCTTAACTGTGTGAACGTACTTGAGGCTGCTGAGAATCTTAAACTTGATCTAGATAATCGAGTTTCCAAGATTTTGTCCAAAGTTGATAACTTAAAACAGAAAAATACACGACTCTTCGATTCAGTAAAGCCCGCATGTGCTAACACCACTGCACAGAATCAATCGTTGATTGAACAATTGAATCGAAAGTCGGTGGAAATATCTGATTTGAGGGAACAAATTTGTGATAAGAATCTGGTCTTGGCTGAGTTAAAGGAAACACTTCGTACTCTAAAAGGTAAGAATGTTGTGGATAACGCAGCCACTATATCAGCATCGTCCTCTAGTGCAATCAAAAGGAATCTTATAGCCGTCACACCACTTAACAAGGGCCCTAGGACTAAACCTTATCAAACATTGGTCACTAAAGATAAGGCGGAATCAAAACCAGCTTCTAATATTCCCGTGTTGCCTTCTACAGGAGTAAGCACCACTACTAAGGCTCAAAGATCTAAGCTTAAGAGAAACAAGAAGAATGATAGGATCTTGCCCCCATCTAGTAGTCAAGTGAAGAAGAAAGTAGAAGCCCATCCTGGGAATGTTATTTCTGTTTTGAATAAAAAGAATCATGTAGCTAAACCTAAAGGCTCTGCGGTTGTGCAGCGTTCTAAGCCTACTGTGAATTCAAATTTGAAATGTTGGAATTGCAATGAATGTATGTTTTCTAGTCGTCATGATTCTTGCCTTATTGACCATGTGAATGAGATGTATGCCCGAAAAAATGGATAAGAATAGAAACCGACTGGGAAAGTGTTAACCCAAGTTGGCTGGATGCGGCGTCCCACTGGTAGAACTTTCACTATAGTAGGAAATATGTGCCCTTTAACTAGGATTACTCCCACTGAAGTGAAGAAAGCGTGCCCTTTAACTAGGAGTACCAAGGCTACCAAAACACACGCGTGTCCTTTAATTAGGAACACTGACACTACTGTAGGAACCAAGTGCCCTTTAAATAGGTCTACTCCCACTGTAGTGCCCGCGAATAATCCAAAACCTAAGAAAGTTGGAACAGTAAAACCTGTTAGTGCTAAAACTCACATTAGAAAACGCAGGAAATCTAAGGGTCTCAAAAATGTTAGCAATTCTGATAATTCTATATCTGTATCTGCTAACACTCCGGAACCAATAGTTTCCAATGCATTGTCTACTGTTGTTATTGAAAACAGGTGGTCCAAATTGTTCTCTGGTATTTGGACTCTGGTTGCTCCAAGCATATGACCGGAGATCGCTCTCAGCTCAGAAATTTCGTCAGCAAGTTTCTTGGTACGGTTCGATTTGGTAATGATCATATTGCAAAGATAATGGGTTTTGGTGAATATCATATTGAGAATGTTATAATTTCAAGAGTGTATTACGTGGAAGGTCTTGGTCACAACTTATTTTCTGTGGGACAATTTTGTGATGCAAACCTAGAAGTTGCTTTTCGAGAGCATACCTGCTTCATTCGTAATTTGGAAGGGGTTGATTTATTGAAAGGTACTCGAGGGAATAATTTGTATACTTTGTCTCTACAAGACATGATGGCCGCTTCTCCCGTATGTCTTCTCTCCAAAGCATCGAAGACTAAGTCTTGGTTATGGCATCGACGGTTATCTCATCTTAACTTTGACGCTATTAATCACTTGGAGAAAAACGAACTTGTTCGTGGTCTTCCTAAACTTTCATTTCACAAGGATCATTTGTGTTCCGCGTGTACTATGGGGAAAAGCACTAAGAAATCTTACAAACCCAAGACGGAAGACACCAACCAAGAGAAACTTTATCTTTTGCATATGGATCTTTGTGGGCCAATGCGTGTTGAAAGTCTTAGTGGCAAAAAGTACATCCTCGTCATTGTCGATGATTACTCTCGGTTTACATGGGTGAAATTTCTTAAAGCAAAGAATGAGGCACCTAAATTCATCATCGGATTTCTCAAGATGATTCAAGTGCGTCTCAACACTACTGTCCGACGCATTCGTACAGATAATGGAACCGAATTTGTGAATCAAATTTTGCGTGATTATTATGAAGAAGTTGGCATTTCTCATGAAACATCCGTTGCACGCACTCCACAACAAAACGGTGTCGTTGAAAGGCGAAATCGCACACTTATGGAAGCTGCTCGAACGATGTTAATTTACGCAAAGGCTCCATTGTTTTTATGGGCAGAAGCAGTATCTACAGCAGTGTACACCCAAAACCGGTCACTAATTCGTAAACGCCATGGTAAAACACCTTATGAGCTTCTCCATGGAAAAGTACCAGATTTATCATATCTTCATGTATTTGGTTCTCTTTGCTATCCAAACAATGATGGTGACAATTTGGGAAAACTTCAACCAAAGGCTGATATTGGTATTTTCATTGGTTACGCACCCGCAAAGAAGGCATTCCGAATCTACAACCGTAACTCTCGCAAAATCCTTGAAACTATGAATGTTGATTTTGATGAGCTGACAGCAATGGCTTCTGAGCAAAGCAGCTCTGAACCCGCACTTCATGAAATGGGACCCAGTAATATTAGTTCTGGTCTTGTCCCAAACAACCCTACTTCATCATCATTTACACCACCTACTAGGAAGGAATGGGATACGTTGTTTCAACCATTCTTTGATGAATTCTTTACTCCTCCAAGTATTGTTTCTCCAGAACCTGAAGTAATAGCTCCGGTAACCGAAGTTGTCGCTCCAGCAACCGTTGCACAATCAGATACATCTGCACCAACAATTGGTCAAGATATACCTTCAACAAGTAATTCTCAACCAACACATGTTTCAACTACCCATGTCATGCCTATTGATGATGAAGAGGATGATGATGATCACGATTTGGAATTCGCTCAAATGCGTGAACTTCCATTCTTTGGTGTACCAATTCCCGACCCTAATCAAGCCGGGTCGTCCACCTCAGAGGAAGCTCCTTCTACAGTTTACTCCAATCCATGGATTCGTGAACATGACAGCAAGTGGACAAAGGATCATCCTATAGATTCTATTATTGGTGACCCTAATCGTCCAGTATCCACACGAAGTCAGTTACAAGAAAGTGCACTGTTTTGTCACTTTGATGCTTTTCTCACTGAAGTTGAACCTAAGACATGGCAACAAGCTTTTACTCAATCCTGTTGGATAGAAGCTATGCAAGAAGAACTTAACGAATTCATACGTCTTGATGTTTGGGAACTTGTCCCATGCCCGGATCAAGTGCAGTTACTCACTTTGAAATAGGTTTACAAGGTGAAACTCGATGAGTTAGGCGGAATATTGAAGAACAAAGCTCGTCTAGTAGCTCGTGGATACAAGCAATTATTGGGCATCGACTTTATGGAATCCTTTGCACCTGTTGCCCGTTTGGAAGCTATTAGACTATTCCTCGCTTATGCAGCCTATATGAATATGGTCGTCTATCAGATGGATGTGAAGACGGCATTTCTTAATGGTGAACTCAAGGAAGAGGTCTATGTTCAACAACCGGATGGTTTTGTGAATCCTAATTATCCTAATCATGTGTACAAGCTTAAGAAGGCTCTCTATGGGTTGAAGCAAGCTCCTCGCGCATGGTATGATCTTTTGTCACAATTCCTCATTACGCAAGGCTTAGCTAAAGGCAAGGTGGATCCCACGCTGTTCATTCAGAAACGAGGTAAAGATATGATTATGGTACAAATATATGTTGATGATATTATATTTGCAGCCTCGACCCAAACCTTATCGGATGAGTTTGGGACACTTATGTCTTCCAAGTTTAAGATGTCAATGATGGGCAAGGTATCATTCTTCTTAGGTCTTCAGATATCTCAGAGTCCCAGAGGCATCTTTATCAATCAATCCAAGTATGCCCTTGAATCGCTTAAGAAGTATAAGATGGAATCTTGCGACCCCGTGGATACTCCAATGGTGGAACGAACTAAGCTTGATGCAGATCCACATGGAGTTGCCGTTGATCTGACACTTTATCGTGGAATGATCGGTACTCTTCTGTATATCACAGCCAGTCGACCTGATCTTCAGTTTGCTATATGTATGTGTGCCAGGTATCAAACTAGGCCTATTGAGTTACACTTAGCTACTGTTAAAAGGATCTTTCGATATCTTAAAGGAACCATTAATCGGGGACTTTGGTATTCGAAGGACTCTTCTATTGCACTAATGGCATATGCAGATGCGGATCACGCGGGTTGTCAAGATACAAGGCGTAGCACGAGTGGAACTTTGCAACTACTAGGAGATCGATTAATCAGTTGGGCATCGAAAAGGCAGAAAAGCGCTGCAATTTCAAGTACGGAAGCAGAATACATAGCTATGTCCGGTTGCTGTGCTCAAATTCTTTGGATGAGATCGCAATTAACCGACTATGGTCTAGGTTTCAACAAGATTCCGATGTACTGTGACAACAAGAGTGCAATTGCCTTATGCTGCAACAACGTTCAATTCTCCTGGTCGAAGCATATTGACATTCGCTACCACTTCATCAAGGAGCAAGTGGAAAATGGAGTAATCGAGCTTTACTTTGTCCGATCTGAGTATCAATTGGCGGATATTTTCACGAAGGCTTTAGATCGCGCTCGAATTGAATTTTTGGCCGACAAGCTAGGAATGAGAACCTTCTCGCCTGAGACTCTAAAGGAACTAGCAGATGAAGCGAAAGAATAGTGGTGGTAAAACTATTCTCCGTATCCTTGGTGATCATTTGTATATATTGTTTATATTTTTATCCACAAAAGCAAAATACAAAAATATAAAACCATATAAAACCATAAAAATTGAAAAATCTAGAAAAATCCAAAAATATTTTTACTTTATTTTTCAAAGGCATGTCTTTTGGTACGATAATATTTACGGCCTTAGAAATGTTGATTAATATCGACACGGCGCCATAAATAGAGTTCGTACAAAAGTTGTAAATATTTCATAAAACATGCCTAAATGGCTTGTAGTTATTTCTGACTGCAACCCGGTTTTCACATTAAAGTCAGGTATTTCTTATGAAAGCTTTGGCTAACAACGGGAATTAATTTTCTCGGGCAAGGTTTACTTTAAAACCTTGTAAGGGATCAAGTTTACTTTATAACTTGGTCTAACACAAATCTATGTACGTTTCAGTGTATTTATTTGTTAAAAACAAGAGAAGTCTTGTTTTTATGACGCTATCATCTCTACAACCATTGCTATCTACAATTGGTATCTACATACTCGACGATGCGACTACTCAACCGACGACTACAGCTCTTTCAATAGAACGGTCAACAATTGAGGGGGAGCAATTGTCAAGCATTCAGAATCTTCGATGCCGAACGTGTCAAGCTCACTAACTGGTGTCAAGACAACAATACCAATCGTACACGTGGTGTCAAGAGATGACTTCAGACGTGACGAGGCGACCAACATATGCTGACAAGAACCATTTGATCTTATCATATGAGGTTCTCATCTATCAGGTCCAACCTTGTCAATTCTTTTTTTTATGGTGAATATGTGATCATGTTACAAATCGATATCATATCTCTTACATTTGACATCATGAAGATGAAATGGACTTGCATTTTTCTTCCTAAAACCTTTGTTAAAACTTCATTAAATCAATTGATATTAAAAACATCGATTGGGTTAATATTTTTAATATGGGAGAGAAAATGTGATTTAATATGGGATATTATCACAAATGGTTTGACTTAATGTGATGGCTCATCCCGACATGTGCGAAATGTTTTCGAATATCGCGGCATATGTTAAGGGGGAGCAAAATGGATTTGCTATATCAAAATGGATTTTCATGGTGACATATACTTACCCAAACCTCATTTATTTCACGACGATGAAGATTGTGGTGACATAAGGATGGTAGGATAGGTTAAGACCAATGATTCTTCCAAAACCGGAGGAATCTTCCCAAGGACATTCCATAGCTAGAAATAGTAGTCCTTAGGAAAGTTGGAGAAAGATTGTGAACGTAGCTGAATGCCGACCAAGTACTTAAGTTAGCACTGGAACAATCACAACAAGGTGCTAGTTATGACGTATTGGTAAGCATTGAAGGGGTTGAAGAATGAAAAAGAATTGTAAAGATAAACGGTGTAAAGAAAGAAGCCCTCCTTACAACCTTAGGCAGAAACCGGGTCAATACATATGCTATTGAGATCATGTTAATGATTCTTGATATTAAAGACAGACATCATGGACCCAGTGATGCAATGCACAACCCATCCCAGCTAACTCAGATATCTCTCAAAAGGTATTTGTTTTAATCACACGGAGACAACACGTTATCTATCGATTTATTCACTCCGAATAAATTGGTATTGAAATGGTGGCACTCCTCTCCAGCCTCCGATCACTAAAATCCAAAATGCACAATCGAGTCTAGAGCCATTTGAGATCATCAAATATCTCATTAGGACACACTTTCATATTTCCTTGCTTCTTCACACACTGTGAAAAGTAAGAAAGATTTTAAGAGTCCTACGCAAAATCTTCATGATCTTGCCTGAACATCTGAGTAATACGAAAGTATTTACAATGAAGATGGAAATCCTTCTTGAGCGAATATCAAAAAGCTCATGGTAGGTGACTTGTGCGATTCTTTATGAATCAAACTTGTGATAACTGGAAAGCAACAGTGGTTTAATTCTTAACTGAATTTAAACACGTTCCAGGCCTCTACGCAATATCTTAGTGATCTTGCCAGAACACTCAGAGTGATACCTTAGTGTTCACAGTGATGAGTGGAAATCCTTCTAGTGTTAACCTCAAACATCACTTGGTAGGTAACTTGCAAGATTCTATACGAATCAAGCTCGTGACAACTGGAAAGCAACGATGGTGCGGTTTTTAATTGAATTTCACTTGTTCCAGGAACATGAATTGACGGCTTCAAATCATGCGGATAATTTTATCCAAATGATTCACTCTTTACGTTCGCAGTCAGCTTTGGACGGTCGAGTAAAGAGAACGGGTTTACCCGCGAAATCCTGTCAGGAAGTTACTTAATTGAAACTATCCGTCACGGGTACGATATCTAATATCGTCCAACGGTCTTCACCGACCGGAGGTAAAATGCTACCGAATTAGAATGAAATGTTCAAAGCCATTTCGTTCGTGTCTACTTATGTTGCGGCATTTGAAGACGGTGGCGTTGCGGGATCCAAGAAGAAGTCGTCCCCGCATGCTTATACTTTATGCACTTAATATCTCATCTAATTCAAGAAAGCCTAAAAGTTAAGTCTTCCGTTGTTTCAAACTCTGAAGCTTTCAAGAATTACGAAGGTATAAGTATGTGGGACGTGAGGTCACGAAGAGGCGAAGATCACAAGTGATGGATGCACGAGATCAAGGCAAGAGATTGATGATCAAAGATTGATATCAAAGATCACATCAGCATGTTCACCAGAAAAGAAAAAGAAAAAGAAAGACGAAGACTACGAGCTCAAGACAAGCATAGTATGCTAGGTTTATTTTATTATTGTAACTTGGGTAACGCCCTTGTTTGGAGTGACCTCCCTTAGGGGGAGATTGTTGGAAATACGTTTTACGTATTAAGAAGGATCGGTCACTCCAACGATACTCCATGTAATAGCTCGTAGTTTAGTTAACACTCTTTATTTATCAAACAAGTCCAAGCCAAGCCTACAACATGTGTAGGCCGGCCCAAACGTGTAAGCCCAAGCCCATTACAAGGCTTGGGTATATAAACCCTCTCCTTTGATGGAGAGGGTGTGTGGTTTCTCATTTTTACACATAGTTATTCTTACTTTCTCTCTCTAGCTTTGTGTGAAATCCACCATCTCTCTATCTCTTTCTCTCTCTAGAAACATAAGCAAGATTTACAATCCTACAAATGAGTCAACTCAATCATTCCACCTTATTACTCCTCACCCAAAATCTTCATCTCGTATCAACACCAACTCAAAACCCGACTCAATTATTTCCCTTCGTCATCTAAATTCATCTCCCTTTTTCTCTAGACTCGACTTAATTGACTAAATATGATTTCAGTTTTGTTCTATTTTTACAGATCTATTTAGATCGTGTAGAATTAGAACCAATTACATCATTAATCAATGTGATGGCTCAAACCAGCTTTAATATTCGAAATTAAATATTTGATTTATAACAAGTTTGTTACAATCAATATTTGTTTCGATTCACATATCAAAATCGACATGCAAGCAATAATCGAATCTTACCCGAGACCCTTTGATGGATCTTTAAGTCTTGTGCTTTAACTTTCGTATCCGGTTTCTTATCAATTATTCAAGTGCTTTGATAGTTTTCGAATACCTTATATTATCAGTGCTACGGACTTGCTAGATGGGTTTGATTCTGTGAATGATTTTGCTGCGTTTGATGGAGAGATTAGGAGAGGAAGATGGAGGGCGATGGTTACTAGGTTGAGAGGAGTTGCGATTGAGAAGGATTTGTGAGGGGACGGAGGATTCGAGGTGTGTTGTTGGGAGAGAAGAGATGAGTTTGAGAGGCGGAAGTTTCTAGGAATGAGAGGATGTGGTGTTTAGGGTTGTGTGAGATATTTTGAGATTAGAAAGTCATTTAACCAGTTATAACCATGTGATGGACCGGGTCTTGGAACTCATGGTCTGGACTTCTAATTTTTCTTGGACATTCGAATTTCATAACCATTGAAATGGGCCGTATTGTTTGCAAACACAATATAAACAAATTTTTATATCACAATTAATTATTTTGAATAAAAATTTTGTGAATATTGTCGGGATTTCATTGTGACATCGGGTCGAGACAAAAGTGACGAGACATTGTTAAGGAGAATGGATGCTCAAACAAACAAGTTCCTTTTTTGAATTTGTGGTTTTTTTGTTGCATTTGTGGTTCTTTAATTTATTCTTGACACTGATTGGGTGACGAGAAATGTGACGCGACAAAATGAAGTGACAAATGTGACGAGGATTTATTTGAGACGAGACCAAGAAAGAATGGGCGATTTTTTAGTGGCTACAGATTTTGTTTGATCGGATATTAATTACGTGACGTTGAAGACGGATTTTTCGAAGGCGTGTATTTATTTTATCTTTTACTAGATAACTTGCTCGTGCTTAATCCTAGAATGAAGACTTGGTTATCTGGTTTCCGGGTTCGGGGTGGATGGTTGATGACTCGGATAACTATCACTTAAAGGGGTTACATTGTTGTACTCAGTGTCACGCGCGTAGTCGACGTGGATAATTTCAAGAGGTGTTGTGCTTATAGACTTCTTCAGTGATGCATTGAGTACTTAGAGATTTCTCCACCGTTCTTCATTCAACAATAGTGCAAGCTTAAGTCACAAGATCGAAGGATTTTTATTCAGCTTCACGTTTGATGTATATGGTTCATTCTTTCAGTGGTCACTTCAAATTGCTTTCACGTGGGATGGTAAAGGTGGCCATGGAGAGTTTATGAGAAGAGATTTTTGATCAACAACTGATTCTCACAAAATATATAATTCAGCTTATTTATTATTCTCACGAGATTTCAGGTTCATGTGCGTACAATTTATTGATGGTTCCGAGTTTCGAAACCATCAAGGGGGAAGAAGAAGACACATTGAACGCACAACGAGTACACGTGATGAACTTCATACCTTCTTTTGATTTGAAGATATTCCGGGATGACATTTGTCATAGCCGTAGAGAAAATCAGTGTTTTAACTCGTGGCGTTATCAATCTCCAAACGGTACACTACTGATTCGAGGTTTAATTGTTTGATTGTTGCAATTAAACATCATCATTATCCTATATGCATTCCCGGGACTTAATTGACTCTGGTGCATCTCCGGAAGAAGATATGTGCATTTCCGGGACTTAATTGACTCTGGTGTTACGATGTCAACTTCATGAATGGGATAAAGTGTCCACTTCAGTATTTGAGCTTCATAATTGGGATTGATTTACCTTCTTCAACTATGTGGGGGAAGAAGTGTTTTGATTCTTTCTGGTATGCATAACTTGAACTCTCAGGGGGAAGAAAAATTCAGAAGAATTATTCAAGCGTGAGAAGAAAAGTTGTTGATCTACTTGGTGTGCCCCAAACTTTCAATCCCTCTTAGCAACATTATCATGTTATATGATGGGATTTCCTAGTTAGATTCCGCTGTGCGCTTAATCATTCTAAGCTTTATTGAAAGCTTTGAAGTTGCTTACGAGGATTGTTGGTTTAGGGGGAAGCTATTTAAAATGCTTCTACGTCAAGTTTACGTGGCATGAATTAGGGGGAAGCTAATTCAGAAGCTTCTCCTTAACCAGAAGTGTATGGGTTACTTAGCTCGTGCTGTTACAGTATTTCTTCTACAAGTCACTTTAAAGATGAGTCGTTTTGAAGACGAAGGCCTCAGAAGACTTCATCAGCATTGGATGCTTCATGAAAGCTCTTGTTCTTATTTATTTTGTACTTGTTAGGAAGAATATTGTAAGGAATTCTACACGTCGTCCCATGGGGGAAGATTGTTGGAAACTCACTTTATGTGACGACATTTAAGAATTCCCGTTAGTTATCATAGTCACGCACATTTAGACTAGACTAGGCTCGTTGTAAAGTTTAGGTTGTGTGCGTGACTATATATACCCCTCCTTAGCTTCCAAGGAGGGGTGTTGATTGTCATTTTGTTCTTTTCAATACATTTTACACTTTCACTTTCAACCACTCTTCTCTCTCTCTCTAAGCCATCAATGGCTTCCACCACCATCTACCACCACATTAGACCACCGGATCCATTTTAGCTTTTCTACAGGCTTTTTCTTCCATAAGATCAATGCATTAGGAATAAAATAATTGTAATAAGTAAGGTCATACGATTTGAAAGGTTACTTAGCTTCTTGCCCAAGATCATTTAAAAGTTGCCCGGGGTTGAATAGAGTTCATAGCCAAGGCATAACTTATTGAAGCAGGATGCGAAGATTGGTGAAGATCCAAAAAGGCCCTAACAAGGCATGAGGAGCTCTATTTTGTTGCTAAAGATCCAAGATGATGTGAAGTATCATTATTCCAAAATCTATATGAAGGATCGAGACACACGACGAAAAGCAATTACTCCCCTAAAGATCATGGAGAAATTCTATCCATAAAGACCCTAACAAGGTATGAGGATAAATATATCCAAGTCCTAAAAGGAGGTGGATCGTTGTATATCAAAGTCCAAAATAAATATTGAAGAAAAATGATGAAGTCGTGCTCCAAGTATGAAGAATCTCTCAAAAACGTCAAGTTAAGAAATTCCAAAATATGAAGAGAAGACCATAATTTCAAGAACCTCTTCCGAAGATTTGAAGAATGAAGTACATGCCAAATATCGGTCGGAGAAAGGTCTCAAATCGTGAAACGAGTTATGCCAAGATATGAACTTAAGGAGATACACGAGAAGCCGTTTTAAAAGATTTTGTCCTTTAGCTAACTATCGATTAAATCATGCTACTTTATTTTTGGACTAATAAATACTCAAATAAGTCAATATGAATCACTTGTGATCCATGACAAATAGTTAAAAAAAATTCTAGAAACCTTTTCTTTTCTTAATAACTAGGATTGCGGGGAGAAAAAGTATTACACAATTTGGACGTATGACTAGTGTTAGCATTGTACCTTGTACCAACAATGATCTCGTTTTTGCACTTAGCATGGAATGTATGACAATCAAGAATGACGAACTTTACTCTATGAGACATTCACTCGTTTCTATTCATTGACCCTAAAAGTCACATTCGTGATGAAAATCTTACATTATGTCTTTAACATATCTTCGTAGTATTGTAGCAAGTTTTACTCTTCAATAAAGGGTTAATTAAATTGAATTTTGGAGATGCTTATATACTTTATTTTAGCATTGCGTGAGGCCACGGTAATGGTTTAGTATGGGGAAGTGATGAGATGGCATTTATACATGATCTCATCGTTCTTTTCGGGCTTTAAATGCATAAAATGTCATCAAAATACCATATATATATATGCTTGTGTTTATTTACTTGTGTATTTTAAGTATGGATATCGTGAAAAAGACAAAAGATCACAAGAAACAAGGAAAAACGAACACGAGAAACGAAGCCGCACAATGAACCGGGCCCTAGTTATGGATTTTTCAAAGAATAACCCTTGAAGACTTGAAGATGTACAAGAATGATCCCTCATCAATGAAGAAATGACACTTAATACCCTTGTATATTCATACTTACAATTATGGTCCCTTAAGTTTGTCAAAATGACATAAAGGTCCTTTAACTTTGAAGATTTGGAAAGTTTAGTCCCTCAACAATTCTAAAATATCAACAAAGGTCCCTCATAAAGTCAAACTTACAATGAAGACCCTTGAAGTTCAAGAATATTACACATCTAGTCCTTTAAAAATGGATAAAATATCAAAAGGACTGATATTGTAATTATGCCAAAGTCATTTAAGCCCTAAATCCCTTTTTCTAAACATTTTGTGGCCAAACTATGAAATCTGAAACTTCATTTACAAAGGAAAACGGGTTTTCAAGGATAAAAGACTTTGTTTACAATTTTTCCCAAAGTGTAAGGACCAAAAGTGACCACTGAAACATTTGAAACCACAAACACGCGCCAAACATTTCTTTTCCCCTAATTTCGAATCAATGAGTTACTATTCACCCCCAAGAACCCAGTAACTCCCTCACTTAAAACAAAGGGTAATTTTCAAATACCCTGATTCACGTGTGATTCACCTTAAACCAAATCATTCCACACCTTCACATCAAAAATCCCACTACCCTATATGGCCCCCACCATTCAACCTGTTAGCCAATGAAATGCCAACTTCCTCTCCAAGCAAAACCACGTGGCAAGATCAACGATTTACAATCATTACTTGGTCCCAAAGGATAAATGAACGTTTTGGATGACTTTGGACAGCTCACAACATCAAACATGCCTCAAGCACTCAGGGGCATTCTAGGGATTTTCTAGCTAGGGTTTTCCTGTATTTTTCATCTAGAATCGTCTATTGTACTCTATAAAAGGAGCCTCAACTTGTGAGTAGCCCTTTGTTCCAGATTTTCTCTTAGCTCTTTGTAATCCCTTTTTAAAGTTTAATGAAATTTGGTTTAGTTTCCTAAAAATTCTATCTCTTTTTGTTATTTAAAAGTTTGGTATTAGGCTAAGAGTAATCTGAGTTCCATATTTGAATGTTTTAATCTTGTGTTGTGAAGTTTGCAAAGGTTTCATAAAGGTTTTTTGAGAAAAAGTATAAAAATCAGTTTTATCTTATTTGTTGTTAACTTTGTTCATCTTAGCAGGAAGGAAGCTAGTGGTTGTTCTGCTACCACTTAAGCTCACACATCCCAAAGCATGGATGTATGTTTTGGAGGTGCACATCTCTAAACCTTTTATCTTTTATGCAGATTTTTCATGATATGGTATGAATCTGAGATTTGGTATGTGATTGTGTATTTTTGTTGTTGAATCTGTTTGTTTTATGGTTACTTGTTGTTACTGAGTTGATTTGATCTTGATTTGTGGTGTGAATCTAACATTGCCTTTGAAAAATTGTGAAATCAGTTTAATAAGGGGTGTTTAGGATTACTGCATAAATGAGGTTTGGGTTGACTTGAGTAGGTGTTACTTGGTGTTTTGTGTTTGTTCTTGTTTGTGTTGTGCTTTTAGGTGTTTATCTACAAGTTTTGAAGGTTGTATCACATAAATCTAACAATAGGCCATAAAATCTGATTTACTTGTTGTTTTGGACTGAGGTTTTGGGGACACCTAGATCTAAGGGTAGACTAGGGTTAACAAGTGCTAAATCTAATTTTATGCAACCTGTGTAGTAGATTTGTGGTGTTGAAATTGGATTTGTGGTCATCTAGTTCAGCAATAGGTTTTGTGTTCTATCATTTGTTCATCAGTAATCTGCATAAGCTTTAATCTGTCTCAAATCTTTGAATCAGTGTATGAAACATGTTTATTTGTGCTTATTGGAGTTTATTATAGCTTGTGTATGCATATGGTTCAATTTGGTTGGCTTATTATTGCTTAATCTACTTATTTCTTCATAACTGTTCATAGTTCATGTCTGTGTGATATTTGGGCACTGATTGATTAAACTATATCACTTGGCTGAGTGAATTTGTGATTTCTTGCTTGTTTATGACTCTTTACAACCCAGTGGTTGTAAGGGTGCCCTTGTTATCCATTTAATCCAAGTAAATCTCGCAATAATCAAAGGTCAAATAGTCAAAGCAGTGGGAACTCCTTTCCCCTACTGCTAGCCACTGCTAGTGTTATTTTTGGTTCAGCTTATCAATAAGCTGTTCTAGCTTATTTAAACCTACAACAACTTCAATTTGGTAATTGGTCCTCATCTTTTGACCCATTTTTTCATTCTGGAGCATTTGGGTGGTTGACTTTAGGGTTTGACTAGAAAACCAACTTGTTTGACTTTTACATAAGTGCTTATTAACTTATTCAGCTTATTTGGCTTTGCTTATTTGATTTTTCTTGATTCATTTGGCTTATTTAAGTCGTTTAGAGTCTTTTGCAAGTTAAATTAAGTTCTGAGGTGGTCTAAAACTCCAAGTCGACTATTTTGTCGTTTAGTGGATTTGTACTTGGCTTATTTCTGGCTTATTGGTTGTGCTTTTTCAAAATTTCTTTTCACATATCTCTTAAGCATCCCAAAAGAAGGTTGTGTGTAAAATTAGAGCTTATGGCATTGGCTTATAGCTTAATAGGCCAAAAAGCCCATTAAGAATAAGTTGTTGTACATTTAAGCTGTGATAAGCTCATATTCAACTTTTGGGCCTTCAGAGTTTTGTGTTTAGAATTGAATTTTAACCTAGACTGGTGATTTTCAGCTTATTTGGTTAAGGTTGATCTTATTGGGCCAAAAATCCCATTTCATTTGGACTATTTTTGTTTTTAGCCCATTTGGGTGCCCAAAAAGGGTATTTTGGTAATTTCACTTTCATTTTCTATTTATTTAGGTTAAAATAAAATAGTTTGCAAGTTTTTATAAATTTTTATAGTTTTTGGATTTTTAATATTATTTTAATATTATTTACTTATTAAAAATTGTTTTTAGGATTTTTGCAACTTTTACATTTTTCTAGGTCAAAAACATTAAGTTAGGATTTTTTAAAACTCTTAGATTAATTTTCTCATCATTTTATTAATTTTTAGAATTTTTTTAATATTTTAATAGTTTTTAATCATTTAAAAATAGTTTTCATTAGTTTTAGATTTCCTAAAAATAGTTTTTAGTCTTATTAAGTCATTTTAGAGGTTTACAAAGTGAAAAATCTTTATTTGGGCTTTTTATTAATTATTTAGATTTTTAGGGCTTTAATTAGCATTTAAAAATTAATAATTAATTAAAAGGTTGGAAAAAGTTTTTGATCATTTGTAAACTCTTAGTTTATTTTTAGCTATTTTTGGTAATTTTTGGGGAATTTTTAGAATTAATTTTTATTTTGTCACTTTTTACGGTTTTTTCGTTTTGTCGTCGTAGTATAATAATTTTTACGTATCCGTCATTCTCTTTTCTCATCTTTTCTTGCTCTAATATTAATCCAAAATCATTACGAATTATTCATACACATATACCTCCTTGGGAAACGAACTTTCACCTTTGGGTCATTAGTGCTTGATTTTCCTAAATCGACACTTAATACATACCGCTTTTACCTTGTTTTCCTAAACAAGTGTAAGTTTACCGCAATCAGTATTCTGACACTCCAACAATTGTTAATTCAGGAACAATGGTAAAGGCAGGGATCAGGACCGTAGGGGTTCACAGCCTAACCATTCTACCTCATCTGGTAAATTTTACACCTTCTATGTAATCATGTTTATGTTCCACGATCATGTCTCATGCATGTAATCCTTAAACAGTCTCTCAGCTAACTAGGACGCCTGCTGGAGGATTCACGCATCCTGTCTGTCCTACTTGTTCGCGCACACACTCTGTTATTTGTCACCGAGGTACTGGTGGTTGTTTCAAGTGTGGCCAACAAGGCCATCAACAGAAGGACTATCGCCAGGGTGAGATAGAAGGCACCTCTGGACACGCCGACACCAAGCCACCTCCTACTTCTGGTCGCGTGTTCACTACTACTAGAGACCAGGCGAATAAGACTTCAGGTACCATCACCGGATATCTCTTTATGAATGGTTTAGCAGCATGTGTTCTGTTTGATACTAGAGCGACGCATTCAGTCGTATCCACTACTTTTGATGTACGTATTAGGATTTCCCCGATGCCATTAGATAATGCCTTGTGTATTTCCACGCCACTTAGGGACTCTGTACGAATCACTCAGGTGTACAGAGATCTTCCCCTAGAATTTGATGATAAGATCCGCAGAGTTGACGCACTTCCTTTGGACATGTGCGATTTTGACTTAAGTTTGGGCATGGACTGGTTATCCAAACACCAGGCTACAATTGACGGCCACACTTATCGGGTTATCTTCGGTGATATTAAATCTCTAGAGTACATATACCATGATTTTCTGCCAGGGAGGTCAGTACAAATTATTTCATCCATGGAGGCGCGTGCGTTGCTATCACACGGCTATCAGGGCTTCATAGCCAATATTCATGACATTACTGCCGAGTCTCCATCGATCCAAGATCAGCCTATTGTGTCAGAGTTTCCTGACGTATTTCCAGATGAACTTCTGGGCATACCACCTGTTTGTGAGATCTCGTATTTATAATTCCATATTTATTTAAATCAAATATTTTGATTTAAAATCACCCACGTGCATTTTTACAAACGTTTACTTGAATCAACGGAACGAGAACCGAGGGCTAAATATTTCGACCTAAAGATATTGATCTTTACATTGCATTAAGTCTAGACCGATAACGGGCACAGTAATAAATTCTTGTATTTCATATTTTTACTGTCGATTGTTTCAATGTTCGATGTTTTCGATGTTTTCTTTTAATGTCGTGTTAAGTCGAGTCAGGAGTCTATAATATCTTATTTTGGGTGCGTTTTAACTTTGAGAAAGTATTTTTACGAAACCCGAACCCCGTAAATATTTGTAAAATTGACTAATAGTCATTTCCCACTTTTTAACAAAAGTATTTATTTTGTGGTCCTAAAGTTTCAAAAGTGGCAAGATTTAGCCCTCCACTTAAACCACCATATATAAACAAATTTATTTCCTCCACTAACTCACACATAACTTTTTTAAAAAAAATCACACCCCCCCCCCCCCCCCCTTGTTTCTACCGTTAACCCACACCCCCAAAACCATCTTGGATCATCAACATTTAATTTGATTCACCCAAAACAACTAAAAGACCACTTCCTAGAATTTTGAGGTGCATCTTTTGGTACAAAATTTGTACACATGCATCAACTTTTGAAGTTTTGATTATTTTATGGTTGAATAAGTGTTTGATCATTGTTTTTAAGATGATCATGGATAGATTTTGTGTTTTTGATGTTCAAAAGTCTAAGTTCTTGATTTTATCGTTTGATTTTGTTGCATGCAAGGGTTTAGGATGTTAAAGTATGATATTAGGATGATTTTATGAGTGGAAAAATGATTTGATTTTGTTGAAAAAGCCTTTTGTTATGATTTTCAAGATGATAAATTTAGGCAGAAAGTTGAGGTAGGTTTTGGGTATCTTAAACTTGTTTTATTATTAAACTAATGATATAGGGCTGTAGATATTTTTCTTAGCTTCGATTTGATATAAATTAGAGCTTCCAACTCCAAACGAGTTGGAAACAACGTTAGTTTGATTATTCGTGTACCGAGAGACGAGTATCGACATAATCTAAAATTGTTGTCGATATTCGGATCGAATCTCCAGGACTATAAGTTGAGTTTTAAAAATATTCAAAGGCTGTTTTTGGGCTATAAACTTAGGGTTGTGAGTCCATTATCAAACTCAAGTATCGGGTTTATAAATGGTATTGTTTAGAAAGGACAAAATAGTTTTACGAGTCAAAGACGTAATTCTGTCCGGATTTTGTAACTCGAAGATGTGTCGGGCAGTGAGTCTTAGAAGTAAAAACTTTTGACTAGATTTTTATATGTCTTTCTATAGATGTTAAGTGAGCTTCTCAGTTAGTACCATAAACATTTGACGTGTCTAAGTGAGGTAAATCAGCCCGTACATTTGGTATGTGCCGGTAGTTTTTTTTTATCGAGAGCATTGTCTAATAAAAGTATGCTTTTAGATGGAGTCTAGAAGTACCCCTTGCTTGGTTTTTCTCATGTGTCATAACTTGATTATGTATTCATTTAATTCAAGTGTTTTTATAAACATTTATTTCGTGTCTTCTAAATTTTCGCGTCCCGTTATCGTAGGTCTCGGATGACTTAAGGTTGCTTGATTTTCTATTGTTTCTACTGAGCCCTCCAGTTTCGTGTTGATTCCACCATATAGCTAAGGTGAGTTCATAGCCCCTCTAGCTACTTGTTCATTGTTTTAAAACACGGGGTGAGATTAACATGTTGGAACACAATCTTTTAAACTGTATGCTATCAAGAACTGTATGCTGCCAAATGAATTCATTGATATTATTGCTTTTAGTCTCTAGCCTTAAGCTTCCTCTCCTGATCATGAACCGTTAATTGTCCTGGTGCATTGCGCGAAGCGCAAATGTTGTGGGTGGATCCATCGGGATTGACTATCCCCGTCCCGATTACCTTGACGCACATACATTTGTTTATACTTGAGTATTAGGCTGGATACTCACTAGAGGAACTTACACTGAGTTAAGCTTCGGTTCATGAACTAAATAGCAATAATATACCATGACTATGGAGAATGTACATATCCCCCCCCCCATTACTTGTTTTACAAAGTATATTGTGTTCCATTACTTAGCTTTCTAAACCTATGAATACCACTCAACTTTTTGTTGACGGGTTTTACATGTTTTAATCTCAGGTAATATTGCTTAATGTGTTTGGACGAGGTACCGCAGGATGTTGGCAGCTTGGAAGAATCTGTGTTGTGATATGTTTATGCTTTGTTATAAATGATGTTGTTAAAGTCTTCCGCTGATCTTTTGTCATCTTAAAACTTTAAACTATGTTGTTATGATACTCTGTTATGTTTCAAAACTTATGGGACCGATGCTATGAAACTCTGATAAATTATGATGTAATATGTATGTCTTTTATTACGTCATCTTTCATGTCATTTATAACTCATTGTTACTTGTGCCTTGACGTGTGATCCCCTTGTTGCCTAGTTGTTACATGTCAGATTCTGGGGGTCTCTCAGATTGGTATCAGAGCGATGGTTATAGGGAACTGAGTCATTTACAAAAACTAGGTCTATAACTGAATTTCAAAATATTTCATGCTTTACAAATGTCAAACACAAAATCTGCCAATCTTGTTCAATATCTGTGCGGGTAACTCTCTAATCCTTATTGTTTACCTTAATTATTTTTATAATATTTCATACCTTGATTTCATTTGAAATATTATATTGGTTTCATTGTGATACGTATTACCTCCTTCTAAACCCCTCTTGCTTAATATTATATATATATTCCACTCCTTAGTGTTGCATTTCTTGTTGACAATTAGTTATGCATACCTAAAATCTCTTCTTATTCTATTTTCTCCATTTCATGAATCTTGAAATAGCATACTTATACAAATTCACACTGAATTTTGTATTGTGTTGTTGACAGAAACACGCCGCCTACCAGAATTCGTAGAGCTGATGGACCCAGGAGATCCCGCCGGGCTACTATGGGGAGAGTTACTGCAAAAAGGGTAAAGAAAGTTCTTGTTGAATACGAAAAGAGCCGAGAGACCCAAACTCAAACTGAAGGCTCTTCAAGCACAAAAGGATGTTCGCACAAGACCTTCATGTCTAGAAAACCCCACTCCTTCAAAGGGATCGAAGGTGTCGTTGGTTTGACACGTTGGTTTGAAAAGATGGAGCAAGTATTTGGAACTTGCAAATGTGCTGAAGAGGATAAGGTAATTTATGCTACTAGTACTTTGGAAGGTATTGCACTTACCTAGTGGAATGGAAATATTAAAACCTTAGGTCTTGATAATGCAAATCAAATCCTATGGAGCGAGTTCAAAACAATGATGACTACTGAGTACTGCCCTGAGACTGAGATAGCTCGGATGGAACACGAGTTATGGAACTTACAAATGAAGAATGATGATATTGAAGCTTACACTAATAGGTTTAATGAGTTGGCCTTAATGTGTCCTGAACTGGTTCTAGATGAGAAGAAGAAAATAAAAAGGTATGTCAAGGGCTTTCCTGAAAGGATTAAAGGACACATTACTTCATCAAAACCTTCCTCTCTACATGAAGCGGTGAACATGGCTCGTGAATTGGTCGAGCAGTCTGTGGAAGGGAAAGCTGCTAAGTTAAATGCTGATAACAAAAGGAAATGGGAGGATAATAAAGGAAACAATCAAGGAAATAATCAGGGCAATAACCGTAACAACAACCGAGGCAACAATAAAAACTCCAACAAGAACAATAACCGACAAGCCAACAAGAGACAAGAGATAGCAACCATGTATGCTGATGCTCTTGCTGTTCCTACTGCTCCTGTTGTTCCTGCTGCTCCTGTTACTCTTGCTGCTCCTATTACTCCTGTTACTCCTCGTGGAAAACGAGGTTATATTGGGAACCTGCCTAGGTGTGATCGATGTAATTGGAATCATCATGTTGGTGTGTGTCCTACTAAATGTACAGGTTGTAATAGGTTTGGCCATAAGGAAGGAATCTGTAATGTAGTGTGTTATGGCTGTGGTGAAAAAGGTCATTTCTAGAATAGGTGTCCAAAGGCTAAGGATTCGCAGAACGATGGAGCTCGAGGTAGAGTGTATCATGTGGGAAATAACGCTCATCAGAATCCTCAGGTGGTCGCGGGTACGTATATTCTTATCGATCATTATGTTAGTGTTTTATTCGATTGCAGTGCTGAGAAAAGTTTTGTCTTCTTCTTTCACTCCTTTCATTGATATTACCCCTTATGCTTTATACACTAGCTATGAAGTAGAATTAGCATACGGTAAGATTGTTAGTACCAATACAGTCTTGCGTGGTTGTACCCTTGACTTACTTAGTCATTTGTTTTTAATTGATCTTTTACCGACGCGTCTCGGCAGTTTTGATGTTATTGTTGGTATGGATTGGTTAGCGTCTCATCGTGCTGTCATTGTTTGTTCTGAGCTAATCTTGTGTATTCCTCTTTCTTCGGGTAAAATCTTAGAACTTCGTGGTGAGAAGTCGGATGACAATCCGAATTCTCTTCTTTCTATCAAGGTTGATCAGAAGAAGCTTGATGATATTCGTATCGTTTGTGAATTTCCTGGAGTTTTCCCAGATGAATTGTCGGGATTACCTCCTGTGCGTGAAGTAGAACTACGTATCGATCTTATTCCGGGTGCACTGCCTGTTGCCAAATCGCCTTAGTGTCTAGACCCGTCTGAGATGAATGAATTATCGAATCAGCTCAAGGAATTACAAGAGAAAGGTTTCATCAGATCGAGTCATTCACCGTGGGGAGCGCATGTGCTCTTTGTTAAGAAAAAGGATGGTGCAATGAGAATGTGTATTGATTACAGGGAATTGAATAAGATGGCAATCAAGAATCGTTACCCTCTCCCTCGTATAGATGACTTATTTGACCAATTGCAAGGTGCTTGTTGTTTCTCCAAGATAGATCTTTGTTCAGGGTATCATCAGTTAAGAGTGCATGAAAGTGACATCTCCAAAACCGCATTTAGAACCCGTTATGGTCACTTTGAATTTACCGTCATGCCATTCCGTCTTACCAATACTCCTGCCGTCTTTATGGATCTAATGAACCATTTTTGCAAACCCTACCTTGATAAATTTGTCATAGTCTTTATTGACGACATCCTCGTTTACTCGAAATCAGTAAAAGATCATGAAAATCATCTTAGAACCATCTTAAGTCTTTTGGAGAAAGAAAAGTTGTATGCCAAATTCTCTAAGTGTGAATTTTGGTTAAAAGAGGTTCAGTTTTTAGGACACGTGGTAAATCAGGATGGTATACACATGGATCCTAGTAAAGTTGAAGCAGTTAAAAATTGGAAATCTCCTAAGTCGCCTACTGAGGTCCGTTTATTTCTCGGGTTAGCCGGATATTATCGTAGATTCATCGAAAACTTCTCCAAAATTGCTAAGCCTTTAACCCTGCTTACACAAAAGAATAAGGAATACATTTGGAACAAAGAGCAAGAGCAAGCCTTTTGCTTATTAAAGGAGAAATTGTGTAATGCCCCAGTGTTAACACTTCCTGACGGACCGGATGATTTTGTTGTTTATTGTTATGCATCCCACCAAGGTTTCGGGTGTGTCTTAATGCAGCGAGGAAAAGTGATTGCTTATGCCTCCAGACAACTTAAAACCCATGAACAGAACTTTACTACTCACGATTTGGAGTTAGGTGCAGTAGTATTCGCCTTGAAAATATGGAGACATTATCTTTATGGGACGAAAAGTGTGATATACACTGATCATAAGAGTCTCTAGTATATCTTTAACCAAAAGGACTTGCACATGCGACAAATACGTTGGTTAGAACTTCTTAGCGACTATGAATGTGAAATAAAGTATCACCCAGGAAAGGCTAATGTTGTAGCTGATGCCCTAAGTCGAAAGGAAAGACTTAAACCTAGGAGAGTGCGTGCTATGAGCATAACCATTCAATCTAGCCTCAAGGCTAAGATTTTAGAAGCACAGAAAGAAGCTGCAAAGGACTTTAAGGCTCCAGCAGAGTTGCTGCGAGGATTATATGCTCAGTTTGAAAGGAAATAAGATGGAACAATTTACTTTGTTGGACGATTATGGATTCCATTAGTTGGGGGATTAAGAAAGGTAATAATGGATGAATCTCACGCTTCAAGATATTCGATTCACCCTGGTGCAGATAAGATGTACTACGATTTAAGGGATATTTACTGGTGGCCATGTAAGAAAAAGGACATAGCAGAATACGTTAACAAGTGTCTGACTTGTTTAAAGATTAAAGCAGTACATCAAAAACCCTCAGGTCTTTTACAAAAACCAGAAGTCCCAGAATGGAAATGGGAAAAGATTACAATGGACTTAGTCACAAAGCTGCCTAGAAGCAGTGGTGGTTTTGATGCAATTTGGGTAATTGTTGATAGATTGACCAAATCTGCTCACTTCCTTCCTATTCGCGAGGATTATAAAACTGATAGATTGGCTCGAATCTACATCAATGAGATTGTTGCAAAACACGGAGTGCCAATATTGATTATTTCTGATAGGGATGGTCGTTTTGCGTCACATTTCTGGAAAGCACTTCAAAAGGCGTTGGGTACGCAAGTATTAACGAGTACAACATATCACCCAGAAACGAATGGACAAAGTGAACGCACTATTCAGACTCTGGAAGACATGCTGTAAGCATGTGTTATGGATTTTGGTGGTAGTTGGGACACTCATATCCCTTTGGTTGAATTCTCCTATAATAACAGTTATCATAAAAGTGTCAAGTGTTCACCATTCGAGGCTTTATATGGACGTAAGTGCAGATCGCCAGTGATCTGGAACGAAGTAGGTGAAAGTCAACTGATAGGGCATGAATTAGTCTTAGAAACTACAGACAAGATTGTACAGATTAGGAAAAGACTGAAAATTTCTAGAATTCGTCAGAAGAGTTACGCAGAAAAAAGACGCAGACCTCTTGAGTTTCAAGTCGTAGACCGTGTGTTATTACGAGTATCTCCATGGAAAGGTATCGTGAGGTTCGGTAAAATAGGAAAACTTGCGCCACGTTTTGTAGGACCATTCGAGATCGTTGAGCGTATTGGTTCAGTAGCCTATCGACTGAAGTTACCACAGGAGTTAAGTTATGTTCACGGCGTATTCCACGTTTCAAATCTTATGAAATGCTTAGCCGAATCAGATGTTCAGATCCCGTTAGAAGAAATAAGGGTGGACGAGAAAATGTACTTCATTGAAGAACCAATAGAGATCGTGGATCGCCAAGTCAAGAAGCTGAAACGTAGTTGGATTCCTATCGTTAAAGTTCGTTGGGATTCACGACGGGGTGCTGAGTTCACTTGGGAAAGTGAAGACCATTTCAAGACTAAGTATCCCCATCTGTTCTCGTCTTCTTCTTCCATCTCCAGTTAAACTCTGAGGGACCAGAGTTCCTTTAGAGGGAAGACTGTGAGATCTCATATTTTTCTGGTAATTATTTTACTCTTATTCATTATTTTAATCAATGATGATACTTGTTCGAAATTATCAAATTATTTTTTTTTATAATTCCATATTTATTTAAATCAAATATTTTGATTTAAAATCACCCACGTGCAGTTTTACAAACGTTTACTTGAATCAACAGAACGAGAACCGAGGGCTAAATATTTCGACCTAAAGATATTGATCTTTACATTGCATTAAGTCTAGACCGATAACGGGCACAGTAATAAATTCTTGTATTTCATATTTTTACTGTCGATTGTTTCAATGTTTGATGTTTTCGATGTTTTCTTTTAATGTCGTGTTAAGTCGAGGCGGGAGTCTATATTATCTTATTTTGGGTGCGTTTTAACTTTGAGAAAGTATTTTTACGAAACCCGAACCTCGTAAATATTTATAAAATTGACTAATAGTCATTTCCCACTTTTTAACAAAAGTATTTATTTTGTGGTCCTAAAGTTTCAAAAGTGGCAATATTTAGCCCTCCACTTAAACCATCATATATAAACAAATTTATTTCCTCCACTAACTCACACATAACATTTAAAAAAAATCACACCACCTCCCCCCCCCCCCCCCCCCCCCCCTTGTTTCTACCGTCAACCCACACCCCCAAAACCATCTTGGATCATCAACATTTAATTTGATTCACTCAAAACAATTAAAAGACCACTTCTTAGAATTTTGAGGTGCATCTTTTGGTACAAAATTTGTACACATGCATCAACTTTTGAAGTTTTGATGATTTTATGGTTGATAAGTGTTTGATCATTGTTTTGAAGATGATCATGGATAGATTTTGTGTTTTTGATGTTCAAAAGTCTAAGTTCTTGATTTTTATCTTTTGATTTTGTTGCATGCAAGGGTTTAGGATGTTAAAAGATGATATTAGAATGATTTTATGAGTGAGAAAATGATTTGATTTTATTAAAAAAGCCTTTTGTTATGATTTTCAAGATGGTAAATTTAGGCAGAAAGTTGAGGTAGGTTTTGGATATCTTAAACTTATTTTATTATTAAGCTAATAAGATAGGGCTGTAGATATTTTTCTTAGCTTCGATTTGATATAAATTAGAACTTCCAACTCCAAACGAGTTGGAAATAGCGTTAGTTTGATTATTCGTGTACCGGGAGACAAGTATCGACACAATCTAAAATTGTTGTCGATATTTGGATCGAATCTCAGGGACTATAAGTTGAGTTTTAAAAATATTCAAAGGCTGTTTTGGGCTATAAACTTAGGGTCGTGAGCCCATTATCAAACTCAAGTGTCGGATTTATAAATGGTATTGTTTAGAAAGGACAAAATGGTTTTACGAGTCAAAGACGTAATTCTGTCCGGATTTTGTAACTCGAAGATGTGTCGGGCAGTGAGTCTTAGAAGTAAAAACTTTTGACGAGCTTTTTATATGTCTTTCTATAGATGTTAGGTGAGCTTCTCAGTTAGTACCATAAACATTTGACGTGTCTAAGTTAGGTAAATCAGCCCGTACATTTGGTATGTGCCGGCAGTTTTTTTATCGAGAGCATTGTCTAATAAAAGTATACTTTTAGATGGAGTCTAGAAGTATCCCTTGCTTGGTTTTTCTCATGTGTCATAATTTGATTATGTATTCATTTAATTCAAGTGTTTTTATAAACATTTATTTCGTGTCTTCTAAATTTTCGCGTCTCGTTATCGTAGGTCTCGGATGACTTAAGGTTGCTTGATTTTCTATTGTTTCTACTGAGCCCTCCAGTTTCGTGTTGATTCCACCATACAGATAAGGTGAGTTCATAGCCCCTCTAGCTACTTGTTCATTGTTTCAAAACACGGGGTGAGATTAACATGTTGAAAAACAATCTTTTAAACTGTATGCTATCCAGAACTGTATGCTGCCAGGTGAATTCATTGATATTATTGCTTTTAGTCTCTAGCCTTAAGTTTCCTCTCTTGATCATGAACCGTTAATTGTCCTGGTGCATTGCGTGAAGCGTAAATGTTGTGGGTGGATCCATTGGGATTTACTATCCCCGTCCCGATTACCTTGACGCACATACATTTGTTTATACTTGAGTATTAGGCTGGATACTCACTAGAGGAACTTACACTGAGTTAAGCTTCGGTTCATGAACTAAATAGAAATAATATACCATGACTATGGAGAATGTACATAGTCATCCCCCACATTACTTGTTTTATAAAGTATATTATGTTCCATTACTTAACTTTCTAAACCTATGAATATCACTCAACTTTTTATTGATGGGTTTTACATGTTTTAATCTCAGGTAATACTGCTTAATGTGCTTGGACGAGGTACCGCAGGATGTTGGCAGCTTGGAAGAATTTGTGTTGTGATATGTTTATGCTTTGTTATAAATGATGTTGTTAAAGTCTTCCTCTGATCTTTTGTCATCTTAAAACTTTAAACTATGTTGTTATGTTTCAAAACTTATGGGACCGATGCTATAAAACTCTGATAAATTATGATGTAATATGTATGTCTTTTATTACGTCATCTTTCGTGTCATTTATATCATTGTTACTTGTACCTTGACGTGTGATCCCCTTGTTGCCTAGTTGTTACATGTCAAATTATGGGGGTCTCACACTGTTTGTGAAGTAGAGTTTGGAATCAAGCTCATACCAGGTGCAGAGCCGATTTCCAAAGCTCCTTACCGTATGGCTCCTATAGATCTTAAGGAACTAAAAGATCAGCTGCAGGAACTTCTGGAACGAGGTTTCATCTGTCCCAGTGCATCGCCATAGGGTGCACTGGTACTGTTCGTGAAGAAGAAAGACGGCAGCATGCGTTTATGTATAGACTATCGTGAGCTGAACAAGATCAAGATCAGGAATCATTATCCTTTGTCACGTATTGATGACATGTTCGATCAACTTCAAGGCGCCAAGTATTTCTCTAAGATCGATCTGAGGTCCGGCTACCATTAGTTACGGGTTAAAGAGCATGACATATCCAAGACTGCTTTCCGTACACGTTATGGGCACTACGATTTCGTAGTTATGCCATTCGGACTCACTAATGCTCCAGCTGTCTTCATGGATTTGATGAACCGCGTCTTCCATGAGTTTTTGGAAAAGTTCGTTATCGTGTTCATTGATGACATCCTGATATTCTCCAAATCCAAGGAGGAACATGAGGAACACCTTCGTACAGTCTTACAGATTCTTCGTCAGAAGCAGTTGTATGCCAAGTTCTCTAAGTGTGAGTTCTAGTTAAGCAAGGTGGCATTTCTGGGCCATATTGTATCTGCAGAAGGGATCACCATGGATCCAACAAAGGTTGAGGCTATCACTAAATGGTCGAGACCTACATCTGCAACTGAAGTTAGAAGTTTTCTAGGTTTAGCTGGCTACTACCGCAGGTTTGTAGAGAACTTTTCATGGTTAGCCTTACCTTTGACTAAGCTGATGAGGAAAGGAGAGAAATTCGTCTGGACGGAAGAGCGAGAGAAGCGCTTTGAAGATCTGAAGCAGAAGTTAGTAACTGCACCTATTCTTACTCTCCCATCTGGCTCAGGTGGATTTCAGATTTATAGTGACGCTTCAGGAAAGGGTTTAAGTTGCGTTCTCATGCAACATGGGAAGGTTATTGCATACGCATCACGACAGTTGAAACCTTATGAAGAAAACTATCCTACTCACGATTTAGAGCTTGCAGAAGTTGTTTTCGCGTTGAAGATCTGGAGACATTATTTGTATGGTGAATCATGTGACATATTCACCAACCACAAGAGTCTCAAATACATCTTCACCCAGAAGGTACTGAACATGAGACAGAGGAGATGGTTAGAACTATTGAAGGACTACGACACCAACATCCAGTACCATCCTGGTAAGGCGAATGTGGTGGCAGATGCTCTAAGCAGAAGGTCGGGTATGATTGCTGGCATATGGATTGCGAAGGAGATCATCCGTGACCTAGAGATGACTGATATTGAGTTTTGTGTACGAGGACAGCACGGTTACTAAGCTAATCTGAGAGTGGAACCAGACTTACATTATAGGATCAAGGAAGCTCAGAAGGACGATGGTGAGATTTGGGCTATCATTCAGAACCTTGATCAGCAGACGGAGTTTCGTGTTGACGACGACGGTATCTTATGGCAGGGCACTAGACTGGTGGTTCTTGATGACTCTACACTCAGGGAAGATGTGCTGACGGAAGCTCACAGTTCTCCATTTACCATACATCCTGGTTCTACCAAGATGTACCACGTCATCAAGCAACACTTTTGGTGGAGTGGTATGAAGCAGGATGTTTCCATCTTCGTTTCTAAATGTATGATCTGCCAACAGGTGAAGATCGAACACCAGCGAGCTAGTGGTTTACTGCAGCCACTAGACATTCCAGCATGGAAGTGGGACAAAATCTCCATGGATTTTGTTATTCGTCTTCCGGTTACTCAGAAGAAGAACGACGCTATCTGGGTTATTGTGGATAGGTTGACTAAATCTGCTCATTTTCTGCCGATTCGCAAGGAGCATCCGGTCAGTAAATTAGTAGACATATTCCAGAAGGAGATCATGAGACTACATGGTACTCCATCAGAAATCATCTCTGACAGGGATCCCCGTTTCACATCACGTTTCTGGCAGAGTCTGCAGAAAGCTTGGGGCACCAGACTTAAGCTCAGCACTGCCTTTCATCCTCAGACCGACGGACAGTCGAAACGTACCATTCAGACATTGGAGGACATGTTGCGGTCATGTGCTCCAGAGTGGTCAGGAAGCTGGGATGATTATATATTCCTAGTAGAATTTTCATACAACAACAGCTGGCACACTAGCATCAAGTGTGCTCCTTTTGAGATGTTGTATGGCAGGAAGTGTCGCGCCCCAATCTGCTGGGATCAGGTGGGCGAACGACTGCTTGAGGGTCCAAAGATGATTGAGGTGACCAATGAGAAGGTCGTTGTCGCCAAGGCGAAGATTCAGGAAGCTCGTGCTCGTCAGAAGAGCTATGCTGATAAACGTCATAGAGATGTATCTTTCAACGTAGGTGATCACGTTTTCCTCAAGGTATCACCTGCACGAGGAGTTAAACATTTTGGAATCAGAGGGAAGATCAGTCCTCGTTTGATCGGACCATTCGACATCATAAAACGCGTTGGTGAAGTGTCATACCGTTTAGCGTTACCGCCTCAGCTCTCAAACGTTCACAACGTGTTCCATGTGTCCTTACTCAGAGGATACAACTATCATCCGGTTCATCTTGTCTAGTATCCACTTGATCAGATTCGAGAGGATCTTTCATATGTCGAAGAACCCGAGAGAGTTCTTGAGCGACAACATCGTGTCATGAAGAGAAAGACGATCCCTTTCGTCAAAATCCTCTAGAGGGATCATCCTGAGCGGGAAGCCACTTGGGAGACGGAGGAGTCTATACGGACTTCTTACCCTCATTTCCAGTTCTGATTCGGGTATGTTTTCTTTCATATTACGTTTCTCCAATTCGAGGACGAATTGTTCTTTTAGAGGGGAAGAGTTGTAAAACCCGCATTAAAATACCATGAACAGTACACATGAACAGTACACACATGAAAATACGGTAAAATTAAAACTTTCCATTTATAATATAATTCACGTGTCACGGTATTTAATAACATGTAGTTACATAAATATATAAATGTGTTAAGTACACGACGTATAAAAATCACGACATTTAAATCATAAACGATCACGTAATTATTTGCACACGGAAAAGCTACGGGTTTCCCCGTGGGCTTCCTTTAGGCCGCGGCTACACAAGAGACAAGGGAGAAGATGGGCTTTGGCCCGTAACCCATATTAACCCATGTAAATAGTAAAACACAGGAAGCCTTTTCATAATTTAGGTTTTACAGAAAAGTTGTCTTTTGCCTCCTTCTTGCTCCTTTGCCGCCGGCCACCATAAACCATAAGAACAAACCGGACAATTTTCTTGGTTGATCATTCGTGTGTACGTGATCGTGTTCATAACCTTTTCCTTTTCGCGCGTTCGGTAAATTAAACACTTCCTTTTCTTTTTAATTCTTTATGAATTCATGTTAATTATTTAATTAATCTTAAATACAAGTGATTAAAAACATGGGGATTAATTAAATATTGGATTAAGGGGTGTTTGGTTCGGCTTTTTGTTAGCCGAGACACAACCGAGACCCCCAAGGGGCCTCGGCTTGTTTGATCCGACGCCACCGAGACCCACAAGGGGCTCGGTTTGGGCTGTTGTTCGGGCGCAGCAAGGGGAAAACCCCCGACCGCATGTCGGGGGTGTGTTTTAGTTTGGACCGAGAGTCAACCGAGACCTTAGGGTCTCGGTGGGGTTTGGGCTGACAGTGGGAACCGAACAAAGCAAGGGGAATCGGTCCACTAACGGTATGAATCGGTGTGAACCGGCTGAACCACCGGTGTCAACCGAGGCTCGGTAGTGGGAACCGCAAGCCATCAGTGGCAACCGGCTAGCTGGTCTAGCCACTGGTAGGGCTGTTTGGCTCGTCTTATATGTGGGACCCGGGTTTCGGGCTCAGATTAATTTTTAAAACATGGGTTCGGGTCTCGGGTTTAATATTAAAATTAGAAAAACATGTTAATTAAATTAATTACTAGACTTCTAATTTAATTAATTTCATGACTTAGGTTTAATACTGAATTAATATTACATGTATAACCTAAAGTATTTAACTTAGCTTAATTTAATTAAAACCTGTATTTTTAATTAAATTTCATATAACATTTTGTTTAATTAATTAACCAGTTATTTAATTAATAAGCTATAACCATGACTCGTATTATACTATTTGAACTTTAGTTATTATTTATAATCCAGCTTAATTCTAATTATGGGAACTTACTATTTTTGGAAACTTTCTATTTTTGGAAACTTACTATTTATGGAAACCTACTATTTTTAGAAAGTTACTTAGTATTACAATACAAGTATTATAATACACTAATACATGAATAATACACAGTAGAACATCAGTATAACTACAGTTAACACAGTAAACAGTAAAACATGACAGAATACGTATAACAAGCTAATAACACGCGGAACCAGTAAAACACATGTAATTCAGACAACTCAGACACGTCCATATTTCTTATGTAGTGTTACCCGTCGAGGCTGATTAGTCTTCATCGTTTTCATTAGCTTCTACTGGACATAAGGTACGGATTTCCCGTCCTTCACTAAGGACAATCTCTTCCTTCATTAGGATTTCCTGTATGCAGCCAACTGTTTTCCCCAGTAGTTACAGATTAAATATGTTTATTAGTTATCTTAGCCATATACATGCATGGCCAGTTTCACCTAGTTATGGAGGTACCATAACCATAACACTAGAGGCACTAGTGTTATGACTTCACCACGGCGGAGTGATAGCTTGTGGCGTCCCTTTCAGTTATTTGGCCATTATATTTATTATATTATCATGTGGGGCGTATGGGTGCATCCTAGTTACATATTTCAGTCAGGATTTCATGGTGAATGTGGTATGTGCCTTGCATCCTTCACAAAGAGTTGATCCCTCCTACCCACTTAACAATTAATTAGAGGCATCCCCTCTAATTTGCATGACGAGGTCACCCCTCCAAGTATTCATGCACGTTGTTGACCTCATGACCTATATTGGCTTTTGGTACATTAACTAATACAGATTTTCATAAGTAACATAAGCTATGTTTTCAGAACTAAAACTAGTTAACATGACAGACAACTAGGTTTTCCAGGACTTATTTATTTCCGCTCCCATTCATGCTTTATACTCTTTATGTGTTTCCATATTCTATGTTTCCATGCTTTATTGTATATCCGTGCAGTGAGTGTTATGCTCAGTCGTCTATTTTTTTATGTTCCCAAACGGCAGGTACCCAAGGACGCAAGTAGGAACTCTAGAGTATGTGCATTCGGATTGGAAGCTATCCGGCCTCTTTTACCTTATGCATTTATTCCTACTTTACCGTACTTTACTTCTTTTGGACATTGTTTATTCCTTCCATTTACAGTACTTAATATTGCTTGTGTGTGAGTTACTAGACTACCGATGTTTGATTCCGGTATTTCTATTTATGGTCATGAATGTTTAGACATTTACCTTGCATGCTTTAATGACACGCCATAATTTACTGTAGCATTCCATCTTAACAAATGGGGTGTTACAATTTAGAGCAATTTCATCTCTTTTTGTAAGATTTCCAGTCCGTTGACATGCTTCGCATAATCGTACTAAGGTATGAGCTTCACGAATAATCGTTGGCCAGTAAAAGCCAGCGTCGAACACTTTTTTAAGCCATGGTGTTCGCTGCATAATGTCCTCCGGTCGGTCCGTAGTGACATTCATCGAGAATTTTTCGAGATTCAGATCCGGAAATACAACGTCGGTTCATTCCATCGGAACAGATTCTAAACAGGTGAGGATCGTCCCAAAAGTATTTTTTAAGTTCAGAAAAGAATCTTTTCTTTTGTTGATATGTCATTCCCTTTCGTAAAATACCTACAGCCAAATAGTTTGCATAGTCTGCGAACCATGGTGTAATGTTAGTATTTATTTGCATTATGTGTTCATCGGGAAAATCATCGATTTCATCATCGTTAGAGTCATCATTCACTATGCGAGATAAATGATCGGCAACAACATTCTCATCTCCTTTTTTATCTTTAATTTCTAAGTCAAATTCTTGTAAAAGCAATATCCATCGTATGAGACGAGGTTTGGCATCTTGCTTTTTAAACAAGTATTTTAAGGCTGAGTGATCTGTGTAAACTATTGTTTTTGACAATACGAGGTATGATCGAAATTTGTCAAACACATAAACTACAGCCATGAGTTCTTTTTCCATGATGGTGTAATTTTGTTGGGCTGCGTTTATAGTTCTACTAGCAAAGTAGATGATGTGAAATTGTTTTCCATCTTTTTGTCCAAGGAAGGCTCCAAGGGCATGTTCACTTGCATCACACATAAGCACAAATGGAAGATTCCAATTGGGGCTTGCAATAACTGCTGTGCATGTAAGCTTTTCTTTAAGAGTTTCAAATGCTAAAAGGCATTCATCATTAAAAATGAATGTTCTTTCTTTTTCTAGAAGTTGAGTTAAAGGTCTTGCGATCTTCGCAAAGTCTTTGATAAATCGTCGGTAAAATCCGGCATGACCTAAAAAACTTCTAATGCCTTTCACAATAGTTGGTGCTAGGAGTTTTGAGATTACGTTTATTTTTTATTTGTCAACTTCTAAGCCTGCGCCAGACACTTTGTGTCCAAGCACAATTCCTTCTTTGACCATAAAGTAACATTTTTCCCAATTTAGCACAAGATTTGCTTCTTCACACTGTGCTAACATTTTATCAAGATTTCTAAGACATGTGTTGAAAGAAACTCCAAAGACGGAAAAATCGTCCATGAAGACTTTGACTGATTCTTCAATCATATCGTGAAAAATTGCAATCATACACCTCTGAAAAGTAGCAGGTGATTGCATAGGCCAAAAGGCATGTGCCTATACGCGTAAGTTCCGAATGGACAAGTAAATGTGGTTTTCTCTTGATCCATAGGGTTGATTGGGATTTGAAATATCCATAAAAACCATCGAGGAAACAAAAGTATTCATTCCATGCGAGTCTTTCTAACATTTGATCCATAAAAAGCAAAGGAAAATGATCTTTCGCAGTTGCGTCATTTAATTTTTGATAGTCAATACAAACTCTCCATCCGGTGATGGTTCGTGTTGGTACAAACTCATTATTTTCGTTAGTTACTACAGTGATACCTCCCTTTTTAGGTACACAATGAATAGGACTAACCCAAGGGCTATCTGCGATTGGGTAGATTATTCCAGAATCGAGGACTTTAAGGATCTCTTTTTTAACAACGTACTTCATGTTAGGATTTAATCTTCGTTGTTTTTCAACAATCGGTTTCTTGTTATCCAAAAGTTAGATTTTATGTTTACAGAATGATGGACATATGCCAGGAATATCAAAAGTTTTCCAAGCAAAATCTTGTTTATGCTTCTTGAGAACTTCAATTAGATCATGTTTGTGTTCTGCCGAAAGTTGGGATGAAATAATACAGGCAGTAATTTTTCTTCGTGAAGAAACGCATATTCTAGATGTTCAGAAAGAGGTTTAAGTCCCAAATCTGTAGGGGGCTCTTCCACAGATTTCTTAACTTTGAAATCGGTTTATAAAGTTACGGTTTCAAATGGCGTTTCTTTTTCTTCTTTAGGTGTTTCTGTAGGTTCGTCGGTATTAACGGCTATGAAGGCGTCAAATTCAGCAAAAAGTTCTTCTTCGAGGATGGTTCCTTCGATAGAATATAAAATTCCGCTTCCTTCATCAAGAAGAACATCGAAATCGGCTTCAACGAATTCGTCAATGACATCAATACTAAAGCAAGTATCTTCATTAGAATAAGAGTGTTTCATTGCTTCATCGATAGAAAAGGAAATTCTATCTTCTCCAACTCCAAGGTTGAGTTGTTTTTGTTTTACACGAATCATAGCGTCCGTTGTATGCAAGAAAGGTCTACCAAGGATAAGTGGTACCTTGCTATCTTCTTCCATCTCTAGGATGACAAAGTCGACAGGAAAAATGAATTTTCCAACTCCAACGAGCATGTTTTGAAAAGATCGGGTATTGAAAAGATCGGTCTGCGAGGCGAACACTCATTTTTGTGGGTTTGAGAACATCTTTTGAGAGTTTAGCATACAAGGAGTATGGCATGAGGTTCATACTAGCGCCAAGATCGGCCAAGGCGTTACAAGAGTATGAGTGATGGAAAGTACATGGAATTAGGAAACTTCCAGGATCTCCAAGTTTTAATGGTACTTTGTTTTGGATAATGGCAGAACATTCATCATTTAGAAAAGCTAAAGATACATCTTCAAACTTATGTTTTCTTTTGATAAGTTCTTTGAGACATTTTCCATAGTTTGGCATTCCAGCCAGAACATCGACTAAAGGCATGTTAATTCGAACTTCTTGGATTAAGTCGAGGAATTTACCATACTTAGCTTGCATCTTTTGCTTGCGTAAGGGTTTGGGGTATGGTACTTTTGGTTTATATGGTTTGGGTGTTGGGTTTGAGTTTTCAGTGGGTTTGGTTTTGGTTGGTTGAGCTTCATCCTCATCGTCACTATCGAGTGGATTTTCGATTAGTGCGTCTTGGGTAGGTTTGGTAGATGATTCATAAGATAAACCACTCAGCGTGAATACAGCATTCACACGTTCATTACGAGCTTGCGGTGGTTGATATTTGTTTTTGTTTTTGGGGTTTGGATTGGTGTTGCTTAGTAAAGAACAGAAGCGTGATTCGATTACTTATCGGTAAAACGATAAAACTTAGCTTCAAGGTTTTGAATGGAAGCTTGGTGGTTTTTTTTGAAGTCTCGAACTTTGTTTTAAGGTCAGTGAATGTATCTCACACGAAAAGGTTGGTTTTTCATTGAGATTTAATAAAATTATCGAGCCTGGTTTCGAGGTTGGGTTTGTCTTCGATTTGGTTGGGTTTCTTTTTGTATCGATCGTAACTTGGTTTATCGTTAGATCTCTAATTATCGCGGTCACGATTACGATAATCGTTATAAAATCGAGTTCGACGAAAGGTGTTCATGAAATTGGCTTCTTCTTCCTTTGTCATAGGCGTGTCATTGTCATCACATTCACTAGAAGGATGGTTTCCTCCATAGTGTTTGCAAGTTTCACGACTTTTGTTTTTCATCTCTTTATATTGAGTGTCGATTTTGAGAGACATGGCGTCCATACGAGCCATAATTTTTCAGTGTCGGTTGGGTTGTTGATTTCTTCGGCAAAATCTACGGTTTTTTGTGGGTTTTTGTTTTTTTGATTTTTGGACCAATCAAGCTTGAGTAAGACTTTGTCATCTAATAATTGGTAGGCTTGGTTAGGGGTTTTGTAAAGGAAAATACCGCCCGCTGCGGCGTTCAATGCATCTTGGGCAGCATCGTCAAGACCATGATAGAAAATCTTGATTATTCCTTCTTTTTTAAGTCCATGACCATGGCAGATTCTGAGTAATTCTTTCATTCTTAACCATGCGTTAGTGAGAGTTTCTCGATCTTGTTGAGAAAAGCTTCGGATTTCTCCGAGGAGTTTTTCAAATAGGGCAGGAGGAAAGAATCGGCTAATGAAAGCGGTTCTAAGACCTTCCTATGTTCGAATGGTTCATTCATTAAGTTCGTCAAGCCATGACTTGGCTTCTCCAGAGAGGGATGATGGAACCATCATGAGTTGAACGACTTCGGCTTGTCCTTCTCCATAGTTAAACATTTTGTATATTCCGCTAAATTCATGGATGTGTTTGTGAGGATCGATTTTGATTCGACCATCAAATTGGTGGTTTTTGACAAGTGTCAAGTGGTTTCTTTCGGTTGCAAAATCGTTTGCAATTTCAGGTAAAACAATTGAGGAGCCAGGAGTTGGTGCTGCAACTTTATCGGATGACCACATTGGTTCATCATCGGTGTCCGACATTGGATCGTAACAGTTGATGAGTTTGGTGAGAAATAGGAATTGAGAAAGGTTGTTGAAGGGTTGGTTGATTTCGCGAGGTTGAGGTTGCTCGTGTCTCCTATCGAAAGGTACACGAAGGTGAAGTCTACGTAACCTTGGGTTAAGGGTACATTCAGCATCTGATAACGGTGATAATGGTGGAGTTTCGGATGAATGAGTGTGCATCCAACAAACGTTTTGGGATTACAGAAGAAATGTGCATCACACATTTTGAAATGTGCGGCGTACTTTGGTTCGCTACAGGAAGTACGACACACTTTTTGAATTGTGCGGCGTACTTTCTGTACTGCACGAAAAATTTTGGTTTTGTTTGAGTGGGAAAAAGTTTAATTCTTCAAACATTACGAAAATTTTGGTTACAAAACAGGATTATAAGTCCCCGGCAGCGGCGCCAAAAACTTGATGTTCTTCGCAAGTCTTAAATTTATATTACAAGGTCTAGACAAAACAAGGGAATATAATACAAACACGGGCAAGTATACCCCTTCGTTTGTAATATACCTTGTAGTGGTAAGCCAAGATCGTTCGTTGAGACTTAGTTTCGTTTTGGTAATCAATAGTAACAAATATGATTGAAATGAATAACATATTAATAAATGAAGAAAGAAATGATTGAAATGAATAACATTAGTAACAAATATGACTAATATGGGATAGTTCGTATGAGTTCGTGATGATGATAATAATGACCGAGATATGTTTATGTAGGTAAAGAGTGATAATCCCTTTTCGTCAAAATGGCGTTCGCACAATTTACTTTAGGATGATTCAAGACTTATTTTATTCAAGCGACTAAGCTCAAAACAAGTTCCCAGCGAGTTCAATATTTTATCAAGGTTTCTAAGCGGATCTCTCCAACCAAAGATTCAAAACCATACACAAGTCTTTAAAACTTATTATAATAATTTGTGTTTCTCAACGCTAAACTATCGTAACAAATCAACTCTAGATAAAATATGGTTTATAGAACGAGGTGGTAAAATGGTTCTACAACATTAGCTTGAAATCAATTATAAAGGATCATATCATAGCATCATCACTAATCATAGTCACATACCCATATAGTCACAAATAGCTTAGCCTAACATAGTAATCAAAGTAAAAAATGGAAAAGAGTAAGAGAACATCATACTTAGATTTGATCGAATGAACGAGTACACAAGTGTCACGATTGTATCGTTCCTCCAAGAATCGAAGAGTGGGATACTCTCGTTACAAGTATTTCCCAAAAGTGGATAATACTGAAAATATTACTAAAAAGCTAAGAATACTCAGATTATAGAGTAGTAGTTGAAAGATGAGATGTGTTGTATGTGTAGAAGTGGCTCCTATTTATAGTGTTGACTGAAAGGAAATGTGCGCCGCACTTATCCGAAAGTGCGCCGCACTTTGGATATGGGAACGTGAGCCGCACTTCTGACAATGTGCGTCGCACTTTTGTGCGTTCCAGAATCTTCTTTCAATAGTTTGGCTAAATTGCACAATAAGGACCCTTCTTTGTATTTTCTTCACTTTGCTTCTTCATACTTCATACCTGCATATAAAACGCAATATATTAAGTATCGAAAGCTCTTATTTATAATAAAAAGTGGCATTATTATAACGGGTTGAATATGTATATTTAGGTCGTTATCACCAGGTTTCTACTATTTGTGTTATATTTTTTCTTGATTAATTTGTTTTGGTTTACGGGACACAACCATAAATTCGGCATAATTTCGTACTTGCTGTTCTGTCAGACCCACAGACCCTTTTCAGGGAGGCGGACCCTTTGGCAGAGAGGGTATGCGGTGTCCGTGACTGTCTGTGACATTTTTGGAAAGGACGTTTATCTTGTCATTTTGTGGTGGTGTTTTCGAGCTAGAAGGTGTATCTTGTTTCCCAAACCCCAATCCTGTTTTATCTTTACTATCTCTTTAAAAACTTAACATCTCATCGATGAAATGTGCATTTTGGCTAAACTTTATAACGCCTTTTGGTTGGTATTAAGTTTTTCAACTTCAAGTGCAAGTTCTTAACATGTCTCACATTTTTCATTAGATGATTTAACTCGTTCTAATCTCTGTAGCTTTGCTTTTAGTTCATAATCCCCGTTTTCTTAACTTTCCTTTTTAGTTTTCAAAAGCTTGTTCTTGTTTATGATTTTAAAACTTAATTCAAAAAGTTTGTTATATTTAATTTGTAAAGTGTCATCATCTAATGAGCAGGCTTAGTAAGATGAGTTGGAATGTACCTCGTTGGTTTCATGCGCCATGAGTGCTAGCTCTTCCTTCTTGGGGTCATCTCTTTCGTCATAACTTGCACTTCAAGCTCTACTTACGAATGCTCTTTGTGTCTTTGGCTTAGACTTTGGACAATGACCAATGAAGCGATTCGGATCACCACATTGGAAGTATTTTCTTTCCTCTTTGCCTTTCTTGATGTCAAAGGGCTTTTGATGTGCCTTTTTGTTGTCAATGGGTTTCTTCACGAATCTTCATTGCCTTTTGAAAATTTCTTGAAGTCACGGACGACCATGGCATATTCTTCATCATCGCTATCGGACTCTTGATTAGCATCACTAGATTTAGCTCTAGCTTTCAACGTGATTGATCTTTTTTCTTTCCTATGATGATCTCGAAGTCCTTTTCCATCACCATCTCGTATACCTTGAGATTCCAGATAAGCTCATCCAATGACAAGTTTAAGAGATCTTTAGATTCTTTGATGGTCGTGACTTTTGCTCTCCATTTTGGTTGAAGTGCTCTAAGAAATTTTCTGACAAAAATCTTGGTAGAGAAAGTTTCGTCAAGTGCTTTGAGTGAAGTAATGATAGTGTTAAACCGAGCAAATCCCACATCAATTGACTCTTCTTCAAGGATAGAAAATTGTTCATATTGTTGAAGAAGTAGATCAATTTTGTTATCCTTGACTTGTGAGTTTCCTTGATGTGTGACTATTAACGAGTGCCAAATTTATTTGGCGGTTTGACACATGAAGATTCTTTCATACTTCTTTTTAGGTAGAGCATTATAAAGCATCATTTTGGCTTCATTATTTTTTACCAACATTTTTTATCATCGGTCCGCTTCTCATGTGGAACCGATTCAAATTGGTTAGTGGTGACATTTTGACCGTTGGTGCATAGTCACCTTCATAATTATGTGCCAAAGATCTATATCCTTAGATTTCACATAAGTTTCAAAATGATTTTTCTAATATATAAAACCATCGGTTTCAAAGAGTGGTGGTCTTTGCATAGATTTCCCTTTAATATATGAATTTTTCAATTCTTTTAAAAGTCTATTTATCGTTCCTCGATTCGACTCGAATTGATATCCAATTTATACGTAGAGATTAATTGTTCTTGGTTAATAAAACTTTGTTTGGTATTTAAAACAAAAAACTATTTAATCTAATTAAAAAGAACATGTTTAATAAAAAATACTTTTTCACTATTAAAAATCTTAATTAAAACTAATTAAACAAATTTAAAAACTATTTAAAAATTATCAACTAATAAATTTATTTTGAAAATTACTTTTACTACTTAATAAGCAAAATCTATTTAAAACTATTTAAAATTTATAAACTAATCTATTGTAAAAAAAAACTTTTAATTAAACAAAAACTAATTTTTATTTAAAAACTAAATTAATTAAAATTTATATTATTTAAAAAAAACTAATTTATCTAAAAACTAATTTTAAATTTATAAATAATAAAATATATTTTTTATTTAAAACTTTATAAATGTAAATTAATAAACTAATAATTAAAATTAACTTAAAATGGAAATTTATATTTAAAGTAATTAAAAATCTGACAGCCTACTAACAAACTATATTAATTATTCTAACTGAATTAAAACATAAACAGATAGCTAGCACAGTTGGCTAAGTCACTTGGCATATGACCAGGAGGTCACAGGTTCGATCCACAGGGGTGGATTTTTGGATAATTTATTTTTTTAGACTTCAAAGTAGTAATTCGAAGTCACAGGGGTGACTTACTATTGTATGACAGAATTTGAATGATAAGAAATATCAGACA